>JAOPUL010003827.1:5869693-5894836 GCA_027564515.1 Octopus rubescens | reverse complement strand
ACATACATACATACATACATACATACATACATACATACATACATACATACATACATACATACATACATACATATCACATACATAGATATAAATATATGATGGGAAAATAAATGAGCGGACTATAACAGTGCTTTACAACATCGGGGCCGAACCCCTTTTTATATGCCCATTCCAGGATTGCCAAACGCCACTTAGGGAAAATTGATGAATTAAGAAAGGCAAAATAATAAATAAAAATATTCGGATTTGATTACGGAAAAAAAAAGGATCGTCTATTTACGGAAATATTATCATTATTATCACGTTGCTTATCACATGCAAACAGAGAAACATAAGCACACACCGCCAAAAAGGAGTGGAGGTGCATTGCTTAGTGGAGGTGCATTGCTTAGTGGTTGGCGGGCTGGAATCATGATCGTAAGATTGCGGTTTCGATTCCTGGACCGGGCGATGAGTTGTGTTCTTGAACATAACACTTCATTTTACGTTGCTCCAGTCCACTCAGCTGGTAAAAATGAGTAATCCTGCGAAGGACCGGCGTCCCGTCCAGGGAGGAATATATACGCCAGAGAAACAAGGATGGAAAAATAAAATAGCAAAAAAGAGAAAACTGGAATACAGACGAATGACTCTTAAATAGAAACTGAAACAATCAACGAGAAATTCCAGCGTCAGTAAATTGTAGCTGAAAGTAAAATGTTTAACAAGAAATTTAAATTGAAATCAATTAGTAATCTACAGAGTCACTAATTGACAGTCAATAAACGTCACAGGAAGATACAGAGCCTTCTGGAGCGAAGCAAAGAAGTTTAATCAGAGAGCAGGGTGACTACAATATATTGTCTTTGTATTAAACCAGATACACACAGCATCAATGGTGAGAGCCCTGAGACTGATTTGATAGTTTCAAGATAGGAAAGCAGAAGGAAGGGATTTGAATGTTGGATGCTGATACAAGAAAGCTGAATTTAATCAGCTTATTGATCTCTGCCAGCAAGTTCCCATACGAGACATAAACATACCAAGCTGGTTAGCACTGGTAGAAAGAAAACAGATACCCATAAAAACAATATTACTCACCTGACCTGACCTGAACTGACGCAAAAAACCACCGGCCAAATGTTTTTTAGAATCTCACGTATAAAATGCATACAATCTGCCCAAAACTGTTCAGTCAAGATCACTATGATAGTAAAAATATCATCACAGTTGAACAAGGAGCTGGAAAGAAAGTAGATTGAGGATGTGCTAAACAACTCTTCACCAACAAAACTGTGAAGCAACCTAAAAGGAACTTCGTAACAGTTTTGTTACAGTCTGGCCACATTACCAGAAAGTATTTGACTAGGTTCTCTACTTGAGAATGATAGGGTCTTTGCAGCTGGCTATAGTTCCAGATAGCATTATCAAGATCATAAACAACCATATTTCATCCTGGGCCAACATTTATAATTTAAATACGGGAAACGGTTCTATTGTGACTGATAAAATACGGTATCGCAGAGGTATATTTCAAGTTGGCATTCACTATAATGCAATTTATACTTTCAGTAAATTCCCAGTACTTTTTGTGAAGGAAATCTGAAGGATATGCGATTGGTCCAGTGCAAGACAGAAACCACAACATAATACAAAGCTTCCTTTTGGATGATCTTATAATATATGGACAAGTATATGGATCGCATGAAGGAAAGCTTTGGCCAGGTGAAGACATTCCCAACAAATACTGAGATGATGGTTATCCGGGACAAATATTCTTACATTGTGATAAAGCAAGTTAAAACTACAAGTTCATCTAGTAACATTACTATACAGGGATGGACTGTTTCTCCAATATGTGATGTTTACTGTTGTCTAAATTATTCTGAAAGGGTCCTGTTTCTGATCTAGAAACCACTCCTTTCTCTATTGGTGAGAAATTAGAAAAGTATAACCGAGAACGAATGAAATGTATATATACTTGTTTGATGTATATAATGGGTTTATATAATTGTTTGATGCTAAGGATTAATTCTGCCACTGCTCAGTTACTCACCATTGCGCCCCTTCAGGGGCAGCACCGCACGTAACGAAACCGAGTATTCGATCGAATATATAAATTCTAGCACATATGCTGAGTACGTATACACTCGAGGGGTGTAAATATATAATCAAATAATGCATATGTGTGTTTGGATACAAGTCCTTATGCATTTAACCTCTTACAAGTTATTATGCTTTTAACAAAGTAGATCTTAATACTATGCTCATACTCTTTTAAACCCTAAACCCTATTTACGTTTTTTATGCCTTGTTAATCATCTTGTTCTTGCTGAAAGCTCGTACGTCGAAGAGACGGGAGAGTCCACCATATATATATATATATGATTTTTTTTTTGCTAAATAACTACACGCACTATATACTCATTCTTCACTTCGACTTTATTATTGTTCTTACTTTGACTGAAATCTTTGGTCATATCCTGTGACCTCTTCAACGACTCACCATCCCACGTGTCTACTTCTGCCTTGTTTAGTACATTCTGTCTTTCTGTTGTATGTATCCTTTTCTGTACATGCGTTTGCGTCTGTATCTGTTTGTGTGCGTATGTGTGGGTGCGCGTGTGTGTATGCGCGTGACTATGTGTCTAGTACGTGTTTTTTTATCTGTGTGTATATGGGTTTGCTTCCTATACTGTTTGTACCCATGTCTTTTATTTTATTTTTATTCATTTATTTACTAATTTCTTTCTTTAATTTTCTTTTCTCATTTCCGTCTTAAGCATGTGTCTTCTGTGTGTGTATATAAAGTTTTCAGTATTATACTGCTTGTATGTTTTTGAAGATGGAGGGTTCTTGTCTCATTCTGTCTTTAGTCGTCATGTTTCGTAATGTCGTGGAGCGATGTTATTGTTCCATCCATGTTGTCTGTTGAGGCTCGGTCTGTCTACTACTATGTGTGTGGCCTCTGTAGTCTGTCTAAATGTCGTGTCTGTTCTATGTGTTGATAGTATCTAAAAATCTATATTTTTCACTGAGCCTCTATGTTCTAATTGAGCATGTTTATAGAGCACTGATGAGCTTTTTTTCATTCTTGAGCTCCCGCCAGTGGTCACCTATCCGCTCCCCTATGCTACGTGCTATCTCCCCATTATATGTTGTTGTCTTGTTTCTGCACCGGCCCTCAGAACACCGTATGCAATAGACTCCATTGCTAATCCTACAGTTAACCTGTGGGTTCATCCTACATAATATACAGTTGTTATATATATATGTGGTGGCCTTTCAAACGGATATGTTCTACAGATCAGGAATTTTATGGAGGTTCCTGGCCTTTCCAGTACTTTAATCTGTGGATTCACCTTATCTAAGGTTTTTAAAAAAAAGGAATGCCAGTTCGCCGTCAGGGGTAGCTTCAATACTCTGGTATTTTTGGTTGTCATACCATGAGTTGGTTTTATCTATCTTCTTCTTGGTACTTTCTCTGCTATTCCAGGATTTACTCCAGTATAGCGGGCAGATCCCATTTGCATCATTCTTTATGATGGGCTGGTACTTGGCTCTGGCTCCTTTGTACACTCTAATCCTTACTCTTTGCCTGTAGCTAGAGAACTGCATGCGGTGAATGAAGTGTTGTATGTGTCTTTCTAATTCCGCTGGGTCGTACATGCGGAAAACATTTCTCATCACTATTACCAAGTCCGCTATTAGGATATTGATCCTGGCGTTGTCCGCAATAGCTGCGTTCTTGTGGACCAGGTATTTAGAGGCCATGGGTTTGGCATAGTGGGAATGACCGATCTGGGCCTTATTGTTCTTAATATCCAACCAGAGTTCTGTGTCTAAGACTGCTAGCCTATAATTAGGGTGCTTGCTAGGGTAAACTACTGTTACTTTAATACTCGGATGGATGGAGTTAGCTATTTTTTGGATGCTCTCCATAGTGCTAGCTTCTAGTTCATAGATCCTGTCTATGTTGATATCATCCACATAGCGGGAGTACATGGTTAGGGTTATGGCGCTCTCTTTTAATCGTTTTTTTAGTCTTCTATTCCACCATACCATAAAAAGGTTAGCCACATCGCCAGCAATATTGATACCGATCGCTGCACCTTCTTCGTGGGCGTATATCTTGTTATTAAACTTGAACATGTGGCCCTTTAGTGTGACTCTGGTACTCGCACCTACCGTGTGTGCGACCATTTTTATCACCTGATCGTAGTTTTCGGGGTTCCTTATGGCTCTGGTCCACCCGTTTCATATCTCTCTATGAGTCTTCTTGGCCATTGAGGTTACTGTAGTGAGTCATACTGATCTACTGGAGCAGAAACAACTAATGTCGTGTTCGTCTAGTTACTCAGTGCCATATGTAAGTCTAAGAAGGATGCTTAGTTCCTCTGTGTCAACATCACGAAACTCCACGTCGCTCTCGCTGGTCATCGCCACACACTTCTCTACAGCAAAATGAACGTAAATGGATGGGAATAGGGATATTACATCCATACTGTTTATTATGCATCCTGTCAGTGGTTGCATTCGTTGATTCTGTTGAGGTCTTCTCTGCTGTCACACACATCCGGGGACAGTTTGATCACAGATCGTATAATACATAAACCTGTATACACACACAAGACACACACTTAAGACGGAATGAGGAAAAGTAATAGAGAAATAAATAAGTAAATAAATGAATAACATTTTTAAAAAAATAAAAGACACGGGTACAAACAGTATAGTAAGCAAACCCATATACACACACACAAAACACACATACTAAACACATAGACACGCGCATACACATGCACACACACGCACACACACACACATATATACAGACGCAAATGCATGCGCATATAAAGATACACAAAACAGAAAGACAGACTGGACTAAATAGGGCAGGAGGGGACACGCGCTAGGGTGATTCGTTGAACACACACAAAGATAAATAGTAAGAGAGAGAGAGAGAGAGAGAGAGAGAGAGAGAGAGAGAGAGAGAAAGAGAGAGAGAGAGAGAGTGGGAGAGACAGACGACAGACGACAGCCAGACACTCAGATAGATAAAATAAAATAGATAGATAGATAGATACCTTCTTTTTCCGAATTGCACAGACTCAACAAAAAAACCCCAGTATTATGTAAACTGCTTCAGCTGTTTGCGCAAACTATATTGAACAAGAATATATATTGGTGAAATGGGAAATGACTGAGAAGTTAAGTCAAGTCGAAGGAGTGGCTGGATGTCAGTATCGGTGACTGTGTATGAGAAGCTGATCATGTGAGCGTGTGTGAGAAGATAGTTGAGAGAGAGAGAGAGAGAGAGAGAGAGAAAGAGAGAGAGAGAGACAAAGAGAGAGAGAGAGAGAAGAGGTGAGTGGAGAGTAAATTAGCGAGAGAAAACGGCTTGTTTACAGAGAATGCGTGTATTTGTAAGGAGTGGAGCGAGGCTCAGTGGAATACAAAAACAATTGGAAAGGAAATAAAGTTATTTACGGACAAAATAGTGACGGAGAAAAAAATAAAGTGTGTAAGAAAGAGTGGAACAAGAGAAAGAGCGGTAAAGATTATCACTGAAGTATCACCCGAAAGAGAGGAAGGAAGAGGAGCGAGAAAAGGGAAAGAGAAAAACGGAGAATTACGACGGGAAAAATAGTAAATATTTCACACACACACACACACACACACACACACACACACTCACACTCACACATGCTCAGGTATGTGCATGTAAGTGCTTGTATATATATATATATGTAGCCGGTTTAAAGGAGCACTATGTAGCGATTATGATAAGTCACCAATTGTAGTCGGATGGTATACATTTACCATTGTAGTGGCAGTGATGAAGATGATGTTAAATGATATTGATGAACAGCAAGAATTAATATCAACAGAATGTTTTATTGGTATGTAGATAGAAATGGTACAGCGAGTGTTAGTAGTAGTAATTGTGGTATTAGTGAATAGGTGGTCGTTAGCTGTTACAACAGCTTTCGGCAAAGGCCGAAGATCGCCTGCCGAGACTCCCTGTGTTGTCTGTCCAAAAGCCTCGCTGCAACTCTCTGTTGCTGGCACTGAAATTCTGCTATTTAAGGAGGATTGTTTATCTGGGTCAGCCCGTCAGACAAAAGGAATATTCTGGTCTTGACCTGAGAATGACCAGAGGCCAAGACTTAATCCCATCAATCATCACACACGGGCTGACAGCGGTAGACTATATGTCTCCACGCAGACTATGCATTTGGGTTTGCGGTTTCGATTCCATTCTGGAATCTGGCCGCTACACATATATGATTTCCAGGTTTACATAGTGCACTATGTTGCATGTAATGAATATTGTAGCTTTTACATTTGCAGCACCATTTACAAACTGTAATTCTGTGTAATAGAATATTCCTCTGAACCTGTCTTCTATTAGAAAACATCTGCAGAGATGTTACCACCAGGATATCATGGTCATTGTCAATGCCACAGAACAAAATATGTAAATCTGAGAATTAAAGTGATCATGTAATTGACAAATTAAAACCCACCATCAACAATAGACGAGAGTTCCATAGTGTTTATCACCTAATTACTACAAAAGTACATGTTGCACCACCATCCCATCCCCCACATACTGCTAAGTTTGGTTACCATTTTCTTTTGTTAAGGGCTGTTTTCAACCAAAATATCAAAATATCAGGTAAAAGTGTAAACCCTTGTTTTTCTTTCCACTTTTATTTTAAACTTGCATTGTAGTGGCTTTGTGAATAATTTAAAACAAATATATTGTGTGATTATGCACTTGTGCTTTGAAATAATCTTTACATTTTTACTCTCCTTTAGCTTTGTTGTGTTCACTTTGAGAGGGTGGTGGTGTTGTTACTTAAAATAGAATCATATGGATGGATAAATGTCCCTCCGTCCTCCACACCAGAAGTGTTAATGTCACTCCCCCTGATGAAGAGGGTTGGCCTGCAAGAGCCCTATGCTGGTGCCACATAAAAAGCACTCATGCCTGCACTACATGGCAGCACTCATACTTGCACCACATAGATGCACTCATGCCAGTGCCATTGTAGTGGCTTTGTGAATAATTTTTAAAAAATGTATTGTGTGATTATGCACTTGTGCTTTGAAATTATCTTTACATTTTTACTCTCCTTTAGCTTTGTTGTGTCCACTTTGAGAAGGTGGTGTTGTTGTTACTTAAAATAGAATCATATAGTAGCTTGCTATTCTTGTGAGGAGGGACACCCAGCAAGACTAAAAACAAGACCTGCCAAAGGGCAAATGAACTCCGAGGGTCAACAGCCATCCAGTTGGGGAATGCAATAGTAAACCACCCCAATATCTCTGCCAAGAAAACACTATGTCAGTGTGAAATAACACTATGACTTCACCCAATGGGAGAATTCACGCTTAATCAGGAAGACTTTCTTTGTAGTGTCATCAGCACTCTACAAAACCATACAATACATGACAACAAGTTGGTGTGCTTTTTTATCATTAGCACTGTATAGGCAGAAATATTAGAGGACCAAAATAAACAACTTAGTTGTATTTGTCTTACATTGAAGCTTTGTTTGGATTGACTTTACTTTTTATTCCTCTGAAGTGAATCAACTAAATATCTGTAATATACTAAGGTTGGTTCAGTCAACCATATCCTACTTCTACAACAATTAACCTTCTACCGTGCCAAAATAAAGCAATCATGCTGTGCTCCCTCTGTTTATTCTTCTATTCAATGTTTAACACCTACATTTAATATATAGAAATGTATGAGTCAATAAGGAAGCATCTATGCAGTCATTCAACTTGCTAGAAATAGCAACTAAATCTCCCTCAATTACAGCTGCCATTTTTAGGAAAGGACACTTTGGATAATATGGTTATGGGTTTCTTTCTCATATGGAAAGGACAGGATGGTCACTACTGGGATGCCTTTGATGATAAGTTTGCTCAATCAGAGCTGATCTGAGGTTACACAACAGTAACATAGAAATATGAGACAATGAGCAGCCTCTATGTGGTTGCTTCACCTGCTAAAAATAGCTACCAAATTTCACACACATCTTCTCCTAGCATCTTAAAAGAGGAAGGGAACATTGGATAATTAATCCTAGATACATTATGCCTGAATAAAACAAAAGCTAGGATAGTCCTGGCTGAAATACCTTTAATCATAGATTTGCTTGATCAGAGCTGACCTGAGGTTAAACTAATAAGATATAAGAATATTTCGAGAAGAAGCAATTAAACTTTTTACCAAACTAATTACTGTAGTTTTTGCATTTTTTTCACAGAGAAAATCCTACAGAACGACTTGGCTTTGGTCGCTGTGGTATTCAAGACATCCAGAAGCATAAATGGTTTGAAGGTTTTAACTGGGATGGGTTATGTCGAAGAACAATGGAAGCACCAATCATTCAAATGGTAACAGTTTTACATTTTCTACTAAGAAACTTTATATTTTTAGTTTAAGAACCAAATATTAAAGTATACAAATAGTGTTGTAGTTTACTGGAAGCATTGTGGAATATAGTGGAATATTGTGGAATATTGTGGAATAAAGAGTATCTAGCTGCAAGCATGGCTGCGTGGTTAAGAAGTTCACTGTGTAACCATGTGGTTTAAGGTTCAGTTCCACTGCGCAGCACCTTGGGAAAGTGTCTTCTACTATAACTCTAGCATAATCAATGCCTTGTCAGTGAATTTGGTAGATGGAAATGGTGCAGAATCCTATCATATCATCACCATCATTTAACATATGTTTTCCATGCTGGCATGGGTTGGATGTGTGTATGTGTGTGTGTTTGTCCCCCCATTGCTTGACAACCAATATTGGTTTGTGTACATCCCAGTAATTTTATGTTATAATTTTATATACACATAGAGATATATCATCATCATCTGACGTTTGTTTTCCATCTTGGCATTGGTCAGACAGTTTGGCAGGAGCTGGCAAGTCAGAAGACTGCACCAAGCTATACTGTCTGCTTTGGCATGTTTTCTATGGCTGGATACCCTTCCTAATGCCAGCCACTTTACAGAGTGTGCTGGATGCTTTGTATGTGGCACTAGCACCAGCAAGGTTAACAAGTATATCATCAACATTTAACGTCCATTTTCCATGCTGTCATGGGTTGGATGGCTTGACAGGAACTGGCAAGGCCAGGGGCCATTGTTTTATATAATTTAGGAAAAAATCATTATCAAAAGATGAGAGAATATTCATTGTCCTAATAATAGCACAATACATGTATACATGTACATACATACATACATGCATCAAAAAGGATTGAAGGTCCTTCCCAAGCCATAGGCTCAAAAGGTCAGTTTCCTGGATTCTGTAGCATATATAATCCCCTCCTGGACAGGATGCTAGTCCTTTACAGGTTTACTCACTTTTGCCAGATGAGTGGACTTGAGCAATATGAAATTAAGTTTTGCTCAAGAACACATGTCATTCAGTCCAGGAATCGAAGCCACATGAGTGCAACATCTTAACCACTAACCCACATGCCTCCACCATACAAACATACACATATATACACACATACATACACACACGATGGCCATCACCTAGAATCAAGACCAAGGCGACTTGGTAACATGTACCATGCTTTTGCCCAAGAGGGTGTCTCTCGACACCCTCTTGGGCCTCCCATGACCCAGCAGAATATCTGAGATGTGATAGTGGAGGGAGAGAAGACTACACTAGCTCTCTGTTAGTATTCATTATAAAGGGACATATCTATGTGTGCATGTATGTGGTGTGGGGCACACATCATCATCATCATCCTTTAACATATATATATATAAATAAACCAAATAGCTATTGTCGAGTATTGTATAATTATGTAGGTACTATAACTACATACAACAGGGTACTATATAACTAAGTATTAAAAGGTTCTATAGCTAAAGAGGGTGTTGAGATGTTGGGTTGATGAGTGGAGCAATGAAATAGTAATTTTGGTTTTATGTTGTTTTTTCTAGGTGCTTTCTTCAACAGACACATCAAATTTTGACACATACTCAGATGTAGAGGAAGAACCTCCACCAGATGATCTCACTGGTTGGGACAAAGACTTTTAAAATACTTCTTAATTAGGATATTTCTTTGTTTTGTTTTATTTTTTTAATTTATAACCAACCAGCCAACCAACTAGCCAGACAAAGAAAAAACAAAAACAAGAACAAAATATATTTATAAAAATAAACAAAAAAAAAAACTCAACAGACATTAAAATGAGTGAATATTGTATGGTTTGTCCCTTCCAATAGATGGACAATAGTTAGAGGAACAATGTTTAAAAATAAAAAAAATTAAAGAAAAAATATCCAAAGAACTTGCCAAAATAATGGTTTTTGAATACATGGGAAAAGCATATATTTAACTATTTTATCATAAATATTTTCATAAACAGTATTTTTCCAATGCTTGGCTTCAAGTTATAAATTTGTTACTATTTAGAGTTTTACAACTAAATAAAATTTGAATAAAGTTTTAAACCACTTTAGTTACTTTTTCTTTTAATCAGAAAGACAAAAATGAAAAACCATGGCGGTGTATAGTTACAAAGTTTATTTCACAACCATGTAGGTTTACGTTTATCAATTTGTGTTGCAAGACACCTGATGTGAAACCGTTTGTTGAAACCGATATTGTTATATTTCGGAATGGTCATTGTTTTTTGTTTTTGTTTTTATTCAACTGTTCTGTATATATAAATGTGGTGAAGGTGTGTGGCTTAGTAGTTAGGGTATTTGGCTCACAATCGTAAGATTGGGAGTTCAATTCCTTGGCAGTGTGTTGTGTCTTTAAGCAAGACACTTTATTTCATATTGCTCCGGTTCATTCAGCTGGCAAAAATGAGTTGTACCTGTATTTCAAAGGGCCAGCGTTGTCACATTCTGTGTCACACTGAATCTCCCTGAGAACTATGGTAAGGGTACACGTATCTGTGGAGTGCTCAACCACTTGCATGTTAATTCCATGATCAGGCTGTTCCATTGATCGGATCAACTGGAACCCTCATCATCATAACCAACGAAGTGCCAGTTCTTTTTATATATATATAAATGTAAATGTTCCAGGTTAATAAAAATAAAGTATAGAAATATTAGTGCAGTCATTACGAACATAACACACAGTTCACCAACTGTTATTCATCAGTAACTATTAAACAACACTAAAATGGTGCAGTATAAACAACAGTCAAATCAATAGAACAGCATTGAAGAGTTATTGAATGGTACAAGTTTTTACTGCATAATATGCTAAGTAATAATATCAAGACAGTTAATAATTACTGGTTTCAAATGTTGGCACAAAGCCAGCAATTTCAGGAGAGGGGTAAGTCAATTATATAAACTCCAGTGCTTAACTTGTACTTATTTTATTGACCCCTCACCCCGCCCCTGAAAGGATGAAAGGCAAAGTCAACCTCAGTGGAATTTAAACTCAGAATGTAACAACAGACAAATATCCTGCTAAGCATTTTGCCTGGTGTGCTAACAATTCTGCCAGCTTACCACTCCTGAGACAATTAATAATTACTGGTTTCAAATTTTGGCACAAGGTCAGCAATTTCGGGGGAGGGGTTAAGTCAATTACATTGACTCCAGTGTCCAACTAGTACTTATTTTATCAACCCCTGAAAGGATGAAAGGCAAAGTCGACCTCAGCGAAATTTGAACTCAGAACGTAAAGAGGAATGAAATGCCATTAAGCATTTTGCTCAGCGTGCTAACGATTCTGCCAACTCGCCACCCTTAAGGCAGTTAATAATTATTGAGAACAAATTAGGTGGAAAGAATGAGAATGCCTTATCACAAAGCTGACTTACAGAACTTTAAATAGCCTAGTGGCAAAGTGGTTAGGTTAGAGAGCTCATCATCATTCAATCATGGTTTTGATTTTTTGACTAGATGGTAAGACACTTCATGTTTCTCGAGTCGTCCCCCCCCCCCTCAGCTGTAAATTACTACCAGCAGCAGCTGGGGATTGACTAGTATCCCATTCAATACAAAGTCTTGTACTCTCAGTCACCTAAATGCCTTGGACATCTACATAAGCTCTGGCCTCATGATTCTGAAGATTGAGGCACTCTTTTATGGGTTGAATGAGTCTTCACAATCCTAGACAGTTCTTATTCAGAGTTACAGCTCTCCTAGAGGGATTCAGCACCATATCCTGCTCATATGCTTCAGTTTTGGCATGGTTTTTATAGATGGATGCCTATCCTAACAACAAACATTTACAGAGTGTATTAGATAAATTTATCGTAGTACCATCGCTAGAAATAGGATGAGCAGAAACCTTGAAGGTAATGCTCCAGCTAGGCCATAGTTCTATTACTGAAATCAATAAAACAAAGAGAGAAAAGAAAGAAAAAAAATGTCACATTGAATGAAAAAATCCTTTTGTTCGAAATACTCCATCTTTGAGATTTGTTTCAAAATAATTATAAACATTGTTGTTGATGTTATCCAATCCCAGGTCACACCTGAATGAGCAACCATTTAGTCCAGATGTGACCATCCCATCTTTTTAAAAGATTTTTCAGGCTATTTCTAATAAATTGAGTAACCACATAGACTCCTTCGCTATTGTTGTGGTGGTGGTAATTTATTTTAGCCCTAGGTCTGCTTTGAGTCAGCCATGATCAATCATTTTTTTTTCATAGCATATGTCATAGCTATCTAGAAGTACATTATCTAGTGTATTTTCT
Source organism: Octopus rubescens (assembly GCA_027564515.1). Taxonomy (NCBI): domain Eukaryota; kingdom Metazoa; phylum Mollusca; class Cephalopoda; order Octopoda; family Octopodidae; genus Octopus; species Octopus rubescens. The sequence goes on along the minus strand of JAOPUL010003827.1, from coordinate 5,882,135 downwards.
TTTTAAAAGAGTACAGTGTGATTTGAGAAATATTTCTTACAGACAAATTTAATAAAGACTTCCATCATAATTATAAGACTTCAAATTTTAAGGGAGAAGCTATAGTTGATTATACTGACCCCAACATTTACTTAATCCGATATTGCCCAGAAGGGTGTAAAGTAAAGTCAACCTCAGAAGGATTGGAACACAATTAAATACTGTGAGGCATCTAGTTCAATGCTCTACTAACTCTGCTAATGTACCACCTTTATGAAGGCGGCGAGCTGGCAGAATTGTTAGCACGCCAGGAGAAATGCTTAGCGGCAATTCTTCCGACTTTACGTTCTGAGTTCAAATGCCGCTGGGGTCAACTTTGCCTTTCATCCTTCCAGGGTCGATAAAGTAAGTACCAGTTACGAACTGGGATCGATAAAATCGACTACTCCCCTCCACCAAAATTTCAGGCATTCGTGCCCAGTATTGAATGGAATATTTCATCAGTTATTGCCATTTCTCGAAATACGATGTTTCTACATTTAGGAAGAAAATAACCATTCATTATTCAAATTGTCGACGAGAAAATGGTTGAGAATCTACATAGCCATTTGTTCTCTTAGCTACATCAGCATCATTTCCTACAAATCATATGTTACTGTCTAAAGACGAAATTAAAAACAACAAAACATTATAAAATGTAGTTCTAGATATACAAGGAAAGAAAAAGAAAAGAGAAACCTGAACGGTTACTACAAGGAAAGCCTTAAATATTATGTCTGTTCTGGCGCTAAACAACATCAACTATATTATTTGTAGTCTGCTGTAACAAAATTTGATGTTGAAATTAGCTGGCATGTTGCAAGCAAACAACTTCCTGAAATATTTTATGCAGCGATAATGTTCACACTTGACTATTATATCAGCATTCATAATTATGCAAAGCACGCAGCAGAAAGACTAATATTAATTCTAATAAAGCCACTTTATTCACTGAAAATTCCTCCAAATTAGCACAACATTTCAAATTTAAATTATTCTGTTTGACAGATATTGGTAGTGCTGCCATTCAAGTGAAGTCTCCGGTATGAGAACAACACCCTAAACTCCTTCCACCTGTCATAGATGCTCCAAAAATAGACTTGGGTGCTGGATTTCCTCCTGCGTAGTCGTCGATAATATAAAATTTAATGAATGTAAAATGGACAGGTCGTTTGAAAAATAGAAGGAGTTAATACGATTCTACAGTATCAAACAAGTTGTACCTTATCCCTTTTCATTTACTTGTTTCAGTCATTAGACTGCGGTCATGCTGGGGCACCGTGTTGAAGAATTTTCAGTCGAATGAATCAACCCCAGGACTTATTTTTTTGATGTGTGGTGTTTATTCTATCGGTTTCGTTTGCCGAACCGCGATGTTACGGGTACGTAAACGCACCAAACACTAGTTGTCAAGTCGTGCGGGACAAACACAGACACACCATACACACACACACACACACACACACACACACACATACACACACACACATACACACATACACACACACACACATACACACGCATACACGTTAACAGTGCCGGTGGCACGTTAAAAGCACCCAGCACACACTGTAATGTGGTTGGCATTAGGAAGGGCATTCAGCCATAGAAACCAAGCCAAATTAGACTGGACCATGGTGCACCCCTCCTCCCCAGCTTGTCAGCTCTGGTCAAACCGTGCAGCCCATGCTAGCATGGAAAACGGACGTTAAAAGAGGAGGATGATGGATGACGATGATATAAAACATGTTGGTTTTATCTATTTTGAAATTGGCAAATAAGTCAACTTACATTGAATCACCTGAAGAACCACCATCCCAGATTTTGCAATTCAAAGCTGAAATATCTCAGGGTGATGATTCTTCAGGTAGTAACTCCAAGGGTTGATAATTTTTCAGATGGGGGTCAGTGAAGTCAGATCACTGACACATCACCACTGCCAACAACATTACTACCATTAACATCCTCTACAGCACTGCCATCATTACCTCTACTATCACCAACACTCAGGGAACCTCAATGTGGTTGCTTGCCCTGTTAAAAATAACCGAATGTCATCCTATAATCTTAAATAAGGTTATATTGGAATGTGGTTCCTGATATGAGAAAGATGAGGTGGTCATGGTTGTAATTCCTTTGAACATAGGTCTGCTTGATTAATCTGATCTGGGGTTAAATAACTTATATTTTGCTATATTTAATTTTGGAACAGGGTGTGTATATTTTTAAAACTTTCACAATAAAATGCTTAACACATTTGTTATCCTAATTTTACAAAATATATTCACTGTAGTCTGTGGTGAGGATTCTTCAGGTGGAGCCATCTGGGTTAAGAATTCTTCAGGTCATCATTCTGGACGATCCCTTTAAATATTAATGTTTAAGGTCCTTTTAAAAATGAGTTGGGTTTATTGGCAATACTAGGCTCGTTTCATTTTTGATCCTGCAGACTTGAGATTGAAGATGATCAATTGTGACTATTCTGTAATATTTTCAGACATTTTGTATCTCAAACTATATTGTCCAATGTGTCCTTCTTTAACCATTTAGCATTCAGATTATTCTGTCAAATGTAATCCTTATATATTCACATTATTTTGAATTACTCATGTATTACCTTGTAGTTTTCTGATTTCAATGACGTGACTGTTTATCTTTAGAATGACTGACAATGTTGGGTAGGTGTGAGAGGCTGGATCTGGCCAGTTTGAACATAAAACAGGAAGAATATTTGGGCCGGATATGGCCAATTTAAATGCTAAAGGGTTAAGATGATAGGGGCGTGATTCTGTGGGGATGGGCTTCCATTGCTGTTTTTAGTAGGTCAAGCATAGATGCTCCCCCCTACTTTGGTTTGGTTTAGTTTTATTAAGATTGGTGTAGTAATATTTTGACTTTGAACTGCAATATACCAAAGAGTGCATGAAATGTCTCATCTGATTGAACTGTCAATTCATCTGTTGTAGTAGTAGTAGTAATGTTGAAAACTCAAAAATAAATTGTCAGTCTCCATTTGCCACTGACAGTAGTTGTGATTGTTGACCTACACAAGCCATTATTTATGGAGGAGTGAGTAGCACTAGACAGTTATTTAAATTACTACTTTCTCAACAATTATTTCCTTCTGTCCTCTCTTGTAGAATTTCTCAATTGGTTTGGGTTAGGATTAGAGTGCTTTTTGTTTTTTTAAATTTATATATTTACTTCTTTTGTTTGATGTTTTCAGTTTGTCTGTTGGTTCATACTTCCATATACTTAATTTTCTCTCCTTTCAGAATTTTTTTTTTCAGAAAAATAAAATAAATTATCACCATTGTTCATTTTTCATTATGTTCATTCTGTACCACATCCAATCTCATTTAAGATTTTGCCTTTCAGATTTTGAAGAGTAATGAAATAAACAATATCTAGATATTGGGATTTATTGAAGCTAGTATTTCTACTCTGCTCCCCAGATATCTGGTCTGTACTGGTGTAAGAAAAGAGAAACTGACAAATTAATTTGTGGTATTTAGTTATGTCTATATTTTGAGGCCAGCTTTATTCTTCATCTTTCCAAGGTTGATAATAGACATATTAGACAAGTGCTGGGGTTGATTTAATCAAGTATACACCATACAGAATTTCTATATTTGTTCCAATGTTAGAAATACAATTATATAGCACCAGTCTACACATATTTAGTTTCACCCCTCCATACACCCTGCTACTAAAACTGTATAGTGCCAGACTGTGTTTAGTTTCGCCCTCTACTCCCCCGCATATAAGTTTAAATCTTGCCAATCTTACTTACGTTATACTTTTGAGATCAATAAAATATTACTAATAATATACTGCAGTCTATTCAATCACTTTTACCAAACATTGGCTTTGAGTTTAGCCAAAAGAACTTCATATTTGTTACCATTGCCATTAATTAGAAATAGCTAAGTTTATATTTGTATTTGAGCTTGATAAAATACATACCAGTAAGATACTTTCCAATTGCTTTCAGTTTTATTGGTCTTAGATGACAGAATGTATTGGAGGAATGGGGATTCAATTGTCTTTACAAAAATGGCTTGTAAAAAGAGGTTGTAAATTATTATTGTGGCCAATTTGGTTTTCATTATCTTAGATTAATGTTCCTAATTTAAGGAATAAAATCAATAACTCTAAAATTCATAAACTGATAAAGTACCAGTGAAGTATTATGATCATTTACATATTAGCATTATTACTTACTAAGGACTAGCTCTTTGGATTTTACTTGTGTAAATATACTCTGTTAATTTCTTTTGTGTGATCTTTGGTTCTTGTGTAAAATCAGTTTTCTGCTTGAATATGAAGACATTGCGAATGAGAGGTATTAAACTTAACCCAATTATCAAAAAGATTGTCTTTACAAACGCTTGAATGCTAGAGTTCCTTTTGAAACTTTCATGCATCAAAAAGTCTCAGTTTGAAGAGAAGTTTCTGTTGTTGGGCTTTGTTTATCCCTGTGTTTCCTTGAAAGTAAGTCTATCACCTGTCAGTAACAACTTTGCTCTAGTTAAGCTATGTTACATGAGAGGGACACAAACTATTATAGTGTTCTCCAGTTATAGTCAATCCCTTTTGCCTTTGTCATTGAAAGCAGGTGCACTTAGCATTGTATTCAATAAAATTGGTTACCACTTGATTGTTAGCAAAACACAAATAGATGTTATCTGGAAAAATAAGTTGGTTACTTACTAACAGAAATGATGTGTTTGTGTGTGTGTATAAGGGCATGTATGTGTGTGCATATATATGTGCGCATATATATATATATAATATATATATGTGTGTATGTTTGTATGTATAGAGATAGATAGATAGATATAGAGATAGATAGATATAGAGATAGATAGATATAGAGATAGATATAGAGATAGATATAGAGATAGATAGATAGATATAGAGATAGATAGATAGATATAGAGATAGATAGATAGATATAGAGATAGATAGATAGATAGATATAGAGATAGATAGATAGATAGATATAGAGATAGATAGATAGATATAGAGAATGATAGATAGATAGCTATAGATAGATAGATAGTCACACACAAAACTCTCGACCTTGAGAAACTCTGTTGCTTCTGATATATCTATAAGATAACTGGGTAACACTGTTAGTAGGATAGACAGGGAGGAAGCTGAGAAGAAATAGAATAAAATGAAATAAAATGAAATTAAAAAAAAAAAGGTTAGGATACAATAAAGTAGGGGGGGGATGAGAGAAATGAAAAGAAAGTGAAAGAATAGAGAATAGAATAAAAGGGAATCGTGTTGAAGGAGGTTTTATTTTCTGTAATGGGTTTGTTTTGTTTTATGTCTCTTTGAGGTAATTCATATTTCTGCATTTGATTAAACCAATACCAATAAATATGCTAGGATCAAATAATTCAGCTATGAACCTCTCCTCCACCCCCACCCCACCCCACTCGTAAATGTAGAGAATAGGGAGTTTTCAAATGTACATGGTACTGATAGGTGATGTGGTTCAATGGTATAAAACAACTGTTGTTATCTTCTCGTAGCTAGTCTCTTGAAGATGGGGGAGGGGGGTACTGGTGGCAGTTCTAGATGATGATGGTGGTGGTGGTGGTGGTGGTGATGATGATCATCACAATAGGTGATGGTGGTGGTGGTGGTGCTAATGGTGATGATGATGATGATTTTGTCAGATTCTAATTGATCAAAATGTCACAAAGAACCCATTGGAAAATGGAACAACATCCGAGATAAGACATGAAGGAAGCTAAAAGACTGAGTAAGAAGAAGAGATAAGCATGACCGGAGGTGGGGGGGACACATGGTTAAATGGTTAAAGGAGAAACTGAAACAAAAGGAGAAGGAGGAGAAACAGAGAGAGAGAGAGAAAGGGGAAGGGAGAGACAATAGGAGAGATTGGAAAGAGGAAATGTTAAAAATGTTTGACAGAGAAAAAACAAAAGATAGAAAAATAGAAGAAAAGATTGTATCTTGTATTTTTAATTGGAAATATCCCCTTATCTCTTAGATTTTCATTGTCCGATTTCCCTTGATGCTGCCATTTGAAGTCAACTGCTTCAGTTCTATTTGGGAGGGGGGGTTGTTGTTGTTTTTGCTGTGGATTCATTATTGTTGTGAGTTTCATGTCGAGATATTCATCAATCATCAGAATTTGAATTCAATAAAATAGCTGGGGTGGTTTTTTGTTGTTGTTTTTCTTTTAACTGGGTGGATTTTATTTGTTCTTTTCTTTTTTTCTTTTCTCAGATCCAAGACACAGTTGAAGCTATAGTTCAACACTTAATCGAATACCAAGAGAAACGTGTTAAATCTCGCAACCACAAATGTGACATCTCCTGTGATAAAAACTGCCTGCATTCCAAATGCTGTAAGATTTCGCCCAAAGGAGTTGAACCGACGACAGGAAATGTCAATAGTAACAGCAGCAACGACCATGGCAGGTAAATGTTACATTTTGTTTTTCATGGTTTGAAGAGGGGGGGGTCGGTCTGGGACTATTGTGTATCCAATCCACTAACACTGCTGACATTGATGTCATTTATATTCAGTTTGAACGTCTGTCAGTTGCTGTATTGCAAGAAATATGTTTGTGAGGGAGTGATTCCAGAATGGTTGACATCCCCAGAGGAAATAGGGTTAAGGTGGGTTCTAGATATTTACTTATTTACTCAAGCTCTTTGCTTTGTATCAAGCTAGTGATGAATTAACTATTAAGCAAAATAAGCAGCTGATTAAGGCATCAAGGAAAGGAGGGGGGCACCACAGAAATAGTAAATGGTTTACAGTACAAAAGAAATCATTTTAAGCTTGCTAAAGTAATATTCAAGATAACTTATCTCTACTACTAAATATAGAAGCAGATGTGTTACGTAAGATTCAGTTTGAGGATCTGATCAAATATTTTACAATTAAAAAAAAGAAAACTTTTTCAAATATAAATAAAGTGGAAGAAGTCTACAAAAATAAACATTATTTTCCATCTTTACTGTTAGTTTTGTTTCATTTTGAAAAATAAAGATTTATTTTATGGTTTATTATTGTTTATAGTTTCAATTACATATATATATGGGGACACCAAAATCTTTTAAGCACTTAGGGCCTCCAAGGGTCTTAATCCGGCCCTGCAACTTACTGTTAGTTTTGTTTCATTTTGAAAAATAATAATTTATTTTATGGTTTATTATTGTTTATAGTTTGAATTACATATATATGGGGGGCACCAAAATCTTTTAAGTGCTTAGGGCCTCTATGGGTCTTAATCTGGCATGTTCATTTATCATTAACAAAAAACAATATCATTGTGATGTTGATAGAACAATGATATTTGCACCTAATGAGTCAGTTCATGTATGTCCGTGCAAGATGTGTGTGTGTGTGTGTGTGTGTGAGCAATGATAGTGGATTGCAGTAGTCATTGAATTCCATAGTGAGTAGTGTAAGTTCCTGCAGCAATTGGTCTTAGCCATGTTACAATGACTAGTCAGTTGCCAAACAAACCATCTCTATATACCCAATGGTCTGTCAAAAAGAAAAGGTGCCAAAGACAAAATCGTTAATGACATTCCAATATGTTGTTCATCCCAAAATGGTTAGGTTGTTTACAACAATTGGGTTTCTAATGAGTTAAGCATATGCTGGGTCTATTGTGTTTCAATGGTCAGCCAAGGTACTGATAAAACAAGTTTTTAATGTTTTTACCAGGGACCTGAATGGTTAGTTGCTTGCTGACATCATCAATCCCTGACAAAATGCTGTTTGGGGTTTACAATTATTTTCATGTCTGAACACAGTGATTTCAGGCAGTGAGATGGTGTGTGGGACTCTGCCAATATTCCTGCCCTACAGGCTTGATTGACAAAGTGCAAACGAAATGAAAGAAAAATTGGATATGAGCCGAATTAGGTGTAGTGTGTAAGAGAGAGTACTACGCTGTTATGGTCATGTGATGTGTAAGAGAGGATGATATAAGTTGTATAATGTGCTGAGTAGCTAAAGTGAAAGAAGGAGACTAAGGATTATATAGTGAAGACATGGGGAATATTGATCTCAAGAGTTGAACCTCAGAAAGGAGTCAATAATATACTGTGATTCGTGGTGAGGTGCTATGCTAGAGGTGATTCATCCAACCTATGCAAGCATAGAGATGTGCGAGATTAGATGAAGTGTGCAAGAGAGAAGACTATGCTTGGGATAGTCATGAGATGTGCAAAGAGGATGATGTTAGTGCTGAGTGTTCAAAGTGGATAGAACCTGTGAAAGAGGGAGAAGTAGTGAAGACTGATTTCAATGGCTGAATCTGAGAGAGGAGATGGCAAAGGACTGTGACATGGTGAGGGACGTGCTGTGCTTGAGGAGATGGGGAAACTGGACTCAACAAGAGGTTGAGAGGAGGAGAGATAAGTAAAGTAGAAATGCCTGAGTAGGGATAGGTGGCATAAGGCCAACCAGTTCTGAGGAGCAGAGGCCACTGTAGTAGCAGTGGAAAAGATGGATAGAGGACGTAGCATGCCTGTGGAGCAGAGGCTGGAGCATGTCTGTGAGTCAGTCCACTCTGTAAAGTGGTTGGTGTTAGGAAGGGCATCCAGCCATAAAAACTATGTCAAAACAGACCTTGTCGGTGCTGGTGCCATATAAAAAGCACCCAGTCCACTCTGTAAAGTGGTTGGTGTTAGGAAGGGCATCCAGCCATAAAAACTATGTCACAACAGACCTCGTTGGTGCTGGTGCCATGTAAAAAGCACCCAGTCCACTCTGTAAAGTGGTTGGTGTTAGGAAGGGCATCTAGCCATAAAAACCATGCCAAAGCAGAGAGAGGGGAGCTTGGTGCAGTCTTCTGCTTTGCCAGCTCCTGTCGAACCATCCCAGCATGGAAGATAGACGTTCAATAATGATGATGATGGTGATAGTTAGGTGGCTCTTTTCTCGATGTGTCTAGGATGTCTGTGTGTGCAGCATCAGACACAGCTGCACTGTCTCAGATGTGAGAGTGACACTCCATTTGGGCCCTCACTTGAGCTTTGTAGAGTGCCAATAGTTGTTGGGGGGTTGGGGTGGGTGAAGTATCTTCTGGCACTGATGGAAAAGGACCTGTCATTGGGATTTAGTCCTAGTTACGTCAAGGGTGAGCTTTTACCAGGAGATATTCTCAATGATGATGAGACTCAACAACTAGAGTGATTTGGAGAGCACTTTATTTCTTTCTTTCTTTCTTTCTCTTTCTTTCTTTCTTTCTCTCTCTTTCTTTCTTTCTTTCTTTCTTTCTACACATTTTAATACTTTTTACTTGTTTCAGTCATCGGACTGAGGCCTTGCTAGGGTGCTGTCTCGAAGGGCCTTTAGTCGAACAAATTGACACCAGTACTTGAGTATATTTTTAAAGTCTAGTACTTATTGTATCGTCTCCTTTGCAAACCGCTAAGTCCAAGGTGTCACGCAGTGGGATTGAACCCAGATCCACGTGTCTGTCGCAAAGTGTGCTTCTTAAGGGCCTTTAGTCGAACAAATTGACACCAGTACTTGAGTATATTTTTAAAGTCTAGTACTTATTATATCGGTCTCCTTTGCAAACCGCTAAGTCCAAGGTGTCACGCAGTGGGATTGAACCCAGATCCACGTGTCTGTTGCAAAGCGTGCTTCTTAACCACACTCACACCCATTAGCGGAAACTGAAATTGGTTAGTGACAACGTTTGGGCTTCTACTAAAATTACCAGTGCCAGTCCACGAAGGTCTGCAACGGAGTCACTGACCCCTCTCCCTGTTACTAACTTACATATATATATATTATAAGGAAAAACACGTTTCAATAGGTTATCAGGACTGGGTTACGAACTCATTTCCTTGCCAGGTTGTGCTTACTCTTAGGCGTACGTCACGACTGTCAACACGAACAAGTAATTCAGCCGTTAGGATAGAAACGGATGAAAATAGCCGAGTGGACAGCTTTCGACCATTCACCGGAAATGACGCAAAGCTTACATGTTCTTCCTTTTATGGTCGAAAGGAAAAGTTAGTTGTGTTTGTGTTGTGTTTATTGTATATATGTGTGTGTTTGTCAGTTGGGGAGAGAGTGAGAGAGAGAGATTTATAGACAGGGACATATACATATATAGTGAATGTATTTATGTATGAGAGAGATAGAGATAGAGAAAAAGACATTGAAAGCGATGGATATAGTATTTGTCTGTCTGTGTGTATGAGAAGATAGTGGAAAGATACTTCCCTACTCTTCCCCATCACAAACCACATCTTGTCTTCCTCCCTCATCGCCAGTTTTCTTAACTATTTTGCCCTTTATATACGCGCACACACACATACATATATATATAAAGCATACACCCTTCTGTCAGTCTGCCTATTCACCCTATACAAATACAAATGATATTTTTTGCCTTCTAAATAACTACAGCCGACTATATCTCTCTCTCTTCTGTATCTTTCTGTCTATCCACTACCTCCCATTATTACCTGACTAACTATCCTTCTCCCTCTATATGTCACTCTTTCTCTCCACCTACAACTGTATCTGACTCGCTACCCCCCTCTCTCTCTATCTGTCAGTCTATCTAAGCCATTTATAACGATATACAACTATCTATTTATCTACACCAGTCTTCTCTATCTATCCGGCAGTCTGTCTGTTTATATTTATATATAAATATATATATTCTCTCACACACCTATCAGTTAGCGGGCATTTTGTCTTACAACTAAGGTGGGGTGTGTTGTAAGAACACGTTAACTAGTTCCTAGTTGTGTCTTACCTTCGTTAAAAAGAGAGTCACATACACACACATATTCATAAACATATGAATATATATAAATACACACACCCACACATATATATGCATGTGTGTGTAGAGAGACACAGCGAGAGAAACATCTAACTTCTGTTTACCGATGTTGGGTAAGTATTAATTAAAAGTTATTTTCTATTTAATTTTCACATTATTGTTCTTATTGACATTCATGGATGGAAAAGGCATGAATGTCACATAATCACATGTTCTCCCTCCCCATTAAAACAAAAAAAAAAACACGAACAACTACGAGATAATTATGTATATGTAAGAAATTATTAAAGCAATTAGAATGTGCCTGTCAAATCGGGCACTTGTGTTTTGTTGCAAATTAAATCTGTTCATTTACTTTTTTTAAACGTTTAATTGAAATCCTGCCGGGTTAAGTGTTAGGTGGAACCGACTTTGCCTTACATTTCTACTGGTATCGATAAAGTAAGTACCAGTTATATACTGGAACGTTAGGACGGAAGAGGGTATAGAGTCAATGCGTTGATCTGTCCTACAAAATTTGTGGCGCCTGTACCCAAACCCTTTTTTTTTATCATTGAAATACAAGAGAAACATGTTATACTACAATTTAATTTACTAACAGCTTCCTTTCCCTATTGTTGGTTATTTAGATCCAAGTCAACATTAATTGAGCTGACCGATAATTAAAGCTGTTCCAACCGTGACAATCCTATCCTTTTTAGAGGGACATGTCGGGCTGCATTAGATAATGCGTCCCTTATTTAATAAGAATGTCAGTGAGAATTGGTTGTTATTTCTAGCAGCTTGAATCGACTAGATAGGGACTGATGTGTTCTTTATTACAAAGGGCACAGTCGGTTAGAGCTGTGCTGAGTTCAAATCTGGGTTTAACTTGACTCTTTTCATCATCCCATTCCGGGTTCGATAGAATAAAGTACCAGCCAAATAATAGGGTCGATTTAATCGACTAAGCCCCCACCTCCCTTTAAAATAGCTAACCGTGTTCCTAAATTAAAAACAATTATTATGATTAGTGTTGGCGTTTATCCCCAGATTACCCTTGATCCACCAGGCTTATGTATGAATGTGTTCCAGTTATGACCATCCTGTCTTTGGTCAAACATAGCACATGTTGGACTACAATAACCAATGCTTTACCCCGTTCTGTTCTGCCTTTTGAGACAGCAGGCGTGTGAACAGTTGATTTTCGTAATTCTAGAATATCGAGTGATTGACCGTAAAGGTGCTCTCGCCCCGGGGTGAGGGAGGTGGGGGGGGGAGGAGTATGAGCTTGGTTAGGATGCTGTTACAATCCTTCAAATCCCTACCTGTTATGCCCCTGGTTTTATTGTAGTGGTCCCAGACCAGTAAATGACTCATTTAGCAACACTGATTGACTTTCGTTCCTCTTTCTAGTTTTGCAAATTGTCAAAAAAAAAAAAAAAAAAAAAAAAAGTCCTATTTGTTTTGCCTTCGTTTGTGTATTACAGCTGACAATTAGGGTGATCTTGGTGTGAAATTGTTATGATTTTTTGGACGTTAACTGAAGAGGCTATGGCAACGCGTAGTGTGTGTGTTATTCGTTCGTTCTGATTGTTTCTTTATATAAATTATTAATATATATATATATAT
>JAOPUL010003827.1:5414558-5426733 GCA_027564515.1 Octopus rubescens | reverse complement strand
ACGCAGTGGGATTGAACCCGGAACCATGTGGTTGGGAAGCAAGCTTCTTACCACACGGCCACGCCGCGCCTATAAATATATATATATATATATATATTACACACATACACATAACAGTAAAAGAGGAAGTAATAAATATTAATAGGAGGTACACAAATAAGTGGAATATTAATGAACTCCAATAAATATAATAAAATTGTGTATAACTGCAGTCGATGTTTTTCAATATTGACTGTTTATTCTTATTGTTCAGCGGATCCTTCACTATATTGATAAATTTTTAAAAAATTAAATTTTTGGTTGAGGATTCTCATCACATGTACCAATGAGACATTTGTAGTGGGGGGAGGGGCTTTTTTTATTATTTGTTTGTTTTTTTTTTAAAGATCATTCCGGTTTGTTTTATATATTTCCACATCTCGTTCTGGACTCGAATGTAAAATCCTTCTTTAATTTAAAACATTGTTCTTTGTTAAACTGGAATTCTGAACCTTCGGACAAGTTGACATAAATCCCACAATTGTGTCACCACACCGTCTTTCTGCTAGTATTGTCGTTAAATATACTTTAACGTTTGTTAATATTCACTTTAATGATTGTAGTTTATAGAATTGTGAATGTGAGTAGTCCATTCACACTAGTCCTTTTTCAGCATTGGTATATTTTGAAGAATATTATTATGGGCTTCGCTATTTCTAGGATTGTGAATAGACAGACATAGAGAAACATTTTCAATTGAGGTATATTTTGTTTTTGTACCAGTCTCAGTCCAGACATCAAATAATGAATAATGTTTCTCGAAGAGTATATCTTTTGCATGAAGTCGACTATCACGGGTTCTAATCGAACACAATTGTGCATAACTATTTCGTTAATAAGAGTGTGTGTGTATGTTAGTTAGCGTATTTAAGTGACGCTAAATAAAGAGTATATTATGCTCTAGGTCTAGTTTTATATATGCCTGCCTTAATCCGGTTGTTGATTAATATCTAAATAAGGTATTTTGTCTTGACTGCATTCCATTGTGAATTTAATATTTGTTCCATTTAGTGATATTTTAAGGTAATTAAATTTCTCTACTTTCATTCCACAAACATAAAGCAATCATTTACAAATCTTTTTTAGTTCACTTTTATATATTTTTAGAGTTTCAGCACTTTTGTAGTGATTCATGATATATTGTAAATTCCTAACAGCTTATAACTGATGTTGCATGAGTTAGCACTACTTTGCTACTCATTGCAGTTCCGGATTTTTGTCGGTAATATGAAATAGTATTTTGAAGAAATGTCAAGCAATCATTGTTTTGTTTTTTATGTTCTCGCAATTCTGCATAATTCTCCAGCCTGAATTTGATCGTCAAGAGGAATGTTTGCATACACGCTAGCTATTTGCAACATCGGTAATTTGTTAAACACTGTTTTTCTATATCAGTAGAAACGAAATTTGTCTAAGCATGCTATTGATTCTAAATACTTACTACTGATAACGTGCAAAGACATAGAAATCATGATTTAGCCATTCCACCACGCTGCTGAACGCTTTTCATCAGCTACTGAATACTTCTGTGCTTTTAAACATTATACGTCTATACGAGAAGCTTTCTCAAGACGAATGCTGCAGTTTTGGTTAAGAAGACAAAAGGATTCGTTTATCTTTATAACAATATAAGATCCAGAATCCAAGCAAGTTGTGATGATCGGTGTCAGCAAAATTTCACCTGTTTTCGATCATAGCCATTATATTCTTTTTTTTCTACGAAAAAGGGAAATTGTTTGAAGTATTTGAATTTTCTCTCTCCACAGCAAATCAAATAACTAGTTTAATTTTTATCTACGAAAGTTTGTATTCATTAAAAGTAATGACTCAAAATTCATCACGATCCAGGAAGTTCTATTATCCAATGACATTAGCTATTTCTTCTCTGACTACCATTATATTTCTTTTGCTTCTTTCTGAGCAGGAGTTGTATTTTAGCTGCAGCTCAGCCCCGATTGAGTGGTCCTGAGACCAAAAGTCATGACCACTCCGTTTCTTTAGAAGTATTTAACACGGCATTATTCAGCGTTTCCTTAGGATTTGATGCGAATGAAATTTGGCTGCTGTCTCTTACAGGTGGAGCGACCATGTACAGGCTCCTATACTGATTGTTTTCTCTGAATATTTTCCCTTGATTAGCTTCTTAAAATAATTCTCAAGTTAAAACACCGATTTTTTTTTATCCGTGTTCTCTGGCGAAATTCTTCAAAATGGTGCTGGAAGAAACATAAAGCATCCTAGGGACTTAAGTTACAGAAGACAGAAAGAAGATTTAAAGAAGATAGCTAAAAACAAAAACAAATGATAAGAAATGAAGAAAATATTAGAAATTCTTGTGAAAGAAGAAAACAATTCTGTTCACTGGATTTCTACCTCACCTAAACGAAAACTCACGCAACCTACGCCCTTTCTTTGTATTTAACATCGAGGGGAGGGAAGAAAGGTTTGCGGTTAAAATACACAGACACAACTGGCGTATACATTTATCCACCACCCACATGTGATATTTTTTTTTTGTTTCTTCGTTTACTTTACATCTTTGTATTTTCTTGACTCATTGTTTCCAGATTTTCTCTTGAGAAAAAAAAAAGTTGAATGACGGATCGAACAAAGTAAACAGGAATTTTGTGTGTGTGGAGAGTTAGTAGAACGTTAGAGCAATTAGCTAATTTGAATTATTTAAGTTACGGCTCTTTACAATCTGAGTTAAAATCCTGTGGATGTCAACTTTTCCTTTCTCTTTGGGGTTAATCCTGCTCTGTCAACTTTGGTGTTCCCCAGTGTTCAGTTTTGTTTCTTGCTCTCTTCTAAGCATCAATAATGGTTTCACGAACCTCAACTCGCTGTAAATCCAATATTTGTTTTCTTGAGCATTAAGCATGTAAGAGACAAGTTTCCTGTTAAAAACATGGCATAGAGCCAGCAACTTTGAACTTGGTAGTCCGAAAACCTTATCGGTTCATTTATTCTACTCGTACATTTTAAGTCATTCATGTACGATATAGTAATACACGGCCAGGTTTGCAAACGGGATATCGAGCGACTGAATAGGTGATTGTTTCTTGACTGGGTGCAAAATTGGTAATTCTGCCTGACAAAAATCATAATCTGTGCAGATTTTCGATTTAAAACCAATTTTGAATATTTTCACTTTGTTTATTTGGAATCTCTCGCTCTCTTTCTCTCGCTCTCTTTCTCTCGCTCTCTCTCCTAAATGCTAATCTGAGTAGAAACTGAAGTTTTATCTTAGCTAGAGTAGCTTCATCGCCACTGAGAGGATGTCAGCCCAAAATTGATTTCTTACTCTCAATAAGTCTTTACATGTGCCACTAGAAAATGGAGATTCTTTCGACATATTCCCAGTCACTAACGGAGTCAAGTAGGGCTGTGTACTCGCACCTACGCTGTTCAGCATGTTGTCCTCAGCCATGCTGTCAAATGCCTTTTGCAACGACGATGAAATCAATATCATATTCAGAACTGATGGCAGACTCTTCAACATGCGGAGGCTACAGACCAAGACCAAGGTGGAAGAAGGCTCAAAGCGTGACTTCATGTTCACACACTCTTCAGGTCTGTGAACATTGACAATGAAGTTGATACACACATTGCCAAGGGAAGCTCAGGGCGGGTACGTGAATCAGTGTGGAAGAGGAGAGGCATTAAGGATGGTCACCAAGTTGAAGCTGTACGAGGCAGTTGTACTGTCTACGCTACTGTACGCCTGCGAGATTTGGACGATTTACGAACGCCACGTCAAAAAGCTAAATCGTTTCCACATGAACTGCCTGAGAAAATTGTTGAAAATCACCTGGCAAGATAAGATCTCAGACACGGTGGTCCTCATTGGAGCTGATCTGTCACGCATTTACACACTGCCGAGGAGAACGCAAGTCAGGTGGCCAGGCCACCTTCTTCGATTGCTTGACGCGCGACTCCCCAAGGAAATGTTTTATAGCGAACTGGCGGAAGACAAGCGCACAAAAGATGGACAAAAAAAGCGCTTCAAGGACACACTCAAAGCCTCACTGAAGAGCTTTGAGATCAACTTCGCCACCTAGGAAACGCAAGCTCAAGACTGCCCTTCATGCGAAGCTACAGTAACATAGGTGCCACTTTCTACGAACAGAACAGGATTACAGCGGCACAAAGAAAACGTGAACTGTACACGTCCAGAGCCAACTCTTTGTCTTCAGTCCCAGCAAGCCACCACTACACGACCTGCGGTAGAGCCTTCCGAGTATGCTTCGGACTGATCGGCCTCAGCCGGACACACCGTGTCTCGTCGTCTTCTCCCATGTGATATCCAACAACGACGAACTAACAATACGTGTGTCAATATTTGTTTGTCATAGTTTCTTATTAAATAAGTCTATTATCGTTTTTTACTTATCTAATCGTCTGTCATCGATTTATTACTTTTTTTTAAATGTCGTACTGGTTTCGTATACGAGGACCAGTCGGATCAGAACTTTTTAAACGTCATTTTTAGGTAAAAATATTCATTTCAAGTTAGCCTTTGAACAGTGTTCTCTTACGGGCTTTTGCATGTTTGACGGCCACGTTGAATGAAGACCGAGTCTTTCGATATATCTACGTAACATTCCTTGCAGTAACAATCGTCACTAAAACTCTGTATTTTACTATTTTACGACTCTTTTTAAATAGATAAAATGCTACTTCGTCGAGGTAGGAGCTATTTTTCGTTGCATTTATAGCCAGATACAGTTTTGATCCACCATTCGTCAATTATTTGTTTTATGTATAAGTTTTAAGTTCGATTCTCTGTTCATGCCAATCTTACGGTGACGCTTCTAAATTCAGATTTGGCTAGGATAAAATTATCATGTCTTTGAATGCTAAACTTGAAAAATGTCCAATGAACAAATTAAAAAACAAATTTAAAGAATTGAATTGGTAGGCTGAGAATGGATGTAGAAAAATTACGAGAGAAGCGGTCGAATCTATATTAAAGTGTTATGTATAATTTTTTTAGAGATTAAATTTAATGTATCATGATTTTAATTTTTAAAATTGCTAAAATTTATTTGAATTTCCGTAAGAATAGAATTAGTCTGTGTTCTGGAAATAATGGTCATACTGTAAAAGTTATCTCAATGCAGAATTTTGTAACCAGAATTATCGTAACGCAGGGTATACCTGTACGATTCGTTATTTTCCTTTGGGACATGGTCAACGGAACTGGCGTCGTCTTCATCCCGCGTTGTCTCCAAACTTGTTCGTAAAAAAAAAATGCGCCCTATTTTAAATGTCTGCCTTTAGTAGTACTTCTCGTAATTAACTGCTTACACTACTGCACAAATTAGTTCTTCGAGGACTTTTGTGTGGCGAAGAAAATCAGCTGAAGTGGTGAGAAATTGAAAGTGTTTGTGATGAAGTCTTTGAAATGAACTTTCAAGAGGGTGTCAGTAAATTATCTATGTCCGGCAAACATTTCATTAACTAACAGACGTTCCAACCTGAAATCATGATGCTGAGCTGATACTATTGACGTCAGTAACAATCGCATCTAACGTGACCTTTTTGGACTTTTTCTTTTGTTTATTATTACAGTGCCTTATACAGTCGAGTGGTAGAGATAAAAGAAAACTAGAAGTATTATATTTTCCAATTAAATTGATTCGCCTCCCACTGTTTTCTCTTTTTATGCAATTTTGCTTTTTCTTTATCCAACCCTCTCTTTCTCTTTAAACTTTTCTTCTCGACCTCTTTTATTTACTTTTTGTTTTTTCGCTCTTCAACGTCATTGGATCCTATTGATAATGAATAGTAAAATTAAGGTGATAATATGGAAAACTTTCTTGGGGTGCTTTCTACACAAAAAAAAACATATGTCCGGTGTATATTTAATGTAATGAAACCTCACTGAAAACGAAAATGACATCCGTAATGGAAAGAAAATTATTACTGTTAATGGTACAATATTTATCAAGAAAGGCAAGGGAAACAATTCAGAAATTCTAATTGATTAAAATTGAATGTGGGCATATTCTGAGGAGTTATTTGTTTTGTGGTCGAAATTTCAAGTTTAAATGGAATCGTTTTGATAAACCAAAAATGGAAGAGGATTAGAGTAACCGAATCGGAAGATACACACAAGACTAAAACACGGAATTAAGAGTTAGGGGAAGGATCTAACAAAGATTTGAACAGTTTCTCGGCACAATACCATTTATCTTCTAAGACACATAAGCTGGAGAAATATTTCACCGATTTAACTTTTTAACAGCAATTTCTGGGGAGTGGTCAAGCGGCCATGTTCCTGTTCTAATGATAACTTCCCTTCATTCTACCCAGCCTCAGTAATTCTGAAAGAAAAAAATGGGTTATAGGCACTGTTCTTCCTCTTCCGTGTACACCATGAAAAAATAAAGCAAGGGTATTCGCAACATGATTTCCCATTTACTCCATTCAGTAGGTCTCGGGCCGCGCGTGTGTATGTATGTATGCATATATATGTTTGTGTGTGTGTAATTCATATTTATAATACAGTAATCGTCCAAATACCCCATCCTTTCTGCTATTTCGTGTGTATTTGCATACTTTTTGAAAAGTTGATTTAGGTTCCTAGTTGAAATACTGTCGGATATTGTCTTAGCATTTTTGTCATTTTATGATCGACCAAAGCTTTGTTAGTGAAATTTGGTACACGAAAATCGTGTGCTTATTTGTCTTAGAGATCGTTCCTGTTTTTTGGATGGTAGACTTAAGACGTCGCCTCGTCTCCATGGTACCTCTAGCGGAATCTAGTCTGTTTCAAGCAATGGAGCCATATATCTGAGGATAAATTTGCTCCTGCTAGTCTCGGAGACCTAGAAAAATGATTGTAGGTACTGCCCTTTCTTTTTTGACTAAGCCATAAAAATTAACAATACAAACTAAACATCTGGCAACTTTCTCACTAATACTAGATGAACTGAAGTTAATGTAAAATTGCTTTAAGTAGATCTGTCCACAGTTGATTGGAAGTATGAATCATGAATTAGTAATCCGATAATAGTGTAGCGAACAGCTACAGAATACCTTAGCTAAGTTTCGAAAGCGAACCCATATTTTCCCACATTGTCAAATAAGTTATCGGCCTATTGTCTTAACCTTACTACACCGAGAGCTTGAGAATAAACTGACCTCTCAGATCTTTCCGATGTATGTATCGGTCAAAGCTGATTAGAGAAGAGAAATCTATTGTTTTAACTTGACGTAATTCTGTTGGCAAAAATATAAATACACAAGCCAAATTGCTCTTTCACTCTCTCTCTTTTCTTTCTCTCTCTCATTCGGCGCCCACCAGTGAGCATGGCTGCCTTCTTCACTTCATGTATGTCCTGTCATGAGCGCGAGAACACAACTGTTACTTTCCTTGACTATCTACATTCTTTTTACTCTGTCTTTATCCCTAGCAGTTAGATGAAATTACTATCATACAGAATGGACTGGAGATCTACAAACAAGCTGTGTACACACAAACAACTCGACGAAGTTATATATATCTTACATATTGTAACGATTAATAATCTAATCATCAACTTAATAAATGGCCATCTTGATAATTAATATTGTTCTTCAGTCATTTCTTTGATGCATCTTCACATTAAATTTCGTCGTTACAATAGTAAGACAGCCTCAAGTCCTTTCAGATCACAAGAAAATCACTGAATTACTGTTTCCGCGAATTATACTTCAAACAGTACTGGTTATTTTCAATATTAATATTAGAATGCCATAGTTTAAATGATAGAATCTTGTCAGGATCAATTATCTTACCTAAGTTAGTGTTAACATATGTAATGTCGTGAGTATAAAAATCCAGTTATAAACAATTATCCGGTGCAGAGAAGATAATATTAGCTCCATGATCCTTATTACTTTATTCAGTAGACAACAGCGAAGCATGTATTTCACTATACTGCCGAAGTAGTAATGACAGTATCATCGCCAAAAAAGATATATTACAATTACTATAGACTATCATGCTTGAAAAATTAGCATATTAAATTGGCATCGTTAGCACACCGTGCAAAATGCTTAGCAGCATTTCGTCAATTTTTACGTTCTGAGTTCAAATTCCGCCGAGATCGACTTTGCCGTTCATCCTTTCTGGGTGAGCAGTGGGGTCGATGTAATCGACTTACCCCCTCCCCCGAAATTTCTGGCCTTGTGCCAAAATTTGAAACCAATATTAAAAATGATAAACATTGAAGTTAACTTCTCAGATACGCCACTCTACCTGCTAAAAAATAGTAACAACATCTTTGTCATAATACACCTTATTGTCTTAAAAAGGAACAATATATTGGATACAGGTTTGCTTGATCAAAACTGACTTAGTGCTAAACAAGATCAAGCATTACTCAGAAACACGCAATCTGCTTGAAAAGCAATAATTAAATTAGTGTTAACATAATCAAAGCAGAGAGCATAAAAACCCCAATTAGAAACAACTAAATGTTCTTTGATATATTTATTCTTGTCATTGTTAGGTGATAAAAGCAGATTTAAGAATTTATCTAATTTTGAATACAAATTCATTTTTAAAAATGCCCATAAATGACCGTGTTTGCTAAATCTTTATCACTAGTTTCCTGGGATAAGAGCTTATTGCTAAAATAAACTGTAATATCTGAGGAAATTAGTGGTGGTCTGCGCCCGCTGTTAGCTAGTATAAACAATTAAAAAGAGGAAGAAAATAATTTGTCCATGTTGAAGAGGAAAGGTATAACTTTTTGGACAAGTTTCTATCCTTGTGCTAATTTAGGGGTCGTTCTGTTATTACCGGGGTAGAGAACCTTGCGCTGTTTAGTAGAGTTTCGAATTCTAGTTTGAACATGATATCCGTCATTTTTAGGTCGATTGTATGAGTACCAGTTATTTTCTGTAGATGATAAAATCAAATCAAAACTTTATCCGGTTGTCTGTGTGTGACATTAAGCCTATGTTGTATTTTTTTTTAGATGGTAGAGTGGCAGAGATGGCTCAGCGAGGGATTAAATAAATGCTTTGCAGCATTGTCAAGTCACTTTACGTTCTCAGTTCAAAATCCATAAAAGTCGACTTTGCCTCTGATCTTTCCGGGATCGATAAAAAAAAGTACTCATATTTCATGTCGATTTAATTTACTGTTTTCAATGGCCCTCCATGTGCCTCGTTTGCCTCTATTGAAAATCCTTATCATGCATCTCTAAAGGCAGGGCTTTTGGATCCATCAGTGCCTCATTCTAAGCAATAATGATTAATTCCTTTTATGCATTCCTTTAACGCTAAAATGGATAAATGTTGTTTCTTTTCTCCCCATTTCTTGAATAGATGAAGATAATTTCGAACGAAAAAAGTAGTTTCACTAAAGCAACCGATGATTGTTTTTTTGATTTTTTTTTTTTCATTTAAAAGATAAATTCCATAAATGATGTCGACTTGACCTCATTTCCGAATTCTTAACGATAACTTTACCTTCAGCTGCTTTGTTACGAACAGAGAACTTCCCACCTCTCCCTTTTTCTTATTCCACTCTGAAACGCCATACGCTTTCTAAAAATAGGATCCTTCACAACTTCCTCTGCTACGTGGTAAATGATGAGTATAGTACATATTTTCATGTGAGAACAGTTAAAACCTGTGCCTAA
Organism: Octopus rubescens; assembly: GCA_027564515.1. Taxonomy (NCBI): domain Eukaryota; kingdom Metazoa; phylum Mollusca; class Cephalopoda; order Octopoda; family Octopodidae; genus Octopus; species Octopus rubescens. The sequence continues at coordinate 5,417,053 of JAOPUL010003827.1, read as the reverse complement.
CGTAGTATTTGGTTCGGCTGCGCAAAAAAGCATTCCGCATCTAACTGTAAGTTTTAGTTCTTCAGAAATATTTTGTACAGCGGAAAGAATTATCAGTATAAAGCTACCTACAATAATTTAGATAAAGCAACGTCTTTTAATTAACCTTTTTAAAATTTTTGTTTGTATTTGAGACTTTATGATAATTTTATTTATCAAATTTTATATCTAAACTGTACTTGATATAGTTTTTGATTTTGTTTTAAGATGGTATCTCCCAATTTTTCTTAAAAAGCTTATTAGGCAAAATTTTAGAATAAATAAAATTTTTATTTTCTAACAAGAAAAAATCCCAATCAATGGGAAATGTCAATTTTTTTCTTTATATAAAATGGCATTCCTTCCAGAAATTAAAAAAAATATATATTGTTCCATTAAATTATTGGGTAGTGTTAGTAAAGTTATTGAAGACAAATTCGTGGAATTTTTAGAAGTAAATATTATGATCCGATTTGCAGTTTAGATTCTTATCTAAAAGATGAACAACCAATCAACTTTTAATGGGGATAAACGAAAAGATGGTTATAATATATTTGAGCATTGTTTTTATTATTCCAAATGTGATTATTATTCCAAATGTAAAATTGATTGAAAAAAAAACACATTATCAAAAGTATGACAGGTAAATAACTAAATTGGTTGCAAAGTTATTTGAATAATAAGATCACTATCTAAATAATGTTTCCTCAGATACTTCTTTATTTACTTCCAGAATGCGCTGCAGGAGAGAGCTTCTTAGATCCTTTTATGAAATTTTAATTTATATTAAGTGCTTATAAAATTGTATTTCAATTTAAAAGATAATGTGAAATACTGATAATGTCAATTTGTTTTTCCTAATCTGGAAGAATGTTGAAAATTTTACTTACCGAAAAGTTATAAATGGTCCAAGAATGAGTAACGCGATAATACATCTAAAAAAAATAATGTACTGTAATGCATTTAGATAGCAATAATTCGTATAAAATATTTATTTAGGTGACATTGTTATTTCGTTTAATAGAGTAATTGTAGATCTTGGAATTGCATCTACAAAGGATCTGAAAATGTCTACAGATTATCAGAATCGCCCCAAAAGGTAGGGTAAACAAATTTAATATTTAGAACTTTTGAAAATAAAGGAGTAATTCTTATTTGAGGTCTGTAAAATCTTTTTGCCCAAGACTAGAATATATTACACAAGCTTGGTCTCCCCATCTCTTACAAAAAACAGATTTAATAATGTGGATTCAGAAATACTTCAAGATTATTTGGATTAAGAAGCGTTTTTTTCCCCCATATAAGTTTATTAGATTTCTAAGCACTCTAAGACTATATAAGATTTAATCATAGTGTATAAAATAAGCTAGTTGATATTCCTTTTGAAACCTTTTTTGCACACAACCCAAATATAGTTGATCAAACGGACTGATCTATCTTTGTTACATACATTAATTTTTCTTGATTTATTTTCGGTTGAACATTTCTTTTTCTTGTTTTGATTGGACATGTTTTTTTATAATTATACTTAAATTTCATATCGAGGCGCAAGCTTGGCTGTGTGGCAGTAAGTTTGCTTCCCAACCGCATGGCTTTGGGTTCAGTCTCACTTCGTGGTACCCTGGGCGGGTGTCTTCTACTGTGACCTCGAGCCGACTAAGGCCTTGTGGTTGGATTTATGGACGGAAACTGAAAAAATCTCGTCGTGTGTTTGTCCCTATCACTGCTTGACAGCCAGTGTTGGTTTGTTTGCGTCCCTCTAAATTTATGGTTCGGTGGAAGAGATCGATAGCATGGGCACCAGCTTTAAAAATGGCACTTGGGTCGATTTGTTCGACTAAACCCTTCAAGACGGTGTCCCATCATGACCTCAGCCCGGTGACTGAAACAAGTAGAAGATAACAAATAAGATCTTCTTACCGCGGCTCTTCATGCTAATTATTTTTAGGCTATTATAAATTATTTCAGTTATTTAACCGTGGAATTTTTCATATTTATTTATAGCTAATTTCAAACAATTAAAAAAAAAAAAACCCTAAAACTTTTTGTTTTTAATTATATAATTAAACACTACCTATTGAATATGAAAAATAGAATATAATATCGAAATATATTTTATCTAATATCTGTATTTCCTCAAACCTTTTTAACATATTGGATAATTTATATTAATTACAAAATTAGTTTACAATAATTATCTAACGTTATTTAAAAACTTCGCCTTCGTATTTCCTATATAACTTTATATAATTAAATCATAAATCATACTAACACTAACTTTAATATCTGAACAAGTTTAATGTTTTTCTGTCTTTGCTATAACAACTATAGTAAGATAATGTAGCATTCTGAACTTTGCAATTTCTTATTTACTTTCCTTCAAATTTATGACATACATATGATAGGCGCGGCGTGGCTGTGTGGTAAGAAGCTTGCTTCCCAACCACATGGTTCCGGGTTCAATCCCACTGCGTGGC
>JAOPUL010003827.1:5364093-5377238 GCA_027564515.1 Octopus rubescens | reverse complement strand
ATACATACATACATACATACATACATACATACATACATACATACATACATACATACATACATACATACATACTGTTATGTCGCACGTTCTACGTACGATATAACCTCTCCGCTTGACGGCTCACCGACTTCTTTCTCTACGCATGTCTATTTAACTTGTCGGCACCGTCCAACCAAATAGGGGTGTTCCACACAATACATACATATGCATACGCACACACATACGCTTAATGTGTGTATATGTGTCATAGATTTATAATGTATGCTTAGAAATAAATATGCGTGTATATGTATGCAGCTTGAGTCACTTTGGTAGCTTCTACTGATTAAAAATATTTTTTTAAAGCACGCGCGCACACATATTAATTTTGGAAACAAAAACGTCTGTAGGGGATGAGTTATCTCAGATTTTGCCAAATAATTCAGAGATAAGGAGTAACGCTTGAGCAGATGCTTTTCATGGTGTAGCATCTAAGGTCTGATTATTCATGCCTTGGGCCTATTTCCCTGCTTTAATTTTCTCAAATGCCTCTGTACTTCGAAGTATAACTATTTATTCAACGCGTTGCTACTTGGGACAAATTCGTGATCGACGCCCTTCCAGTCGATCAAACTGGCATTTGATTGAATCTGACGTACTTTTTTAGACCACGGCGACGATGATCCAAACCAGTACGACGATTGTATTTTTTCGTTTTATTTCCCCCCGAAGTTGTAGACGTACCCAAACCCGTCTTCCGATGTTATGACGCTTGTCAAAGAGTTTTCATCAACGTTCGAGCGATGAGGCTAACACTAACACCAGACCTCGAGAATGGTTCCATAAATCTCTCCCAACTTTCCGGTTATATTTGTATTTTCCTATAGTTTACCATTTAACTGCAGTTGTTGTTGAAGCGTCTGTGTATATATTTAAGGAAGAAATGAGTTGAGCAGAATGTATTAAATCCATAAGGAATGATGTTTATCAGCAATTCCTGAGAACCAAATGACATTCTTTGTATAGGAAATGACGTTGGTAAATAAGAATGCAGGGTGTATTTTCTGATGAACTTGGTTATGGTTGCTTCTTGAGATAAAATGTTGGGAAGTCGAAAGTTGCAATATATCTAACTCACATGGGGGCTATGAACCTAAAGGTTCTATTCGCCTTAGGAATAGCCTAATTTGTATTGAATATACGACTGTTAGAATGAATGAATGTATGTGTGTGTTTGTGTAATTCAGTCAGTTTCCATGGCTGTGTGATTAAGAACTTTGTTTCGAAACTACGTGGTTCCGGGTTCAATCCAGCTGTGTCTTGTAAGTGTCTCTTACCATATCCTCAGAACGGCCTATAGTTTTCTATTGCAATGTGGTAGACGAAATCTATGTAGAAACAGGTTTCTACCTGTCGGAGGGACAGATCCTGTTTTTAGGGCGGTACATTTAATTCACCACCCAAGTTTAATGCCACCACCTGCATGTTGGGTGCTTTTAACGGAATCTACTTTGTTACAAGCGTTTGGTTAAGGCCTCCGCTATCAGGATAACTCCCCGCTTCCTCTTACATCGAGAAAGGTCATGAATACCGCCTTTCTCTCCGACTAATCCACGAAAAACATATTTTAATGTAACCTGGCCTAAATGCATACCACTATCTAGTCGCATTCCTCTACACTTTGAGTTTAAATTCCATTGAGATTTCGGTTTTTAGATCAGCTCTATCTTTGTATTACAAAATACAACACTATTTTTATTTTTACTTTACCACTTTTTAGATGGATATTTTCTTATTTGCCAATAGAGATAACTTAGCTAGCTCTCATGTACCTACTGCTATAGAGCAGTGCATCCATTTACCCTAAGTCGAGGTTGATTTCATCAAACACACATCACATGGCACGTATTTCGAAAAATAAAAATTAATTTACAAGAAACTTATGTCGAAGGTCTCTGATGTTCATATTAATTACTAGAACCTGGTGTAGAGGCAAAAGAGCAATCGAACCATTTTGTAGATGGTTTTCTATTAAGTTTCCATTTGAGGCAAGTTAGCTTTTTCGATAATAGGCAGACGAAGACGCACACACACACACACACACACACACACACACACACACACACATACACACACGTGTTTATGCATGTATGTGTGTTCACAACATGGCTGAATGGTTAAGAATTTCGCTTCGCAGTCATAAGGTCAAGGATTCAATCTCACTGTATAGGCAAACGTCTTTTATCGACCAAATTCTGTGAATGAAATTGGGATGATGGAAACTGCGGCATTTCGTTGGATGGATTGTATCTGTTAGTCAAATGTCCAGCTTTGTCTCACGGTGTCATTTTAACTCTACCGAAAGATTACGTCAAAGGTGCACGTTTAAAATGCCCGTTAGAGGAATACTCCGCCACTTACACACTAATTCCATAAGTAAGTAGTACAGTTGGTTGAACAACTGAATACGCATCGTCGAAATTGACGGAGGTTTATTTACTTATTCTACTAAGCATGGGGTGGAGAAAGAGAGATAGAGTAACATCATTGGCGTACTTCACTAACATAATACATTAAACTGATTCGTCAGCAGCTTTGACGATGACGTCACTGCAACTAAAAAGAAATGTATACCAGTGAATTAATACCTTCTCATCCCAATGGCGCTAGACGAATTCAAACTTATCACACGTGAGATTGATTATGTATCTGGAAGTTTGTCTTCCATCGCTAGCTAATACGATAAACAGGTGCAAAGTATTATCAGCAAGTTTATCTAACGGTTGTAAAGAGTTTCGATAACAAGACGTTACGGTAGAATTCATTTGTTATCAAATTACTGCATTGGCAATAATATTTAACTTCAAGAAGCTTATGTGTAATGTAAACTAGCCAAAACAACATTCATGTTTCAAGAGAAAGAAAATTAAATATATTTAAGGTACATCTACTTATTAAAAAAAAGTTTACCTTATTGAATTTAAGTAATATTAAGACAGTAATATAAATAAAATGGGGGTTCCAAAAGTTTTAGAACATTTGATGAAATACGTTGAAATATATAGTTTCATCTTCATTTTCTGAGTTTCAATCCCACTGGGATCAACTTTGCCTTTCACCCTTCCGAGGTTTTGATAACATCATGTACCAATAAAGTACTGGAATAGATATAATCATGAGTACCCCAACCAAGAAAGAATATGAGATCTTGGCTTAGAAATCAGTATCACAAGACTAGTGCATACGTGGTAGTGTGTAATGAGGTGGAAAATGTAGTAAAGCTTAGAATTTGAAGACAGAAATCTATAATATTCCACCCTAAGTTCAAATTCAGCTGGCAATGGTTTTTGTCTAAACAAGTCACATAGGTGCTAACTCAGACCATCGACTATTTTAACACATCACTATTTTAACACATCACTATTTTAACATATCCCTTGAGTGGGTTTAACCGAGTTCAATTTCCTTGCAAGCATTCAGTCCCTTTTCTCCACAATTCATGAACGCCCTAAACGGAAATATGGGGCTGCCCTGCTTCATCTGATTAAGCCATAAAAAATATATAAAAATGTTACGGGATAGGTGTCATCGCCTAGATTCTCCCGAAAAATATGTAACCATATACCAATGTTAGACGTCAGTTGTGAGATACTGATGTGGCGAGCATCGCAGAAGAAATTTTAACTCTCTGATGAGTAAAAGTTGCAACCTGTTTTCGATTCCTAGACAATGCAGTTTTATTTCACTGGAACCCATTATGATTTTGTTCTTGTTCTGAGAGAGAGAGAGAGAGAGAGAGAGAGGTATGTTTTATTTGGGTGGTTAAGTAGTAGCTGGTTGCCTTGCCATGGCATAGGGCGTTATGATAACAGAAGAGACAGGTCTCAGAACGTAGACTCTGTCTTTTAGGTATCTCCATAAAAAAAAGTCTAGAGGTGTGAGATCTGGTGAACGCGGAGGGTATTCAACGAAACCCCTCCGTCCAATCCACCTGTTTGGCAAGATCTCATCAAGGAAGGATCTAACATCGCGATGGAAGTGTGTGGGGATGCCCCATCTTGCTGAAAATAAAACTTCTCATCTTCAAAGTCTTCTCTAAAGTCATTTTGCTAAAGTGTGTATACATTTTTTGGGACACCCTGTATATGTGTGTATTCATCAAATTCTATGGAAAGACGTTGAAAGCTAGCACTAGACCATAGTGCTATCTTTTTGCTGCTTATCTAATTAATATATTTAATTTGTGTTGTTTTCCTGAACTTAATCAAATTTGACACCAATTAACTAAACTCTCTAATTTTCTCCAAATATTTTCATGTTTTCTTCAGTATTTTGTTTAGCAATAAGTTATTTAAATACTTCTATAGTAAATTTTGTTTTTCTAGATACCTAAGCTGAAGTAAATTTTGTTATTTTGTTTCTGTTCACAGGTGCTTCATCAATTGTATTGCTATGGTATTTAATTGCTGTTTATACTATTCATGATGAAATTTTTCGGAATTATTTCAACATATTACTATAACAGATTACAGATTTGTAAGAAAGAATGATTCTTTCTTTGCAACAAAACCACACTAAAAATTTAGGTACAGGAATACAATCGACTAAATTGAATCGAGTGCATAACTGGTAATTCCTTTATCGATACGGGAAAGATGAAAGGCGAGGTTAATCTTCGAAGCTCTCAACTCGCAATATAAAATGAGACACAACTAAGTATCACAAGGTATTTTGCCTGGAACTCCAGGCAATAATGATAATAATGCCTTGCCGGTACGATGCCACTTATATTGGGACTAGTTGACTTGGAGTAAAGTTGATTTAAAAGATTCTTTACATTTCTTGGCACTTTTCGTCGCTGCTAATTTTACCAAACTACGGCCCTTCAAATAATAATATTAATTTCAAGCACACTCACAAAATCAAACCCATTACTCGAACAGTGTCGATAAAATAAAGTAGCTTTACTTGAACGGTCCTTTCTTTTATCGCCATTGGAAGCATGAAAGGAAACGCTGTAAAAGTTCATCACGACGAATGTAAAAGGGCTGAAACTAAATATCACAAGGTATTTTATACAATACCTTTCAGATTATAATTATCTATTATCATCCTCCTAATAGTACTGATTTCTTGCAGTGGCACTCGACTAGGAGAATCGTTAGAGTGTCTAAGAAAATGCCAAGTGCTATTTAAGTATGGCTATTGAGCTCTGAGCGAAAAACCCGCAGAAGACCTTTTTTTAGTTTTATCAGCCAATATTTTACTATTATTGTTTCAATAAAGTACCAATTAAATACTGGAGGAGGCGAATTAATCCAGTAATCCATTCTAAAATTTCTGTCTTTGTGTCAATATTAAAAGTTATAAATTTAGTCACAACCACTGATGCTCTGAATTAAAATTCGCTAAGATCAACCGCTCATCTTACCGTGGTGGATGAAACAAAATACCAGTTAAGTATGAGGTCATCGTAATCGACTTTACTCATCGTCTGGAATTTGATTATCTCAAAAATCGATATAATCACTGAAATCGATATAATCGATGATATACCCCCCACAAAAAATATTTGCCTTTTGCTAATGTCATGAATGGATCTTTCTTGGAGAGTCACAGAGTTGAAGAAAGGAGCATTCACGGCATTCACACAATCAATCTTATGTGGCTCCTTAAACCTAGCCGATTCCGATAGAGAGAAGAGAAGAGAAATGATACCAGTACTTTGCTGTTATTGATTTATTGATTTAAAAGTGATGAAAACGCCCTCAGCGTGATTTGAACTTAATGCAAGACATATTTTTCGACGCTTTAACACCTCTGTCAGTTCAGTGCCTTATAAATTAGTATTGACAATTTCTTGTGTAAGAACAAGGTTATCGGTTTGGGGCCACAGTCAATTATATCTTTTTGACAACTTTATTGTTTCTTAGTGTATTAACACCAGAAATATGAGTTCAGCTTAGAAGGATTTGAACACGAACTCAGGCCCTAAACTTTCATTATTCGATACTTATTCCTAATAGTAGCTATGATTTCTTATATAATGACTGCTAACAATTTTGAGGGAAACGAACCAATACTTGAATGGTCCGCATATTCTCAACTCTTTAAGGGTGAAAGGCAATCTCAAAATGTGCAGAATTATGACTGCGGGATTAAGAAAAACAACTAAATACCGCAGGACGACATTTTATCTACCGATTCTAGTCTGCATTCTCCTATCTCGCGTACTCCTGGTAGTAACGATAGTGATTTGTGAATTTGGAACAAAATCAAATTTCTTTCTTTGTGTGTGTGTTGGGGGAGGAGGTATATTATCGATGTAATCGACTACTTCTTGAGTGCAGTTTATCGACCAGGAAAAGATCAAAAGGAAAATCGACTGTAGCGAGATGTGCATTCAGAATGCGCAGGGACTAAACTAAATACAGCTTGACAGAGTTAACAATATTTTCTGATTTAGGAATAAGATCAGAAATTGTTGGGGGATGGATTTAGTTGATTATACTTTTTTTTACCAGCGGATGAATGATAAGCTGCAAAATCTACATAGGTGTACGTCCCTTTCATGTTCCGTGATACAATCAAATTAAGTGAATTTCATAAGTACACAAGTGAGAAATATTGAAAACAAAATAAATGGGTTTTTTTCTTTCGTATATATGTTCCCTATTTTATGGGTTTTTCACTAATGTATAAAAGAAATGTGTTTCTAGCTTCGGGCTTCTGAACGTGAGATTGTGAGTTCGATTCCCGGACCGGGCAGGGTGTTGTGTTCTTGAGCAAGACACTTTATTTCACGTTGCACCAGTTCACCCAGCTGTAGAAATGAGTTGCGACGTCACTGGTGCCCCAAGCTGTATCGGCATTAGCCTTTCTCTTGGACCACATTTGTGACGTGGAGATGGGAGACTGGTATGCATGGGCGACTGCTGATCTTCCCCACAAACGAAACGGTATTATACGCGGGTCAGCAGTACACGGAGTTCGCACTATACGAGGTCATTATAACACAGCATAAGTAGAAACTCAGGCTATTTCCAACACAAGATAACGAACACAAGTGAAGATGATAAACAGAGCAAAATGACGGGAAACGTAGAAACGAATGTCTGTGGCATTCCTCTAGGAATAAGTTTTGATAACCCCGTGCAATGTGGTGCAACATATCTTGCTCGAGATTTATTACCAAATTAGAAAACAAATTTAATTAATTAGGGTGTAATGTTATTATAAAAATTATGAAAACAGGTGAAATTCATCAAGATTAATCATGAATACAGAGTCGTAGTCACCATTAATTTTGTGTGATAAGCAACGATGTGAAACAGGACCAAAAACGGTTATGTCTGTGATGGCAGGGGGTGCATGCTGTGGTTCTTCCTCGTTCATTATTGAATAATAAACCAAATTGGTTCCTTAGAAGTCATCATAGGGATAATTATTTTCTATTTTCTTTTGCTTTTGAGAGTTCGTATTTGAAAAAAGAGATTGCGATCTCGATGTTGGATTAAAAGTAACTTTAAGGTGTAGAGGTTTTATTGGGTAAATCTGTTCGATTTTTAAACATTTTACATAATCTGAGCTGAAACCGGTGAAAGCCAGGAAAAATGAAAAGAAACTTAGAAGCAGGGCTGTCTCCCTCTCATATTAAATAAAAAAAAAGATTGTAACCTCGATGTTGGATTTAAAGTAACCTTAAGGTGTAGAGGCCTTATTAGGGTAAATCTGGTCGATTTAAAAAAATTTACATAATCTGAGTTGAAACCGGTGAAAGCCAGGAAAAATGAAAAGAAACTTAGAAGCAGGGCTGTCTCCCTTTCATATTATTAAATAAAATAAAAAGATTGTGACCTCGATGTTGGATTAAAAGTAACCTTAAGGTGTAGAGGCCTTATTAGGGTAAATCTGGTCGATTTTAAAAGTTTTACATATTCTGAGTTGAAACCGGTGAAAGCAAGGAAAAAGAAAAAGAAGCCTCGAAGTAGGTCTCTCTCTCCCTCTTATATCAAATAAGAGTTTGCGATCTTGAAGTGGGATTAAAAAGTAACCTTGAGATGTAGAGGCTTTATTAGGTAAATCTGTGTTTGTTTTTTAAAAAATTTACATGTGAATTTGCACCGATGAAAGCTCAACAATCTAACTGCAGTAACATAATATTATGTCCAGACCACTTCTCTTTGTCTTGCTGCTTAACTCCTAACCAGGAAATCCTTAAAGGTAACAAGAAAATGTAGGAAGAGCTGAATTGCAGATTTTCAGAGAAGAAGCCCCCACTCTCATACAATTGTTTCGGCCCTTAGCTTCTTACACTCTAAGGGGGTTGGGCCACATCCAGGTCACAACTCCTGGATAGTATGTGCTACTGTCTGCATTTCAATTTTCTCAGATAGTTAAGGTACCCCAGATCCAGAGCACTTTTGGGTGCTGTAACCAGTTCAGCCCAAAACGCCAGTTGATTGTCGGGTAAATTACACCTTTTGAAATATACTTCCATTTTTATTTTTTTTCCCAAAACTCAGTCAGAACTCTTTTCAGCAGCTTGTGCCATTGCCTTAAGACCTCTGGTTGTCTTTCTCCCAGAAATTGAGAGCCGTTTTACGAGATCATATGTAGATGTGCCCACAAACCATATCGCAACCACTTTTATGACAAGGCTTCTGGTTTGGAAGCAAGCCAGATCCTCTCAGTGTGATGGCGGCTAAACTGTCAAATTATCTCAGTCTTGTAGATGTGAACTTCCTCCATTTTGCTTTTCTACGGTACAATGAGTCCAATGAGTCCAACCAGAATCACTTGTTTTAATGAAAGTGATTAGAATACAATGTCTGATCTCGGATCATAGTTTCTTCCAAATTCTGCTTATGCAGTTTTCAGTTCATTCGTCTCAGACTGTTTGGGAATTATCTTTGGCCTTCATCCTATGCTGTTTTCTCTAAAAGTTCCAGATATATTCTTTATCAGGGGCATCTGTATCTTCAACAGGTTGAAGTGTGATGACTGTAGGAGGCGTTGATATTAAAAATTCTTTCCGGATACCCCCCCCCCACCGTAGTTTGGAGTAAAAAAGTGGTGTAGGCGAAGTAGCGAATGGTAAAGAAATTCGCTTTGTAAACACGAGGTCCTGGGTTCGGTTCCACCGCGTATCAACTAATTCGACAAAAATGATGGTTTGAAGTGTCGAGATTCTATGGGATGAGGTATTAATTATTAACAATACCTCAGGTTCAAGGTTTTTGTTTTATGGTAGTGGGTTGTCAGATAAATTGGTTCGTTTTTTTTCTTACTTGCCATAAACATTTATTCAAATTTTAAAAACGATAAACGAAAGTCGTAGAAGGAAAATAGAGCTACATAAAAACCATAAAACAATGATAAAAATACTTTTCATGTTATTTCAAATAACACTGGAAACAATTAAAATAATGCGGTGGTGGCGAGGGTGGAGGGGTAGGAAAACGAACGAATTTATCTGACAACCCAATAATATTGTTTTACCCAGAAACGAACCCTAGTGTGGAAATTTCTGTGAATACCCACCCACACCACGTTGGTTGATTTCTAAATTACAAGCGGACATTTTATATTCCTCTTCAATTTGCTATGGCGTTTGTAGATGAAGAACGAACATTTAGCTTCAACTTCAAGACTCTTGGAGCATTAGCGTCAAGTTCTTTTCTGGTCTCTAACACCCAGAACTATATATTCTTCTTCTCGGGAGATGAAGGTCTCTGAAGACATTCTATTTCAGAAAGAGCCTGTTTCGTTTACATTGAATACAAATTGGGTAGGATAGATAGGTACTACGGTCGAGGATATTCTTAAGAACATGAGTGTCTGCGACTTCACCAAGACATACGAACGATATGTAAGTTACGACGCTGTGAATGCTTCAGATTATATTTTCTTTTCTTTCTTGTGCCTGAAGATGTTCCTTGCTTTTGACAATTATCATAAATTGATGTAATGGCATATTACGTTTCGTTTCGCAGCCTACATCTAGCCTACATGTAGCAACAACAGTCTACATGTAGCAACAACAGTCTACATGTAGCAACACCAGCCTACATGTAGCAACAACAGCCTACATGTAGCAACAGAAACCTACATGTAGCAACAACAACCTACATGTAGCAACAACAGCCTACATATAGCAACAGAAACCTACATGTAGCAACATAAACCTACATGTAGCAACAACAATCTACATATAGCAACGACAGCATACATGTAGCAACAGCAACCTACATGTAGCAACAAAAACATACATGTAGCAACAACAGCTTACATGTAGCAACAACAGCTAACATGTAGCAACAACACCTTCCATTTTTTTTTTGTTCGTTTTCAAAATTTACTTGTTGAACTGATAACGATGAAGTCATCACGACACAAGTTCTTATTTTATTCTCATTTTTTAAATAATTTCTGGACGGTTCTAATTGCTGGTTTGGCTAAATTTAAAGACTTATCCACATAGGCGCAGGCATAGCTGTGTGGTAAGAAGCTTGCTTCCCAACCATATGGTTCCGGGTTCAGTCCCACTGCGTGGCACCTTGGGAAAGTGTCTTCTACTATAGCCTCGGGCTGACCAAAACCCTGTGAGTGGATTTTGTAGACGGAAACTGAAAGAAGCCCGTTGTATATATATATGTATATCTATGTGTGTGTTGTGTGTCCTTGTGTCTGTGTTTGTGCGTGCTTGGGGGTAGAGAGAGAGATATGGGAGAGAGAGGTGGGAGTGAGAGAGAGAGTGAGAGAGAGAGAGAGATGAAACGTGTAGCAGAATCAAACACAAACGGGCGCCTGTGTATCTGATTGTGTTACAAGTTTTATACCTTTCGAAGAACATTAAACACTGGAATGTTTCACGTTGTTAATGGAGAATGTAATAATCAGTATGCCATCCATATACTTCTAACCACTATTTTCATGCATGATCCTAAGTCTAATCAATTTAATGGAATCTATGTTGCTGTGGTAAACTTAATCCCTCACTCTTTCTGGTCGAAGGTCCCTTTCGGAAGAGTCCACTCAAGTATCTGAATGATTCGGTCTGAAAATAACCCTGGAGTTGATCTCTGGTTTCCCTCTAAGCCACAAAAAGAAAAAAAAACGGTCACTAACACCTACTTATTGCCATTATTGTTCTACACCCACTAAGCGTATGAATTATATGTGAATTGAAACATAGTCACGTGGATTTGCTGGCTTTAAAGATGAAAACTCATATCAAGGAATCTATGATTCTCTTTCTTTGTGTTCTTGACAATATGAAAATATTCAAAGGGCGTCTATTCAGTTCATAATAGATCCTTCCAAAATGGTGGATTAGAAGGGAAAATTTAATATAACCATTGTATGCGGGTAGAACGTTTGTGCAAATTGCTATGCATATCATTAGATTGCTGAGCGTAGTTGAAATAATGCTCACAGTGAATCCAGCTTTAGACAACAGATTTTCTCCAATATATGTAGGAAGTAATCAACTCCCCTATTTAAAGTATTGAAAACTGACGTGAATATCTAGCATAATATCTTTCTTTGCGTATGATGCATAAGGAAATATGATTACGGTGTAATCAGGTGTACTATTTCCCTCGAGCCGACGAGAAAAAAATCTACATCAGGCGTGCGGAATATATTTTTAGGAACAGAGATGAATTGTAAGTATTATATATAAGAAAAAAACCAGTGTAAATATATCTGTACTGAGAAATATTGAGTATCTTTAATTTCACAAATTGAAAGATTTACACTTACGTTAAAATATTGCTTTAGACTATTTTAGTTTCAGATTTTTCTTCTGTCATACAGGATTTTAGCGAATTTCAGTGGATTATTTCCAATTTGTACACATACGAAAGTTTATCCATCCCCGTAGTTTAAGCAGTAGCAGTTAGAAATAGTAACCTAATTACCTTCAAATAACATACTTGTATATTACAAGATGAAAGAGGTAGTGGACAATATTATCCGCTACCTGAAAAGATGGCAGTAATAGATGTAACACCGACTGATATTCATGTCTTAGAAGATAAGAACACGTTGTCATCTGGAATAAAATGATTGCTTGGTCATGATTGGACCGTCTTATGTCTTATGTTTGCCCGTGTAGAACTATTCTGGAAGTTAGAGAACAACTATCTATAACAATCTTGCATCCTATAAAGAAATGAGTCTCTTGAACGGATTTAGAAATAACGGTTAAATTTCCTTCAAATGACAACCATTAGTTAAATGTGTGTCAAGACATTCTAGCCGTGACTATCCAAACATGCAACAATAGATAACATACGAGCTAACACACATAACTCTGCCGAACAAAAGAAAATCGCATAGTTGCAATTACATCTATAATGAGAGTGAAAATAAAATAACATTGTTTGGAAAAAGTGCGCAGACGATGATTCCGAAATAAAAATTCATTAAAAATTAAAGGCAGAAATGGCTTTTAGTACCTCTGTCAAAATTGATATGGCTAAAACTCTTAGGAAAAATATAAAATAACGCCAATGTAAAATAGTGACCGTTGAGACATAATATCAATTTACTATACCTTTGGCTTGCTTCAGTCATTAGACAGTGGCCATGCTGGGGCATCTCCTTTGGGAATTATCTTTCTTTTACTCGAATTTAATCGACTCTCAGCACTTTGTGTTTTTTTTAAAGCCTAGATCTTATTCTGCCGCTCACTTTTATCGAACCTCTAAGTTACGAGATGTAAACACAGCAACGTCGGTTGTGAAGCGGTGACGTAGGACAAAACAGACACACATGTATATATAAACACGCACACATACACACATATATATATATGTATGTCTGTGTGTCTTTCAGCTTTCCTCTACCAAATCGACTCACATGTTCTTGATCGGCCCGAGGCTATAGAAGAAAACACTTCCCCAAGGTGCCGAACAGTGAGACGGAACCCAGAAGTATGTAACTGGGAAGCAAGCTTCTTACCACATAACCAGGCTAGCCACTATATTTTAAAGTTCAATTTAAAGCACGTATGTTTATAAACTTAACATGTTGAAAGTATATATAATGGTAGACCTGAGCTAGTTTTATAAACAATAAAAAGGTATGAATAACATTTTTTAAGATGCCGAAGTATTTATCTATAATATCTAAATCATTAAACAATATGTTCTTTTTAA
>JAOPUL010003827.1:4938214-4949698 GCA_027564515.1 Octopus rubescens | reverse complement strand
TCGTAACTGGTACTCACTTTATCGACCCCGGAAGGATGAAAGGCAAAGTCGATCCCGGCGGCATTTGAACTCAGAGCGTAAAGTCGGGAAAATTGCCGCTAAGCATTTCTCTCGGCACGGTAACGACTGCCAGCTTGCCGCCTTAATAATAATAATCCTTTCTAATAGACACAAGGACTGAAATTGTTTAGGGAAGGGGGCTAGTTGATTACACTAACCCCCAGTACTCAACTGGTACTTATTTCATCGATCCTGAAAGGTAAAGTCGACCTTGGTGGAATTTGAACACAGAATGTAAAGATGGACAAAATACCAATACCACAAAGCATTCTGTTTGGCATGCTAATGATTCTACCATGACCACCACCAACGATGGTTTCATATTTAGGCACAAGGACAGCCATTTCTGGGGAGGGGTTTAGTCAATTACATTGACCCTAGTGTTAAACTGGTACTTATTTTATCGACCCCCGGAAGGATGAAAGGCAAAGTCGACTTAGGCAGAATTTGAACTCAGAAAATATAAACGGATGATGAAATGCTAACGTTTCTGCCAGCTTGCCACCTTTGCAATAATAATCCTTTCTATACAAGGCATGAAGGCCTGAAATTTTGGGGGTAGTTGATTTTATCGACACCAGTTCGTAACTGGTACTCGCTCTATCGACCCCGGCGGCATTTGAACTCAGAACGTACAGTTGGAAGAATTGCCGCTAAACATTTCTCCCGGCACAGTAATGATTCTGCCAGCTCGGGCTTCAAATTTTGGCACAAAGCCAGGCATTTCGCGGGAGGGGGTTTAGTCGATTACATCGACCCCAGTGTTAAACTGGTACTTATTTTAATCGACCCCGGAAGGATGAAAGGCAAAGCCGACCCCGGCGGAATTTGAACTCGGAACGTTAAAACCGGAAGAAATGTCGCTAAACATTTTTCCCGGCGCGCTAACGATTCTACCAGCTCGCCGCCCTAATTGTGATAAAATATTAAAAATAAACTTATTTCCAACCACCGGTGGGGCATAGGTTTTTCTGGTAAGTTATAGTGGGACCTAGGGGGAAACTAAGTTGGAAAACACTGCTCTTGAGTGTTGACTCATTGAACCAGTAGTGAAAATATTGGAATAAACAGGGGCAAAACATGAGGATAATGTTTAGTGCTATTCTTATATATTTATCAGCCAATTAATGGAGTCAACAGTGTTGATTAACCCCTCCTCTCAAAATTACTGACATTGTGCTTAATTTAGAAACGATTATTATTATCATTATTATAATTGTTACAAAGGCGGCTAGCTGGCAGAATCGTTAGCACGCCGGGCAAAATGCTTAGCGACATTTAGCCCGTCTCTACGTTCTGAGTTCAAATTCCGCCGCGGTTGACTTTCATCCTTTCCGGGTTGATATAATAAGTACCAGTTTAACATTGGGGTCAGTGTAATCGACTAAGCCCTCCCCCTCCCCCGAAATGGCTGGCCTTGTGCCTAAGTTAGAAAACATTATCATCATTATAATTGTTACTAAGGCGGTGAGCTGGCAGAATCGTTAGCACGCTGGACAAAATGTCTAGTGGCATTTCGTTCGTCTTTACGCTCTGAGTTCAAATTCAACCGAGGTTGACTTTGCCTGTCCTCCTTTCGGGGTCGATAAAATAATTACCAGTTTAGCACTGGCTTCAATTCATTTGACTCCCCCCTTCCCTCACAAAATTGCTGGCCTTGTGTCAAAGCTAGAAAGTATAATAAACGGTTAAATTGTTAAATCACCGTTTTGGAATGACAGAATCATTAAAACGTAGGAAAAATTACTTTGCAGTATATTTTCCATTCTTCCCCGATGACGACAACTTTGCGTTCGAAATTAAACTACCACTACCATACTAGTGTCGATGATATTAACTAACTCTCCTCTCAAAGTCGCTGACCTTCTGCCTAAATTAGAAACCATAATTAAAGGTGGTGAGCGTGGCGGGGGAAAAATCATTGCAATATTAGTTCTGATTCTTTAAGTTCCGTATTGAAATCCCACCGAGGTCATCTTTGACTTTCATCCATTCGGCGGTCGATAAAATAAAGAACCCTCCAAGCACTAAGGTCGTTGGTATCGACTAACAGCCTACCCTCAAACTGCTGGCTGTGTGTGTAAATCAGAAGCAATTATTAGAGAAGGGGCGTGGTCTAGTTTTAATGGTGCTAAGATTACTGAGAATGGCATGTCGGATACATGAAAGAAATATAATATCCAGTTCTTTAACAAATATTTCTAGCACAGCACTACGTATTTGGGTAGAGTATATTATTCAATTAAACTGACCCTAGTACGAGTGTTGGGTTTTCGATAATTGCACCAGGCGTGGGCGTTGTACGTTTGAGAAATTCACTTCATATCATGTTGTTCCGATCTACAAAATGATTATCAACTTTCCTTCCCCCCCCCCACCTGTCACATCCTCGATGTCCAGATGGGTCAACGATGGGGAAGTGAAGCACATCATTGCTTTATCATCTTCAAGAATTTGCAGAAGCATACCACAGACTACCAAAATATACTCGATCGCGAGTGACGACAGCTGTGCATTTAATAAGCGGTTGACCCGGCAGAATCATTAGAACTCCGAAAAAAAAAATATTTACGGTATTTGTTCCGGCTCTTACGTTCTATATTCAAATGGCATCGAGGTCAACTCGTCCTTTCATCTAACCGGTGTCGATAAAGTACCAGTTACATACTAGGGTCAGTTTAATTGAATAATATACTCTCCACAGATATGTAGCATTGTGCTGTGCTAGAAATATTTTTTAAAGAACTGGATATTTTTGTTTCTTTCATGTATCCGACATGCCGTTCTCAGAAATCTTAGAATTGTTGTCATATCCACGAGATAGCTTCTATTATAATCTCAATCTACAAATACGGAGACCCTGTCTTAATAAAAGGAAATTTGAAAACGTTAGCTATGCATAATGGAATAGGAGATATAATATTCAATGTTACAGTGGATGATGACGGGTGGAACATTTATCGCCATAAGTCTCCTCGATTATGGCAACATTAATAAATGATACTACAAATCTAAATATTCGTATAATTAATTATTTAAAATGATAGATAGCGTAACAATGGAAACCGCAATGAAAAGGAAGTAAAATGCAATATTTTTGTTTGTTTGTTTTATATGTAATGGTACCGTGGCATTTACCACAACTATAACAATTCCAGTCAATTAAAAACATTTATATAGAAATGGCTGAAAAACACATTTGACAAAGACGAAATAGGTTACTCGTTTCTGTTAAGATGCAACTGTCTAGCAGTGGTCTCGATATAGTTAGTACTTTATTCCGTCTGGTAGGGGAAGACTTTATTTAAGAGACTTATGTGTTTGTAGATATAATTAATGGCAGTCTGTTGATGGCAGTGATGAGCGTTTTCCTCCTTGTGTTGATACAGCCAACCACTCATCAACGACGAGTAGACTACAAATGTCTATGGTAGACTGACTGATACTCGTAGTTTTCGTGATTCTTGATACCTTCGGTTTCCTCTCTCTCTCTCTCTGTTGGTATAGCCAGCCTCAGCAGTGAGTAGACTGCGCGTGTCTGTGAGTGTTGTCGCTAACATAGCACACAGACCTGCACAGTCTCTTCACCTATGAGGGAGCGTTTGGGAATCGTTAGCATGTCCGGTCACATCTTCATTATTTCTTATTACTTCTCTCCAAGTAGGTGAAATCATCTTTAAAGCTGCACTGATTGAGTTCTGAAACGTAAATAGCAGACCAACTATTTTCACACAAAAATTAAACATAATATTTCGGATTTATTTTTACTATGCCTGTAAAGAGACAAAGAATACCTCCCTCGCATAACTTTCCGTTTAATTATTGACATTTTCTGTAAATAATTAATATGCAATATATATTCGACATAAGTAAAAATAGCACATTAATATACTGTCTTGATTCAATTAAAATAGTCTGTTAAAATTTCATTGTGCATATTAAAATGGAAAAATTAAAACTTTGAAGGAAAAGTGTCGCAAAACAATGGCATGCCTTAAAAACGTACAAAGAATTTAATTCCTAGCATGCTTGTTTCGAAACCCGAACGAGTTAACTTTGTTACCTCAAGATATATATAATTTAACTGTAGGTTTGATATAATCAACTCAACAATGTTCCACACAAATACATACATTGTATTTAGTCAAACGTAACTTGTAACGCCTAAATATGGCGCATCATAACTTCTAGAAACATTGTAGCTATCGATGTCATACAACCTGTTTTCCTACCAAAGACAAGAGCCACTCGGTAAACAACCAAAGCAACCAAATCTGTTTGAAATCACCGATAATAATTCTTTTTTAATCAAAGGATCGGAAGCTCATGGCTGAATGGGGAGTCTTGGATCATAAATGTGTTGGATCATTATATTTTCTTTAGTAAAATGAAAATCATATCATCACAAATCTTGAATAAGTATATTTTCTTTTAAAAAAACACAGTACATTGAAGGAAAAGTATAGTCAAAATTTTAATAATTCTGAGGAAAGAAAGTAATGTGAAATAAAGATAAAAACTGTATACTATGCTCTGAGAGATCCTTCTATACGAGAACTTATCTTCTGTCTTATCTTCTGTCTTATTACCTCAGGAAAACAAGCTAACGAGGAACGTCTCTACATGACTTAGAAATGGCAATCAAATTTGCCTGAAATCAAACTATTTTTTCTTAAAAAAACGAATGGTACACTGGCCGACACAAAATATATGGGTAAGTTAAGATCTTTTGTATACATTCTAAATGGTTGACTTGGCGGGAGGGGGGAATTTAAATATAATATACACCGCAGAAGCAGAACGAAACAGGCGTCCGTGGATTTGAATACAGTAACAAAAGATTTGTCACCCAATACCGAGAAATAAATGTTGTTTCTATTGAACAAAACTGAACAAAAAGGTAAAAATATTTCTATAATACGAAAGATTGATTGAAATTTACCGTGAGTAGGTATCCTAGTTTAGTTCCATATAAATTCGTAAGCTATTTTTACATCGATATTGCAAATTCGTGTTTTCTCGTCGTAGTTTAATCATCATTCTTAACACACTGTTGTGTCTCCTAAATTCTTCCTGTCATTGTTTTCTGTAGCTCACTCATGCTATTTTCATCATTGACTTTTTTTTCCTTGGTCAGATGGTAATACCTAATCAATTCTCATTGTATCTTAGATTCGTGACTTATATTCGTATAAATACATTTACTTTGTTCTGTTCATATCTATGCGAGTTGTATTTCTATTGGTAACATTTTAGTTTTAGATTTGTTATATTTCAGTTTTTGTTTGTTATATTTCAGTTTTTGTTTGTTATATTTTAAGCACAAAAGTCTGATTTAGATTTGAAATGTCGAATTGGCAACGCATAAGTTTTTGTTAAAACGCTAAATAGAACTATATATGCGGCTCTATTGAATGCATTTACTGTTACTAAGTTAATCCACAGCGATATGCTATGTTAAGATGTTGACGGAAATTGTGTTTAATGGATGTTTTGAGTAAGTCTTCTAGTTCCCGACTAAGCGTAAACACACATTTTCTTTTGTACATACTTACGTATGAAAACTTTATCACATTTCTTTCTCGCCCTGAGCGGGAATGAAGAGGTGAAGTGGTGGATGTATGTATAATACACAGACTCACTTCTTCATATATTGTAATCTCAAATCTTTTAGAATTTCACTGTTTTGTATCACAGCTCGATACATCATTGAAACATTTCCCCAGTTAATCTAACTTTGGGAAAGAGTATTGTTATGTAGCAATATTTTGAAAATGTGACGATAACTGATACTAATGCTAACACAATTTAACCTAGATAGAAGAAATTCCAGAATCGGGAATGGTCCGCAATGGCACGAATTAGGCCCCATAAGAAGTCAAGTCCTAGTTCCATTAGTTATGAAGAGCCAATAAAATGCCCAAAATACAGAAACTTAAAGTCTGCAACTGAGGTGCATGAGTTTTGAAAGAGTAATTTTACTTTTAGTCAAAGATGTGTGTGTGTGTGTGTGTTAAATCGAAGACTAGCATTATGCTATTATTTTTAATTCTGTAGTTAAAATTTTTTTGTTAAAACAATGGAAATCTATTTAGTGAGCATAAATATTAATATATAAATGCATACACCTTTTTAGTAGCCATGTGTTTTTCTTCAGTCTGAGTCTCAAAAAAAAAACTTATACTTTCTACCAGATATACAATTTATAGCAGTTATTCACAGAAGTGCTTCCAAAGGACACAGCTCCTATTTAAATTCCTTTTATTTACTATATATATATATATAGTAGAACAAGAAGGGGGAATATTGTGAAAAATATTCAGACGGACAACGAGTCAAAAGATGCCGAAAAATTACGTGGAGTAATTAGACGTTAAGCATCAACAAAAATTGGGTTATGATATGGTAGGGAATTGGAGGGACGAGAAATACCGGGGTCAACTTTTTTCACTCATTTTAATCCCCTACAATTGTTTCGATTCCGCGAGACCAAAATGGGAATTACTGGTATCTATATATATATAAACAATTAATGTATAGTAAAATCCGATAGTCTGATCGATACAGTGATACTATGATATATATAAACAATTAATTCAAAAGTACATAAAGTGATGCTGCGGGCAAGATTTTAAAAAGCCCGTCTCGGAAAGCAGATTTCGTAATCGTTAGCTGATTTAAATCAGTGATTCTCAACTGGGATCCAAATGGCCCCTAAGGATTTATGCAAGCAAAATAGTAACTTGGGTATCCACTATGGTATTTATGGAAAACAAAAATTGCTTTAGATGTACTTATTGCAAGAATCAACAAGGTTTCTTTCTCTAACTCTTAACATAGTTCAACATAGTGTAAACTAATACTTGCCTTTATTTGAGAAAATTAAATAATACTGAAGCTAAATATACCACGATGATGACACCGTGATACTTCCTTTCGAAGAATGCTGATATCTGTTTGCGAGAGAATCTCATTGAACTGCTCGTGAAGGATGAAACAGTTGAACCAAGATTTAAAGATGGGAAGCATAACGGATGGAAAACTAATGACACTGCTAAAAGACTCTGGGAGTAAGTACAGTTTTTCGTCCCTGCTTTTCCTGTTGAATCTAGTTTAGGCTTCGTCTCAACTTAATATCAAAAGCTCGTAACCGACTCGGCATTGTACAAAGAGTTAATCCCCGATTATCATTAACAATGTTGGAGCCGAATATTACAAAACTAGCAGCGCAACATCAAATACAAGGATTACATTGAACATAGTAGCATTAAAGAAGTATCTTTTCTTTTAACAAACATGTCCTTGTATATTTATGACTTATTTTACAGTAAACATTCAGTTTCCATAGAATTTAGTTAGTTGTTAAAATTTATCTGCAACAAATTGGTTATACTTCTACAATACACAAACAATTTTTGATACAATCCCTAATAATATTTAACTATAAAAATAAACATCGAATGGTTACAAAGTCAAATAGCAATCAAAAGACTCGTCTTCATAGTAAAAAAATAAAATTGAGAACTACTGGTTTAGATTAACGAAGGAAAGGAAATAAAAATACAACAAAGTTTATTTAATGTTTAGAAACTTATAACAAATTACAGCTCTATATGGAAATGATGAGAGATATATAAAGTATAAAGTAAAAGATACGTTTAGATTTCATAATGTATATTTGTAAATAAAGTAAACAACAAACAAACCTCGAGCTTCGGTTAATTCACAAATTTCAGTTCGAAAATTCTTGTTTAAATAAACCGCTTAATATTTCAAACTGATGATCTCTTAACCAATGGGAATGGAGCTAGTTTGAAATCCGTATAGTTATTGTCTCAACAATAATTAGTTTCATTGAAAAATGAATTAGTAGTGTATAAATCTAATGTATAAATAATTTATAACATAAGTATTATTGAAAATAATATTAACGGTTTTTGAAATTAAATGTAAAGAATATTATCCAATGGCAATGAGCGTTTGCAATTTTTCGGTTGCCCTAGTGCTTACTAGATCTTCCTGTCCTTTGCTTCTTCTCGCAGCATGCAATGTCTCCTCGTTGACAGACGAAATGAAGAAGAATGTAGAGTTTTTATAGAAAATGACTAAATTTCTGAATGTGGTAATCGCTATCCTATCAGCAGGTTTAATAATTCAATATCTGTTTGGATTTACAGCATTTCTAGTGTACTGCGCATGTCTAGTAAGTTGTTACTTGTTTCTAAAGAAAACTGGGCCTTCCCAAAAAGAGAGTCTGTGGCTTTCTAGTGTGGTCAACTTCTGCCAGAACTTTGGCCGAAATCTACCAGACAAGTGGGGTAAAGTCGTCCATGCAGACGACTCGAAAGAAAATCTATATCCGAATTTAAACTGGAGCAATCAAAACAAAAAACTTTGGGACAACAAACACCGTCGAAATACGGTTTCTTCTGTCTTAGCTGCTATGTTTGGAGAAGGCAGAACAAGCTTCTCTTTGTTTTCACTGTTTAAGCGAAACAATAAGGATGGTGGAGCTTCGAAAACGCTTTCGTCTTCCGATGGGATCCGCAATATGGGTCGGAGGAGAAACCTCAACAAAAGAAGTGCTGCAGCTGATGGTGATTTGTCTGGTTCATCTCCGATGGCGAGATGCACATCCTACACACCGATGTCTCCCAGACATCACTCGCGGCACAGAAACAGAAGCACTAATATGAACACACCTAGTGAACAATTAAGGGCTAACAGCGGTGGGAAATTCCGTAGTCCTCTTACTAACAGTGGCAATAGGACTTATCTCTCGTCGCCACTTCCTCGTTTCCACAGAACAGCATCAGAAATGCAAGAAAGGTGAGTTCTACTTTGAAGTCAATTAAGTTTGTGTTTGTATATGTATGTGTTATAATACAAAACTATGAAAGTACTCAATGTAACCTCCTGTATTAGTAAAGTGTGTGGAGTCTGATGTGTTCATGCATAAGGCAAGCAGGGATTGCACATCCGAAACACGGTTTCGATCATTTTGGTCAACATATATATATATATATGAACGCATACACACATACATTCACACGGCGAGTTCTGCATAGTTTCCTTCCATCGAATTCCACTCGGTGTATTCGTCGTTTAGTTTTCGTGTTTCCACTTGTCAAGCATAGTCTGGCAAGTGGAAACCCGAAACTGAAGCAGCCCAGAGGAAGATAACACCTTCAGAAATCACACACACACACATCTATATATATATATATATATATAGCTATTGTAATGTCCTTATGCAATTTTGAATTTTAAATACACATATTGAGATGGGTGAAAGACTAGCATGTTTTCGAAATGGTCAAAAAGGCATTGAATAACTATAAATATATAAACATTATTTACAAATGCACACCACAAGACTCGGCGATTTGCACTCTTACCATGAAAAACAAACTCATAAACCAACAAGAGAGCCCTCTAGTGGTCGCTCTACGACTTGCTAGAAACAGCAGCCACATTTCCTCCAGATTCCAACGTTATCGTCTTATAAGTAGAAGGAAACCGTTAGATAGATTACCATAGGTTTAAATATCCCCGTGGCAGGATGGTCACAACTGGGATGTTTTTGATAATAGGTTTGCCCGGTCAGTATTGACCTGGGGCTAAATAACATTTCCACTACTTTCTCTTCAGATAAGGTATTTACTAATTGTTTTTGTGGAATCGTTTGAGCAATTATTTAGTCATGACCCTTTAGGCTCTGAGTTCAAATCCTACCGAGATCAACGTATTTAATCTTTCCGATGTCGGTAAAATAAAGTATCACCAGTCAGGTACTGCAGTCGATTTTTTTTATTTAGCTGTTCCCGCCCTCCAAATCAGTAGGCTTGTGCCTATGCTATTATGGTTATGTAATATTACTGATGGATTAAAATGATCAAAGGTGGTCACGAACTAAAAGCTCAGTTTGTTTTAGAAAGTTGTATATTATTGTTTCACAAAGATGTTTCCGGAACCGGCTGAATACATTTGCTCTCTCTCTCTCTCTCTCTCTATCTATCTCTCTCTCTATCTATCTCTCTCTCTCTATCTATCTCTCTCTCGCTCTCTCCTCGTTAATTTATCAATCTCATTAAGCCGATTTTACCAGATAAGCATTATCTGCTACTGTCTAATAAGCGAGCAAAAAAAAAAAGAAACCCACTCTGTTGGGTAGCTTGATCTACTAGATAAAGCAGCTAAATTTCTCATAACACACTCTAGCGTTTTAAAAATAATGAATGGTCATGTTTGAAAATGTATTAGATACATGATATAATAGACAAAATAATAATAGGGGGTAGTCCCGGTGAGATGCCTTACATCATGAGTTTGATGAATTAACTGATTTGGGACTAAATAACAAATAATAATGATGGTGATCATTATTTTGTTGGTAATAGTTAAATTTACGTTTGTAAAATAAAAAAAATATATTTTGTAGGTAAATAATAGCTGAACAGTTTACCATATGTACACGTCAACGACTTACATAAGATATATGTGTGTAAGCACACACACACCACAGAACCCTCACACCTATATCCAGCCAAGAATTAAATATCATTTTACTCTCCTGTTAAATGCGAATCACGCTAGATCAACAAGCACTCTAGTAAACCACACGCACACACACACACACACACACACATATGTAGGTCTTGGGAATGACTTTAAAATGCATTCAGTAGTGGGGTTCTGGTTTCAGAGTTCCAGGGTTTTGATGAGTGTAGAACCACCTCTTAGCGACTATTGTTCCCAGGCCTACTCTGCCCTGGAATAGTAGCACCTGTCAGGGTGGTTAACTAGTATATGTGATGACAATCTATCTGAGCAGAAATACCCTTGGTTGGTGTCAGGGTACACAGTAAAACCACTGAGAGTGAGAGATCCCTAGCTGTTGTCACACAGCATCCTTCTAGGAGAGGAGCACTCTGATGTAATACCTGCGATTTCATGTGATTACTGGTCATCTTGCTTTGGCCTGTCATTAAGTACTAAACACAGAGACTCAGTGAGTGGTACTTGTAAAGGACAAGCGTTTATCACTGTAATCCAATGACATACAGATGTCTCTTTAAGGTGATCTCATTTGTCATTCCATCTCTTGAAAGTCCTATGGCAATGGAAGAGTGGCCACATGTGCAGACTTAACCAGGTGGAAGCACACAGTAAGCTACAACTTTCGTCTCACCTAAGCTTCAAACATGCAGATCTGCAGCAGGACTGAATATTCATCTGAGAGGTCGTGGATGGAAAGTCAGAAATGCTGTTGACAAGGAAGCACAAGGGGATGGTAGTCATCTGTGAAGATGGAGCATCCACCATGTATGTATATATAAGTGTATATATGGCGTGGCTGTGTGGTAAGAAGCTTGCTTCCCAACCACATGGTTCTGGGTTCAATCCCACTGCGGGGCATCTTGG
>JAOPUL010003827.1:4923957-4934276 GCA_027564515.1 Octopus rubescens | reverse complement strand
ACCCAGCACACACTGTAATGTGGTTGGCATTAGGAAGGGCATCCAGCCGTAGAAACCAAGCCAAATCAGACTGGAACGTGGTGTAGCCCCCTCCTCCCCCAGCTTGCCAGCTCTGGTCAAACCGTCCAACCCATGCTAGCATGGAAAACGGACGTTAAAGGGAGATAATAATGATATATGTATACCTAGTGTTAGTTCCTCCTGTGTTCTTGAGCACATTGGGCAGCAAGTTGATGCCATTGGTTTCTATTGGCTGCAGTTTTCTCATCATCCATTCATGTGATATTGGCCTCTCTCATGTTGGCTATGAATATTCTACGCCATGTAGTTTATGTTCTTCCTCTCTTTCTTTTACCGCGCGGGGAGAAATGCTTAGCGGCAATTCTTCCGGCTTAACGTTCTGAGTTCAAATGCCGCTGGGGTCGACTTTGACTTTCATCCTTCTGGGGTCGATAAAGTGAGTACCAGTTACGAACAGGGGTCAATAAAATCGACTACTCCCCTCCCCTAAAATTTCAGGCCTTCGTGCCTAGTATAGAAAGGATTATACCTGAGAAAAATTTACAGGATAGTCATCGCTAGAAAGATTTTGATCATGGTTCTTCATCGGAGCTGTCCTTGAGCTAAACAATGCCAACAACTTTGTCAGCTGATCGTTGTAACCTAATTCACTCGAACATTACTTTCTTTCTTTGCTCCTATCTTGTTATCTCTGACACACAGTCATCCAATCACACGCCCATGCACCTACACATACACTATTGCGTAGCTATTAAGAATGAGGAACCAATTACACAAACATTCCATCAAACATGTCAACTGTGTGGTTCATATATGCCCTATTTACTTGTGAAAAATGCACATTGGTTTGTGACGGTTACTGTATATAGTATATATATATATATATATGACAGGTATGTACAGACAGGTAAAGGCCAAACAACATTTAGAGATAGATCTTTTCTTCATTGTGTTAAGCAGTATACAGATAGAAAAAGTCTATATAATTTCTTGTTTCTGCTCCAAGATTCATCTTTGATTCCATCTGAGCTATATGATTATTTTTCAATACTAATATGTTACTATGTCTCAATACTAAGTGTTGGTAAGTTTCAATACTGATGCATTACTATGTTTCAGTACTAATGTATCAATACTATGTGTCTGTAGATTTTTGTGTCACTATAAATATTATTGTTCATCATTATCATCATCATCATCATCATCTTAATAATAATAATGATAATCTTTTCTACTAGAGGCTCAAGGCCTGAAATTTTGGAGGAAGGGGGGTGGGTGGTGCTAGTTGATCCCAGTGCTCAGGCTGATCAATACCTTCTGAGTGGAATTAGTAGCAGAAAGTAGATGGAAGCCTCACACACACACACACACACACACACACACATATATCATCTTGTACCTTGAGGGTCCACCCTGATACTCCATCACTGCTATTTTTACCACTTTCCAGCTCCACATGATCACCCCCAGCCTCTCTTCTAAACTGGGAGTAGTCATGTAACTCCCTTACAGCAAGAATCCTGTCCTGCTGTGTCCCCACCCTTTCTTTTCTCATACTTCACTCCTCTCTATTCCTAATTCTTGGTGCATAAAGTTTGATCTATCCTTGGGGCTCATAGTCTTATAAGCTGGATGGTGACCTCACTAGTGCTGGTGGAATGAAAAAGCACCCAGTATATGCTGTGACATGGTTGACATTAGGAAGGGCATCCAACAGTAGAAACCATGCCAAAGCAGACACTGGAGCACGATGCAGTGCTTGGGCCTATTGGATCATGTCAATTTGTCCAACCCATGCCAGCATGTTAAATTATAACGACAATGATGATGATGTGTGTGATATGTACATTCCACATCTTTGTACAAAACTGTTTGAGCGCAAAACAAATGTTATTGTGTGCATCCCCAACCAAGAAATTGTCTTTTGGTTCTCTACTTTTGAAAACAAGTGGAATAAAAAAAAAAATCCCTTACTTGACAAACTCTTAAGGGTTAGGGACAAGAAGGGTAACTGGCCATAAAACATTGCCTCAATAACAAGTATTTTATCCAAACCCTGGTAGCATGGAGAAACAGACATAAAATGAACGAATGAGTAAATAAAGTATAAGGCAGTGTTTCTTAATGGGGATTCTGAGGAGCCCCAGGGTTCTATAAAAAAAATAAAACAATCTGGGTTTCCACACGATGAAGTATCTTTTAATGAAACGGTGCAGCACCAATGACTTTTAGAAACACTTTTTCATACTCAGATTTATTGAGGCATGAAATGAACTAACTGCATATACCCAGGGCCGGATTTATAAGGGGGCGAAGGGGGCAATTACTCCAGGCCACTCTTTATATCGGGGGCGGGGGGCTTGCTACGAAGAGTATGGAGCACTCAATACCGAGAGGCCCCCACCTACCAGCAATCTTGTATGAAGAGGCTCTCTTTCAATATACAGACATATCTTGATGTCTTAAAAAATGTAATGGATTCTCTTTTATTGATAAATAACCATAGTTTTCTCCACGTTACCA
This sequence comes from Octopus rubescens, assembly GCA_027564515.1. Lineage (NCBI taxonomy): Eukaryota > Metazoa > Mollusca > Cephalopoda > Octopoda > Octopodidae > Octopus > Octopus rubescens. Next base: position 4,931,732 of record JAOPUL010003827.1, on the reverse strand, counting down.
ACACCAATAATTTTCCAAGATTTTAATTCTTTTGTATGAGGGGGCCCCGAAATTGAAGTGCCCCGGGCCCCCTTTAGTTTAAATCTGATCCTGCCTATACCAGTTTTTAACTGCTAGAAAACTGTACCCTTCAAAACTTTTCATGCTTCCTGGAATATGCTAACACTACTGATATGTCTGTGTACTTTTTTCCCTTTATGGTTCTTTTACTGTTCACTTTTCTATCTTTTTGAGTTTTATTCTGTATACTATGTATATACTTTTGGCTATCATTGTTGTTTTTCTATCTTGACTTATTACTGTTTTCCGTCTTCCCTTTTGCTCTTTTCCTACAAGTTGTCGTGCACTTCAGTTCTACATGCAATAAGCTGGTTAGGCAATGAGCTAACAGAACTGTTAATGCATTGGACAAGATGCTTGTAGTATCTCTTCTAGCTCTTTATATTCTGGGTTCAAATACTATTGTGATTGACTTTTCTTTCATCCTTTCTGGGTTTATAAAATAAGTACCAGTGGAGCACTGGGGTTGATGTCATTAATTATCCCCCTCCACACAAAATGCCTATAGTAGAAAGGATTATTATTATTGAGGTAACAGAATCGTTAGCATGCCAGACAAAAAAATGCCACTAAGTATTTTGTCAATCTTTATGTCCTGAGTGTGGAGTAGGCGCAGGTGTGGCTGTGTAATAAGAAGCTTGCTTCCCAACTACATGGTTCTGAGTTCAGTCCCACTGTATGGCACCTTGAGTAAGTGTCTTCTACTATAGCCTTGGGCTGGCCAAAGCCTTGTGAGTGGATTTGGTAGATGGAAACTGAAAGAAGCCTGTCGTATATGTATATATATATATGTATGTGCCAGTGACACGTTAAAGACACCTGGTACACTCTCTGGAGTGGTTGGTGTTAAGAAGGGCATCCAGCCGTAGAAACCAAGCCAAAACAGACTGGAGTCTGGTGCTGCTCCCTGGCTTGCCAGTCTCCAGTCAAACCTTCTAACCCATGCCAGCAAACTTCTTTAACCACACAGCCATGTAGTCCTAGATGTGCTCTGCTCAAGGAAAGTACAGCTTGATCTTGAAATAGATCCTCTTTGTTCATAAGGTTTGCTCAATCCAACTTGGCCTGGTCTTAACAAAAACAACAGCCATTTCATATCAGCTCATGTGATCACATTGATAATACTACACTATTCAAAATATGAATGAAATCTGTGGAGTTAATCAAATTAATGTTTAATCATCCTGAGGGTGCTGCTATGAAATGGAATGCATTTGTCTGTCTCAACAAACACACACACACATATTCCAAAAAATGTTTTATCTGAAACTTAAGCTTTGAGTTACATCTATACCATGTGATCAGCAGTAAACAAGTAAGTAGAATCTGGTGATGGTGGTGGGGGCTGAATGTACATTGTATAGATGTGTGTGTGTGTGTGAGGTATTATGTGCAGATGTTCTTCCTTCCTTTAGACTGAAAACAGAATTCAGCAAAATGCTAACATTACTCCAAAGAGCTTTCAGAGATTATATAGGTTTATAGATTTCCATAAATAAAAGAACCACTTTGGAAATTATTTAACCAGTTTCAGAAAGCACCACACACACACACACACACACACACACACAATACACACGCACAATAGATATTTAAGCTAACAAAAGTACTGCTCTGCAACCAGTTGACCTGTTAGAAATAACAGTTAAATGTTCCTTAAATGAAGAGGAACATATTTACCAATGTAGTCCTTGATATACAGGGCTGACCTGTATAATGGAGTGGGGCTCAGTCAGTCAGAGCTATCTGTGTCTCTGATACGATTTGCCACAAGTGCATACATGTGGCAAGATTTTTTTTTTTTTTTTTTTTTGTGGCAGATTGCCCCACATCAACCCCCCCTCCACCACCACCAGTTACAAATGTTGCCCAAAGTAAAGGTCATCCATCGCTTTAGAGTCAATATTGCTTGATCTCAGTGTCACCACAGATGTTACTGCTAGAATACAGAGGACTGGAGCAGATACAGAAGGCGTGCTGTCCGACACAGAGGTTTTTGCCAATCCACCACACTGGATCGGTACTTTTCTTATTGACTGCAAAAGAATGAAATGCAAAGTTGATCGCATTAGGATTTGAACTCTAAGTGCTGATCATTGGTATACTACAAGGCTTTCTATCCAATACTCTAACGCAGTGGTTCTCAACCGGAGTCCATAAAAGATTTTGTTGTTAACAATTTATGTGCAATAAACTGGTTATATTTCTATAGTACACAAAACATTTAAACAGTTTTGCATAGGATTCCTAATAATATTTAATCATAAAAATATAATAGTTTTTAAACATCGAATGGCTATAAGGAACTCCAGCCTGGATCAAAGGGGTCCATAGGCTAAAAATGATTGAGAACCACTGCTCTAACGGCTCTGCCAACTCACCACCTTTCATCACCATCATCATCATCTTTGTCATCACCATATTTAACATCTGTTTTTCATCGTGACATGGATTAGATGGTTTGACAGGATCCAACTAGCCATAAGGCTGTGTTGAGCTTCAATGTCAGCTTTGACATAGTTTATTTCTGAAACTGATAAATTCTGTAGATATAAGCCTATTTAGTGTTGCTTTAACTCTTGTTTCTCAACAAAGATATAATAAGTTAGTACTTCTCAGATTTTTGTTTTATTATTGCACCCTTTCATCTACTAATCATCCTTTCAATGCCTACCTTTTGTCATTCACCAAAATGAAATATTCTGACTAAAAGACTACTTGCATATATGAGGTGGTATCGAAGAGTTCCTGAACTAATTCTCTAGCGCCCCAACAAATGGCAGCACACAATTACGTGCACAGTGAGAGCTAGCAGTGACCTTCATGAGGTAGTGTGCCGAGTGACATTGCTGTAGTCTGTGATTTTGTCGTGGACAGGAAAGAACATCGTGTCAAAGTCTGTCAAGATCTCCATCAGCATGCGACCCTGAGATGAAGCAGCAGTCATCTCAATAGAAGAGGCATGACAGAGCCGCAGCTCAATTAAGAGCATGTTCATCATTTTTTTCAACATCCGCAGTATTGTGCATTGAGAATTCATCTTCTGGGACCAGACCGTCAATTGAGAGTTCTACTGCGACATTTTGAGGTGTTTGACGGAGGACATTTGGGGCGAAATGTGTGGAGTTCTGTGGAGTGCGAAGAATTGGATTCTTTACGACGACAATGCACCCTGTCACTGAGCTCTCCTCACTTGTGAGTTTCTTGGCGAAAAATGTTTCTCACCAGATTTAGCCCCTGCAAACTTCCATCTCTTCCCCAAGATGAAAATGCAGCTCAAAGGACGCCGTTTTAGCACCATTGTTGAGATCCAGAATGAATTGCAGAAGGTCCTTGACTCACTTATGGAAAACGACTTCCAGGCTGGATTCCAAAAGTGGCAAGAACATCGGGACCGGTGTATTGCTACGCAAGGTGACTATTTCGAAGGAGATGATGTTAAAACTTAGGTAAATAAGTTCATTTTTATTAAACATAACTAGCCCGGGAACTTTTTGATATCACCTCGTAAGTCATTTCATCAATATAATATGGAATGTCAAAACAATATTTTGACCACTAATATTGGTTTCAGATTTTGGCACAAGGCCAGCCCTTTCGGGGGAGGAATTAAGTTGATTACATCGACCCCAGTGTTCAACTGGTACTTGTTTTATGGATCCCAAAAGGATGAAAGGCAAAGTCAACCTTGGTGGAATATTTTGACTTCTAATATTACCATATGATTTGCACATGGAATAATATTTGAAAATATTTTGGAAAATTAGGATAATTAACCTTTAAACAACGGGCATCATCAGTTGATGTTTTATTATAGCACAGCAGACATCAATTGATATTTCAAAAAATTTACATAGATATTGCCATTATCAAGGAAAAGTGAATATTTTACGGCACTTTTCGGTAATGAGATATTAAATTTTATTATGTGAGAGACTAACGATTATTATAGTTTTTCTACTTATTTAACCCTTTAGTGTTTAAACTGGCCATATCCGGCCAAAATATTCTACTTGTTTTATCTTCGGATCTGCTAAATTTGGCCTCTCACATCTACCCTACAATGCCATTTTAAAACTAAACAATCACATCATAAAAATCTCAAAGCTATGAGATAATACATTATCAATTCAAAACAATGCGAATAAATAAGCATTACATTTGACTAAGTAATCTGAATGCTGAAGGGTTAAAGTGAAAATAAGTATAAAAATTACCCTTAAGAAAAAGACATTTTTTTTTAGTTGTTACCTGTTTAGCACATACATTCATGCAACCCTTTCTTGCCGTTTAAGGTTTAAAAGGTGCATTTATTGTCCCTCCTTGCCAACTATACCTCCAGTATCTTATCAAATTTTCCACTGCCCACTTTGAGAATTGCCGATGTAATCAAACAACTTAAGAATCTTTATAGGTGTCAGTGGTTAGTTCTCAACTTTCATGGTATTAATCAGATGTGAATTAAATCTTTCAGGTGATTTTGTGCCCTTAGCCAACAGATAGGTGAATTGAAGCAATTTATGAATTAAGTGTACTTGATTCTGTATATAACAAAAGGCCGGTTGAGAGATGTACTCTCAAGACCTGTGTGTTAGCATCTCAAAACATATTTAATCGGTCAGTTATCTAAGCCTTTGCTAAGATCAATTGTATATTTTATTTAACAATGTAATGTATTATCTCCTACAGGCCAGTAATATGTCCAGTTGGTTTCACCCCTCATGCCTTGCAACGGCCAGAAGTCTGTTACCCTTCCAGAAGTGTACCAGGTATCCTACCACTTGTTAACCTAGAGAAGAAAATTAAGATTCCACTCCTTGAGACAAATGTCAACAAACTACGGAGTCCAGTAACCGTTCGGATTGCACCACCTGAAACCGGAGCCATTCATAGTCCAAAGTTAGTATTAGTTTTAAATATTATTATAAATTATACAAAGAACTAAGTTCCCCAACACAGGTTAGCCATAAAAACAGCAATGAAAGTGGGTGAAACCCTAAGAAGATGGAAAAAATGTCAATGAGTCCATCTTCATTGCTGTTTTTATGGCTAACCTGTATTGGAGAACTTAGTCCTTTGTATAATATATATGTATATATATATATATAACCCATTTTTTTAACACTCATCATTATCATCTGCAGCTGTTTATTTAACATAGATTTGCTTATTTGCTTCATTTATTTGTACCCCCCACACCCATTCCTCTGTCACCCCCATTTCTATTTTGCTAATTAACACATTGCTATTTTTATCAAACATACATTAACAATTATTTCCTTTCCTTATTTAATTTTAAAAAAATAAAAAAAAATAAAATACTCTGTGGGAGGGGATGTACTGTATTTTCTGGCCTACAAGTTGAATGTTTCAGACCAAAATTTAAAGCCAAAACTGGTAGGTTGACTTATACACCAAAATGACTTTGGAGGACCGAAAACTCCATGTGGAATGCAGCAGGATTTGAAATGATAGTTACAATATTTCATGTTCACTAGTATACCTGAAAATACTTGCTAAGTAGCGACCGCATCGATATGACTGTCTGTCTACCAGTTGTCTGTGGGGTGCCACGTAAAAAGCACCTGTGTCGGTGTCACATAAAAGTATCAGCATTGAGAGTCCGGTGCCGATGTCATGTTAAAAGCACCCATCACACACTGTAATGTGATTGGCGTTAGGAAGGGCATCCAGCCATAGAAACCAAGCCAAATCAAACTGGAACATGGTGTAGCACCCGCCCCCAGCTTGCCAGCTCTGGTCAAACCGTTCCACCCATGCCAGCATAGAAAATAGACATTAAAGGAGGAGGAGGAGGATGTTATATATATGGAAAAACGGACGTTAAAGGATGATGATGATGATAATGAACAATAAAAAACAGCAACAACAGTCAAGAGGATGCACATATAGAATGTATTGGATTCGCGCTCGGATGGAAAAAAATGAAAAAAATGTTCATTTTGCGTTTTGAACATAGCTCCTCGTCGGAAAGAGGAGAGGGAAGAATCCGGTGGAAATGGAAGAAGCTCTGGGAACATGTATGAATTGCATGGTGATAAATATATATTTATATATACACACACATCACGTGCGTACACACACACACACACTGTATTTTCCAGCATTTAATAGCATGTCTGATGCCTTCATGTGATCAAGGCACCAGATGTGTTATTAAATGCTGTCTGAGTTGTTTTTCATTGTGTGAAACTAGTAATAGCTCCTAAAAATATATACCGTGTTTATTAAATAATACACACACACACACACATACACACACACACACACACCTACCTACCTACATACTTACCTACCTGTATTTTCCAGCATACCAGTCTAATTTTTTCTGTCCAAAATTTACTGCCAATAATGGTAGATCAATATATAAACCAATAGGACTTTGGAATACCAAAATTTCCAAGGGAAATGCAGCAGGATTTGCAAACATGGTGATGATGTTTGAATGTTTACACTATATACGATGTCAATTTGTATGCCAGAAAATACATGGGTTTTGCTGCAAACAAGACTCATTTACTCCTGTTTCGATCATAGGTGGGCTGCAAACTTGTTCGGCGTCACTTTTTAATTATTTTTTATATTATTTATCTGAAATTTATTTTGTATGCGCTTGGTAAACTGAAGGAAGTTTTTGGAAAACCAAAGAAGTCTTTTATTTTTTTCCCCTTGCTTATTATTAATTTAAATCCTAACTGGCTTACCATTTTCAGCTCACTGATTTTTAATTTGCCTGTTTAATCTAACCTTCAGCATGCTTAGGTGCCTTATGTCACTGTAGAGTTGTCTCCCCTGTAACAGCAGGTGTATTGTGTTGCCTAGAGAGGGGAGATAACTCATAGCAATATGAATTCTCCTCCAGCGTGCTAAAGGTTAAGAAATAACTAACATTTGATTGATTAATTTTTTTAAAAAATTCATTTTACACTGTTTTATATGATGGGATGTTTCTTGTGTTCTTTTTAAAAAATGTTTATTATAAATTTATTAGTTTATTATAAAATTATTAGTATTATACTATTGGCAAGTGGTATTAATTAATGAACTAGTACTATAATGTTTACCATGTTAACGGGCCATTCCTCGGTACCTACCACTGTACATACAACAGCTGGTCATTAGCAGCCCAAAGACGGTGATTCCACTCAGCGTGTAGATGATATAGGGATCTTCATTATCCAGCATGGATTCTGTCACCACCAGTTTTATTGTCTGCAGCAGGATGTTGTCTTTCCAGCAACTGTACAAAAGATTCCATTATGTATTTTTTGGTTTGTTATTATTATTATCGTTAAGAAGGTGGCGAACTGGCAGAATTGTTAGCACGCCGGGAAAAATGCTTAGCAGCATTTCTTCCGACTTTACGTTCTGAGTTCAAATGCTACTGGGGTTGACTTTACTTTTCATCCTTTTGGGGGTCGATAAAATAAGTACCAGTTGAGTACTGGGGTTGAGTGAATCGACTATCCCCATCCCCGAAAATTGCAGGCCTTTGTGCCCAGTATAGAAAGGATTATTATTATCATTAAGAAGGTGGCGAGCTGGCAGAATTGTTAGCACGCCAGGAAAAATGCTTAGCAGCAATTCTTCTGACTTTATGTTCTGAGTTCAAATGCTGCCGGGGTTGACTTTGCCTTTCATCCTTTCGGGGTCGATAAAATAAGTACCAGTTGAGTACTGGGGTCGATTGAATC
>JAOPUL010003827.1:4822629-4835960 GCA_027564515.1 Octopus rubescens | reverse complement strand
GCTTGCGCTGAGTTGGATGGTTTGACAGAAGCTGGTAAGCCTGAGAACTGCACCAAGCTCCACTGGCATAGTTTTTACAGATGGATGCCCTTCATAATGCCAACCACTTTACAGAGTGAACTGGGTGCTTGTTACATGGCACCAGCATTGGTCTCCACATAACTAGCAAGAAATATAGGAGACGCTCAGGGGTGGAGGTTACAGTAGATATTTGATGGCATTGAGGGTGATAGCAGATAAGCGAGAGAATAACACAGGGGTGAGAAGGCATAGAAAGGTGGTGTTGGTAGAGACAGTAGGCAGGAGAAGATAATGGGGAAATGGAAGTGGTTCGCAGAAGGGGAGGCAGCTGAGAAAGCAGGGGGATATAGTATGTGCCTATTCTGCTCTCAGATGATAGAGAAGTGATGGGTGTTAGGGGATAAAGTGTGGGGGGAAAAGGTAGATAGGTCAGAGAGGATGGAGGTGGGGTGGGGCAGAGCCCCTCATGGACAAGCATTATTAAGATGGTTTTAGGATATCATTCCTGCTGTCTTCTAGAGTACAGCAAGGTGCTAGATATTTTGGTCCGTTGTCATCTCCTTTGTAAGGCTCAGCATCTTGAGATCAGCCTTCAATACTTCATCCCATGTCTTCCTGGATTTCTTTCTTCCACAAGTTCCATCCATTTTAAGTGATCAGCACTTCTTTATGCAAATGTCCACATCCACATGCATCATGTGACTAAACCAGTTCAGTCTTCTCTCTTGTACATTGCATCTAATTCCTCTTATGCCTAACTTTTCTCTCAACACACTAGCGCTCTGTCACATATGTACACTGACATTGCACATCCAGCAAAGCATACTCACCTTATCTTCTCTAATCTTCACATGTCTTCTGCATTCAGAGCCCATGACTCACTACCATGTAGCATTGTTGTTTATACATGTACATCATACAATCTTCCTTTCATTTGGACATAGAGACCTTTGGTTGCCAACAGAGGTAAAAGCTCTCTGAAGTTTCTCCACCCTCTCCTTATTCTAGCAATTACACTTTCAGTACATCTTCCTCCACTGCTGATTAGGTAGCAGAAATTATCCACTACCTCTATAGAGCCTCCGAGGCATTTGAGAAAATCAATTTCTCATGTATCTGTATATATTATGGCTCCTGTGCATCTTCTACGTACAAACACTACTTTTGCTGTTAATCATCCTATTATTCCACTGCACCTCTTGTGTGTCCATAGCTTGCACTGGGTACACTGTATGGAATTCCTGCCTACACCTTCCCTACATATTGATGAAGGTAGGGTCCTGTCTGTTTCTTTGCTTACTTGAATCTTGGTCTTTGCTAAGTTAAACATAAGGCCCTTCGGTTTTGGTTTTGCTTCCACACCTGGAATTTCTTTTCTAGTTCTGCAACAGAATCTGCTACAAGAACAAAATCATCAGCATATAGCAGTTCCAGGGGCAACCAGTATTGAATTCCTCTGTTATGGCCTGGAGGACAATGATGAATAGGAGGGGATTGAGAATCGAACCCTGATGAACACCTACGTGTACACTAAGTTCATCACTGTACTCATGGTTAACTCTCACCTTACTGACAGAACTTCTGTACATGGCCTGTACAGCTTTCACAAGCCACTTCTCTACTCCTAGCTTCCTCAGAGCCCACCATATCATACAGTGGGATACTGTCAGAGGTTTTCTCCAAATCAACAAACTCCAAGTACAATGATTTATTCTTAGCCAAATACTTCTCCTATAGTTGTTTGACCATAAAGATAGTGTCAGGAGTGCTTCACCCCCAGCACAAAGCCAAACTGCATTTCATCTAATCTGATTCTATTCCTAAATAATTGGGCTATAATGCTTTTCATAAATTTCATGATCTAATCTTGCAATTTGATGCCTCTGTAACTACTTCTATCCAAAGCATCTCCATTACCCTTGTAGCAACTGACTATAATGCTGCTACACCAGTTATTGGGGATCACACCTTGAATAACCAGATTAACTATATGGGTGACCAGACTGTATCCTACTCCTCCAAATATTTTAAGCATCTCAGTGGTAACTCCTGATGGACCAGGAGCTTTCCCTGTCTTCATATTCCTAATAGCCTTATCTATCATACGGCTGTTAACTTGAATAGCTAGTCCCTCTGTTGGGTTCATGTAGGGAAAGCACTCTTTCTCCCATTCATTCTCCACATTTAACAGCCTTTCATAGTAGCACTTCCAAGCCTCAGCAAAAACACACCAATCGAATAAGTACCAGGCTAAGAAAAAAAAAAGTACCGGAGTCGATTTGTTCGACTAAACCCTTCAAGGCAGTGCCCCAACATGGACCCAGTCTGATGAATAAAACAAGTAAAAGATAAAGATATTCCAAGACTGAAGTGTGAATAATCTAAGATATGAAAATCAATTTTAACAGGCTTTAATATTTTAGAAGTTCCACTAACATCTACTGGGAGACTGTGTAAATAGTAGTTTACAAGAGTATTTATAGGATGCAATAGTAGCAGGTAGTAATTACAGCATCTTGCAGAGATTCCACTATTTCTATTGTTATTACTACACAACATTAAGGTGGCAAGCTGATAGAATCATTAGCACACTGGGAAAAATGCTTAGCAGCATTTTGTCCATTTTTACTTTCTGAGTTCAAATTCCACCAAGGGAGGCTTTGCTTTTCATCATTTTGTGCTCGATAAAATAAGTACCAGTTGTGCACTGGGATCAATGTAATTGACTTAAACCCTACCGCAAAATTTCTGAGTCTGGTGCCAAAATTTGAAACCATTATTGCACAACATTAAGGTGGTGAGCTGGCAGAATCGTTAGCACACCAGACAAAATGTTTTGTGGCATTTCTTCCAGCTTTACGTTTTGAGTTCAAATTCATTACGGTCAACTTTACCTTTCATCCTTTTGAGGTTGATAAAATAAGTACCAGTTGAGCACTAGGGTGAATATGATTGACTAATCCCTTCACCCAAAATTTCAGGCCTATGCCTATAGTAGAAAGGATCATTACACAGTATTATTTACATAAAATTATTACATCCTCTCCCAGACCAATATAAAACTACATACATACACTATCAGAACAATATCTTTTAATAGGTCTTTTAAGGTGAGTTAAACAATATGGCACAAAGTCCATAAATAGTTTGTTTGTTTATAGTGTTTGATCAGGTTGCTATGTAAATGATTCATCAACCAGGGAACACAAGTCATAGTGATTTTCAAGAATACTGATTTCAGTTGAAGCACTCTTTTCATATCTAACCCCAGTTTTATCTGGCATATCTTCTGATGAGAGCCAACTGCTACGATATACTTGTGACTACTGTGAGCATAATTGGTATTTGATTCCAATAATTTAACTTCTTGTATTAAAGGTTTGTCCTTATTAGAAATGTACCCCTTCAACATAACCTATCTAGACAAGGAAAGTCAGACTAGCATGCAAATTCCTGCAGCCATTTTGTGGTGAAAAGCAAAAAGGCATTTGCAGTTATGATGTTGAATTTGTGGCTGTAATTAAGTATTGCATCAAATATAAGGCATATAGTAGAGTGAATATATATTTGTAGATTCTAAAACCAATGTTATAGTTTTCCAGATGATATTAACATAATACCCTCACTGCCCATTTCTTGTAGGGTAGTATGGGGTCAAGTGGCTATTTGGGATGTTCCAATAATGCAAGGAAGACTTCAGTTCAGAAGTCATGAAGAATGTTTATCAGTATGAGTGGCCATATACAAGTAAACCAAAAATAGAAAACAAAGTCAAGCAAGAAATGACAGTTGATGAAGAAATGTCATGACACATAAAAGCAAATGGAAAACAGGAATATTTACTGTTAACAATCAACAGATATTTTCTTATTTGATGATGAATATAATGGTTTCTTAAAATCAATGTTTATGCAGTCAAGGGGACATAGATCTAATACGATGATGTTGTTGTTCTCAATGACAGTATTGTGGCTTTAACTTTTGACAAATGTGACATCCAGAAACAAGATATTTGATATCCTTCAGTGAATCTGGAAGGTTTTGTACATAAACAAAGTGCATCAACCTTGTAGTGACAGAGTTGTAGAGAAATGTATGGAGTTCTAAGAAGTCCTCTGCAAAGCAGGACCACAAAAATCACATAACAGTGCATCTGCCGCAGCTTTAAGGAATCCGGAATGATGTAAGATTTCATAATGAAACACAATCTATGAGTTCTAATCATCATCATGATATTTTCTCACTTTTAATCTTATATTCAGAATGTATAAGCTATAGATTTCTGATTAATCATTAAGGTAAATTGTTTACCTTAAAAGAAAGTGGCACCGTTTTTTGAAGACTTCAGTTATTGCATATAAGTCTCTTTTTCAATAATGCAAAAGACCTTTTTTTTTTCAGCGGAGTTTAATGATGGATGAACGAATGCTGTAGGCTTACCATTTTAATTAAGAGTAGCCCTATGACAGTCTCAGAGTAATATATTTTGATAGTAAGCTACATATGGTTTATTTTAGCTTTGACAGACTCCATAATAACAGTTTTTAAGTCATTGATTACAATTACAGCTTCCTTTGTAAGCAGAAATTGAGTATTGATTAGAGGTCTTATTCTTTCAGAGAAGCAAGGAACCCATCAGAAATAATAAGTAGATAAATCCTATGAGATAAGGATTATTTATTGCTCAGCATGAGCATTTCTTTATGTCAAATTAACATAATAGAGCAGAATGTAATTCATTGGGTGTCCTAGAATACAGAAAAATTTAGTTGAAAATTTACGTTTATTATTATTCAGAGCCATTAGATTTATAAGCAACTCTTAAGAATTTCTGATGATATTTGTTACATTCTTCTTTGGTATTACCACATAAGATGGCATCATCTAAATAGGCATACATATCTTCCAACTTTTTTTTCCAAATAATGTTGTCTATAATTCATTGGAAATATGTAACATTGTCTGTAATAAAAACTAAAATGTTTAAATTAAAACAATTGATTGTCTGCTTTGAAAGTGATAAATACTTTATCACTGGCATGCCATGCAACACTGATGTACACAAACTGTGTACATGAGAAACTTGATTTACAACTGATGTCAAAGCTACCGGGTTTTTTTTTTTTGTTTTTTTTTCTTCTAATAGCCTCATTTGCATAGATGGAGAAAATATTCTGGTTATGAATGAATCACAAATATATTGGCACAGCCATGGCTGTGTGGGTAAGAAGCTTGCTTCCCAACCATATGTTTTCAGGTTCAGTCCCACTGTGTAGCACTCTGGGCAAGTGTATTCTACTATAGCTCTGGGCAAACCAAAGCCTTGCGAGTGAATTTGGTAGACAGAAACTGGAAGAAGTCTGTCGTGTGTGTGTGTTGTTTGTCCCCACCCCCTGCTTGACAATCGATTTTGGTTTGTTTAGGTCCCCGTAGCTTAGCAGTTTGGCAAAAGAGACTGATAGAATAAGTACAAGGCTTAAAAAAATAAATAAGTACTTGGAGTCAATTTGTTCAAGATTGTGCCCCAGCATGGCCACAATCCAATGACAAGTAAAAAAAATAAAAGATTAAGAGATATTCATCTCTGTAGATGTCAAGCATGGTGCATTTCAAGTTACAGTCTAAACTGAATTTCTGAAGAGATATATTATTCACCAACAGAGTCTCCACGATCAATTATTTTTGAGTGGCAAGCTCATGTCATAATATGATTTCATTGGCTGGTTGAATAAAAGCATGTTTACTTAAAGTAGTTAGTGTTCACAGAAATAATTTCAAAATTTTCCAGGGAATCAGAATTTGCTAGTAGTCTCAGATAAACAAGATTAGTTCTTTCAAATGTAACTTCATACTCTGTGAAGACAAAAATAAAATAAAAGAATACTTAACTCTTATATTACCATATTTCTTTCAAACTTCACTGCTTTTGTTTCAATTAATTTGGAAAATAATGAAGAATTTAATAAAGTAACTTAGTCATTATTAACACTTTCATTACTATATTTCTATTGAAATACATTGCAGTTGTTTCAGTTAATTTTGAAAATAGCAAAGAATTCAGTAAAAAACTTTGTCATTATTTAGCTAGTGTTTGCGACTTAAATTTACATAATATTTTGAGGGAAGGTTTTAATTTTGCTCACTTAAAAACAGGAAGTTTGTATCATTGAACCAGGGTTGATCTCAGATGGATTGGTATTCAAAAGATTAAGCTGGTGTTTAAAACATAAATAATATGAAAGTATTATGTGAGTTTATAAACTTTAAAATAACAAGTTTTTCTCAAAGAACCAGGGTTGGTTTGATGCGGTTTAGTATCAAAAGGGTTAAAGATGTGTGGAAACTCAAAAGTTGTCAGTACCACATAAATTTTTTTAAGGTCATAGTCAATGTTACATACAAATGATTTCAATTTTTTAAAATTAGATAGAAGTGTGTAAAACCCAAGATGAAAGTCAATTTAAAGTAGACTTTAATTTACTAAACGTTCCACTGAGAACTAATATAGCAAGATGTAGAGATAAGAGTTTATAAGAATATTTATAGCAGCAATAGTGGCAAGCAAGTAGTAACTGTAGCACACTATGAAGATTTTAACTATTTCTATTATTTAAAATTTTTTTTTTTTAATCATTACATTATATGTAAACCCCAACACTTTATGTCTGCCTTTGTATTGTCCCCCTCATCTGTCACCCTGGTAGCAAATAAAAAAAATCATTATTATTATTATTATCACATTTCTCAGACTGATTGTATGTTGATGTTTTTTGATCAGGAGAGGGTCATAACTAATGACCATGGGTCCTGTCTTTTCGTTCTCATTCCAGTTACATTGACATAACTCTTCTCAAAATCCTGGCTGTTCCAAGTAGTGCTGTTTTCTGGAGCATCTCAGTCTTGTGACAAGCCACTTCTGAAATTGGGGAGAGAAGGCGCGTGACTTAGTTGTTAGGCTGTTGCACTCACAATCGCTAGTTCATGGGTTCGATTCCCAGACCGGGTGGCACGTTGTGTTCTTGACCAAAACACTTCATTTCAAAAAAAAAAATGGGTCCCGCCAAAGAATCTGAGCCATGGTGAGTGACCATGTTAACCATTACACCAAGTGGCCTCCTACGCAATATATCTGCCGAAATAACAATTATAAATGTTTTTCTCTGAGTAAGCTTGACAATCTTGTTCCCTCTCATTTCTCTTGAGGATCACAGACAATTTAGCAAATACTTAATCACCGGTATATACTATCCTGATCAGTAACATTGTTTTAACATGGTTCACAATACGGCAATTTCTCTATAGTTATGACTTGAAGCAATAATAGGTATATATGTATGTATATATATATATACACACACATATGTGTATATATATAAATATTATATATATATATATATATATACGTACACATATATCATATCTCTTGACTTGTGTGGAAAAATGTTAACATTGTGTGTATATATATCAATCAATTAAAAATGTGTATGTGTGTGTTAAGGCTTGTGACCTAGTGGTTAGAGGCTTGAGCTCAAAATTGTTAGGTCATGGTTTCAATTTCCAGCTGAAGCAGCATGTTTTGTCCTTCAGTAAGGCACTTCATTCTATATTGCTTCAGCCCATTTACTTGTAAATGAATACAGTAACAGCAGCAGCTGGTTAATCCTGTCTCAGACTTGCAGCGATTCGCTAAATCAACCATATATTCAATTGGTAAATGTACATATTGACAAGCCGATGGAGTAAGCGCTACTGAAGATGCTTAATTTGAATGGCTGAAACTGCAGTACAGCGCCACCTAGCTTCGCTTGTATGGATTAGCTCTCTTGTCAATGTACAGAATAGGTGCTTTTGCACAGGTTTTAGAGTTATAACTCTTATTTCTAGCAATACTGGTGTTCTTTGCACCCTCTAGTCACAATTAGTGATAATTGAACTTTTCTATATGGTTTTGTATTGTGCCTGTTAGCCTATTATTAACTTATATATATATATTTTTTTATATATGTATATATGTGTGTGTATATATATATGTGTGTGTGTGTGTATGTATGTAAACATAGTAGGGTCTAGAACTACTATGAAATGAAAGAACTCAATACATTTGTAGAATGAACTTTTGTGACTCTTTTGAATTCTCAATGCCTCATAGAGGCAGTGGTTTCATTCCTAGTTGGGAATCTTCTGACAAGTTCTGAATACTTAAATATATATATGGTTTTACGTAAGTCTTTCCATTTTTATATGCCAAATAATCTGCAATAACTTCAACATATATAGCCTTTGTTGCTGGCTCTTGTGGTCAGATTGATGTGGCTTGGTGTCCTATTTGGCCACAGTTGTCTTACATGACTACAGTGATTGATGTCCTATTTAGTTTATATCATTCGTATAAGTAGCAATTCTAAGCCATCGCTACAAGACTTTTCTTGTCATCATATATCCATGTCATGTATGTTAGTATTCAAAAGCTTTGTGACAAGCTCTCTTGAGCAGTTTCATTTGCTCCCCTTGTGGTCTAAAAACTCTCCCCAATCCATGTATTGCTAGATCATACATCAGTATCAGGAGAGTGACAGGCAAAATGTTACAACCAAAGTTCAAATCCCATTAATATCAGCTTTGCCTATCATTTTCCTGTAGTTGTTTAAATAAAGAACTAGTGATGTTGTGGCAGGGGTGGGGGTTGATAGTTATATTCAGCTATATCCCATCCGACTACACCCTGAATTTGTCATGCCTACGTTAGAAATTCGTCGTCATCTTGGCAAAACAATCAGTAGATAGAGCTTCAGAGAAAGAACCCTATTTAATCATGTTCCTTTGCATTCTGAGTTCAAATCCTGCCGAGGTCAACCTGAGCTTTTCACCCATCTGATGGGGGGGGGGGGGATATTAATGAAATGAATTACCAGTTGTGTATTGGAGTTGATTGAACCAGCCATGCCCTTCCCCACTCTCAGTGTTCTACATCTGTGGGTTACCACCACCTACATTACAAACCACTACAGCGGTAATGGTTGAGACCAATAGGATACTAAAAGGACATGTAAACCTAGAAAACTGAAGAAAACTAGGTGGGATGATCACTACTGGAATGTCTTTGAGCTGATTTGGGTGTTTGACAACAATAACAAAAAGAATTCACCAATTGTTGAAAGCCTAATATCAGACCAGTTCTACAGGGGCATGGATTATAATGTTTCGGATGAGGAAGTAGGCCATTGTGGTGGAATGAATAAGGCATTAGACAAAATTGCCTTATTTATTTATAGGTTTTAATTTCATTCTTTTATGTTTTAAGTTCAAATCTCACCTGGGATAACCTTTGCCTTTAAATCTCTCTGGGGTTTATACAATAAAGTACTGGGTATAAACTGGGGGTGATTTAACTGACGTTGTGCTGATGCACAGTATAGAAATTTCTTGTGATGATGAAATGGGGGTAAAAACATAAAAAAAAATCATCATCCTAATACTGAGCCAGTGGGACTAATGAAGGCCTATTGAAAGCACTAACTAATCTTAATATATTCTGTGGGCAGGGTTGATAACTTGGAACAATAACGGTATGGCATTCGACTAAAATTACCGTCCATATTCAGTTATCACCCTACTCTACATATTTTTTAGATTTATCTCCAGGGGGTATATATTGTCTCTCATCTCTTCAGAATCCCGAACACAAGTGTCAGTAAATAAATATACTAGATAAGCAGGTGAGAACTGTTAGTTCAATCACACCCTATTCCTTGTTCACCTTTAAAAAACAAAACAAAAAAAAAACACGAGTGGAATTGGTCTTGAAAACATTTTAGTTTTGGCTGTGGAATAAGATTTAAGGACGGTGGCGGTGCATGTGTATGGGAGTGGGGGTGACTGAATGAAAGTACAGTGAACTTGCCATAGGGAGTGGAAAATCCCAAAGTCTCATAGATTTTCCACTCCCCACAGCAAGTTTGCTATACACTTTATTGATTTTACTATATAATATGTCTTGCTGATGCAGACCAACACCAGCCTCTTTGGAGTTTGATCATATATATTTATATATATATTTATATATATATATATATATTTGTGCGTGTGTGCATGTATGTATATACATATATATATATATGTGTATGTATATGTATGTATATATATATATGCATATATATTGTTTTAATGAGAGGGAGAGGAGTGCCACAACCATTTTTTGGCAGAGTCTTTGAGACTGGTGGGAGGTTATGAAAGGGAGGAAGAAACCACCACAAGTCATAAGTTATGCTTGAAACAGTGTAGGTGGACTTCACTACTTGCCAGTCAGTCGAATGTTCTTTACTGAGGGTTTTTTTTTGTTTTTGTTTTTTACTAGTTTCAATCAGTTGACTGAGATCAAGTTGGAGCACCACCTTAACAAAAAAACACTTTTTATTTTGTTTGAAGTATGTCAGTGAAGATTGAATTCATGACCACTGGGTTTAATAAGCCAGAGGTCTTTTAGTTCACTTAGTGACTTGAACCATTGAGCTTTAAATATTTCGAGATTTTTGTTGCACGACAATAATCACCCATCCACCACCATCACCACCACCAATATCATTAACACCCTGCATAATTGTTAAATTTCATCAAATCACAATCATTTCACATTAATACGGACCATAGATATTGCATATGGTATTGTAGATATTACTTATGATCATCTCATTACCGGGTAACATAAATATAATAAAATATTGCTTTTATTATCACTAAATGGGTAGACTATTGACTAGATTGCCAAAATTAGGAAATATTCTGTTATGAATCTGGCAGTGGTGGTGGTGGTGGTGGCACTGGTGGTGAGCTTTTGACATCATTAGATCTGTAATAGGACAGAGCTTTAGTATCTGAAGAGACACACACTGCTCATGTCCTGCAAACAGTTCTCTTTGTCGGAAAACTCGAACCGGATAGATAAACCTTGAAAGAAAATCTAGACAGTTTTATTGTTGTTGTTTTTTTTTGTTTTTTGTTTTTTTTTGTTTTTAACTTGGAAGCAGTAATGGTTTCAAATTTTGGGACAAGGCCAGCAATGTTAGTCAATTACATCGACCCCCCAATACTTAACAGTACTTTATTTTATTGACCCCCCGAAAGGATGAAAGGCAAAGTTGACCATAACAGGATTTGAACTCAGAATGTAAAAATCTGGAAAAATTTATATGCTAAACATTTCATTCGGAGTGCTAACAAGCCTGCCAGCTTGCCATCTTAACAACAACAACAACAACAATAATAATAATAAATGCTTTGTAATTATTTACTTTAGTTTTGCTCCTCCTCTGCATATATCCTGAGTTCAAATTCCACTAGACTTGACTTTGCCTTTCACCTTTCTGGGGTTTAATAAGATAAGTACCTGTCATGGTGCACTGCAGGGAAAGGGGGTAGGTATCCCTTTCTCTGCAATTTTGTGGCCTTGTGTATGAAAGTTAGGGATTTTTATCATCAATATTATACTATTATTATTGCTGTTGTTTTTGTTGTTTGGCAGAAGGTGGAGTGAAATGAAGGGTTGGCAGAATATGAGGTTGAGCATTGGACAGATTGTCTTGCAGTATCTAGTCACAGCTTTTTATGTCCCAAGGCCAATATTTGCCTTTTATCATTTTTTGGATTCATATAATCCCTCTCTACTAGTCAAGAACAGTGGGGTTGATATAATCGACTGTCCCCTGCTCCTGAAAATGTGTGACCTTGTGCCTATGTTAGAAATCAGTGTTGTTATTATTTGGAAAAGAGTGGGGTGGAGGTTGGTCAAATATGCAATAAAGCACCTGACAAAAATGCCTTGAAGTATTCGGCATTAGATATTATAGAGTTCAAATCCTGCTGAGGCTAGTTTGCTCTTCAGACATAAGAAGTTGAAGGGGAGGGGACAATAACATTAAATGAATTACATCGTCAATTTAAAAAAAAAAAAATATCTGGCCACATGTTGATCAGAGACATTATCATCATCATTACTATGACTAGGGCGGTGTTTGGTCAAATTACTACGCAGTTTTTTTCTTTACAAAAATGTTTTTAAACTGAATGTCTATATGCTATTATTTATAGGTTTATGTGTACGCTTCAAGGTATGCTACTCCAAATAAAAATTATTTCATGTTCTCTTGAAAACTTATAAAAATGTTATTACATCAAAACAATAGAATATCTTGAGATTTCAAAATTTCTGCTGGAAATCAGTTGTCTGATTTTCATTTTACATTCAGTCTTTCCAGATGGAGGATGTGACTGAAGGGCAATAAAGTGAAATAGTAACACAAGTACTCAATATAACTATGCTCTAGCCATCTGAATCTGCCACCATTTGCCAAAATATGTGAGCCTAGTGCCAGTATCCATTGCTATAGATATTTGTTTGGGAGATTTCTAAAATAAGATGTAAACAATTCTTGGGGTTTTAAGCGATTGCTGAGGTTTTAATGATATACCCCAGCGCCGCCGAGGGTTGTAAATTGCCATTTACTATTTGTGTTGTTTTTTTTTGTTTTGTTTTTTGTTTTTATACATTTCTTATATTTATTGTCTTACAATCTGAATTTCACATCTTATTCATACAGACATTGTTCCTTGCCTGAGTGTATGAGTGTGTGAACCCATGTATATGCATATACACACTCACACACACTCATATGTGTACATTATATACATATATCTATGTATGTATATATATATATGTGTAAATATAATTTGTGTGTGTGAATGCATGTATGTGCATATAGTGAAGGTGCGTGGCTTAGTGGTTAGGGTATTTAGTTAACATTTTTGTCAGACTGTGAGTTTGATATTCCTGGTGGTATGTTGTGTCCTTGAGTAAGACACTTTATTTCACCTTGCTGGCAAAAATGAGTTGCACTTGTAAATTCAAAAGACCAGCCTTATAACATTCTGTGTCATGCTGAAACTCCCTGAGAATCTATGTTAAGGGTACATGTGTCTGTGGAGTGCTTAGCCACTTACACATTAATTTCACGAGCAGGCTGTTCTGTTGATCAGATCAACTTGAACGCTCGGCGTAAACAACAGAGTGAAAGTATATACATATATATATATATATTTATTTATATATATGTGTGTGTATGTCTATGTATAATATATGTGTGTGAATGTGTATACATTGTGTGGTTTGTGTGAGTGCTTGCAATAATTAGTGCTTCCATTTCCATTTTATCATTTGACCATTTTTCCATGGCCAGGTAACTCTGCCACAGGACTCAGTGCGGCCTTCGAACTCGAACCTTCCGTCGCCGCAGGTCTCGGCCTACCCTCGCAAGCAC
>JAOPUL010003827.1:2326995-2338819 GCA_027564515.1 Octopus rubescens | reverse complement strand
GAACTGGGGTCGATGTAATCGACTACTCCCCTCCCCCAAAGTTTCGGGCCTTCGTGCCCAGTATAGAAATCATTATTTTATTATATTTTAAAATATCAATAACCCTAACTAAAATAAATCAACACAGTTATTCTGACCACAAACAAATCTGATCAAAGATTATGTCAGCAACATATCAAAGGTTAGTTTTTGTTTTGTTTGTTTTTTTAATTTATTGTTGTACCTATCATAAATTTCTATATATATCTTTGATTTTAAAATATCAAACAGTTATTATCATCAAATAAAGAACAATAGATTAAATAATACATGTTTAAGAAGTGGTTATTCAGAGCATCACACTATTAAAGTTTTCTGTAATGAACACATATCTTATGATAAGCAGCATATTTGATTATCTTTGGGGATTTTTTGGGAGGGGGGGATTAAAACTCTAAGACAGCACATCTGTGGGCCACAAGTTGGAGTGTGAATACCAGTAACTTTATGCCAACCAGTAACATGGCTTGAATGAAAATGTGGTTTAAGATATCCATGTGTGTCATAGCAGAACCATCTTATGTTAACCTTACTGAATTGTTACAAAATGAAATAAAAAAGGTATTGCCCTACTAGGACTAAATTGTCCAAATTTACTAAAGTAAGAAAAAATTTACTACAAATTATCAAACATGATATTTTGGGTTCTACTATTTATAGCCAATGGTGTTTACTTCCATAAAATAGCAGTAAAATATACAGAAAAGTCAACAAATATTTAGAAAATGAATGTAAACTGAAGACAGTTTCAATAGAAATAAATTTCAAATATTAAATATCCACATATAATTAACAGTTCTAATACTGTAACCCTATTGTCAAGATAATTTCAACACTAATCATACATTTTGCATGATATATGCCTTTCAACAAATAAATGGAGCTTTTAAGCAATTGCTTCCCTAGCAATAACAGCCTAATCTTACCCTTCAGTCTTAAAAAAAGTGTAGTCTTAGATACAGTTTAGCAAATAAAGGACAAGGACAACCATGATCAGAATGATTGGTGAGATCTGGTCTACCCAGAGCTAACCAAAGAAGACTTATCAATCTTCTGAAACAACAGTCAAAAGGTTATACTTGAAAATTTTAAAAACTATTTGGTGTTTAGTTACAGAACTGAATCAGACTTGTATTTATTCAAATACCAAAAGGAATTCCATTTCTATTTCTAATCACAATTGAGCAGTTCATGCAACATGACACTGTCATACTCCAGTGCTCCTTCTCAACTTGTCAAAATAGTAAAGCACAGATTTACTGACATTACTGGAACTCTGTATACTACAACATTTCCCCACACTTATAAAGTGTAGTAAGTGTAATTAATTTTCAATAGTTATATTTATTCCAGTACTTTTAATAGAGAAAAAGAAATACCTAAAAATATTCCAAGGAAAACAAAACAAAATACCAACCAAGAAGGGGACTGCAATGAGGTCACTCAGTTTGTTAAAAATATCATTCAAATCTCCCTCAGAGCCTACAATGTTGATACATCAGATGATGTAAATACTTCAATATCGTCACAGTTGCAATGTCTGGGCAACAAATTAACTTCAATAAAATGAAAATATTTTTAAACGTTTCTGTTGTTTTAAATTCAAAGTAAATAAAATAGCACTCAACTACTTTAAATAATGGTTTAACATAAAATTATTTATGGTGAGCTTTAGTTTCTAAACAATTCAACTCTACAAAGATATCCACAAGCATATTTTGAAATGTAGAAAGATTGATCAGAAAATATAAGAGGCAATGCAATAATGCAAGACAGCAATGTAATGTGAAACATTGCATAGTAATCTGAGAAACACATTATACTGCGATAACTCCCAAACTAATAGCCTCTTTGGCACTAGATCTCATCTATCTCTGCTCAATAACATTACTCAGAGGTCTGGATTACAGAATACTGTACAAGAAGTTACATCACAAGAAATTTTCTGCAAGTTCCCTTTAAGTAATTGTAAAAGGCCTCAGTAGGATGGGGCTTCACATCCAATGATGTTTCAGCATATTAGAATACAGTTAGAAATGCTTCCATAGAAACAGATTTATCATCAATTTCTTTATTAATGCTGCAAGTAAAAATCAGTTCATGAAATTGATATTCCACACTGCAATACATTTAGCTTTGAAGAACCATTTATTAGAATATTTTTCCATATTAGAAAGAAACATTACACTCATTGTATTTCTTCTCCACCTACCTTTTCTCTCTCTCTCTCTCTCTCTCTCTTTTACAGGGATATGTTTCATTGCACAGACCCCCAACTTGGCACAACTTGCTGGCAAAATAGACCAGTTTCGATTACAACAGTCATCATCATTTAACGTCCGTTTTCCATGCCGGCATGGATTGGACAACAGTATTGATGTATTTATGCAAAGAAAACAATAATAATGACGTCTACTGAACAAGATCCAAAGGGAGAGATAGGGAGGTTACTAAGAGTATATATACAGGGCCTGTGAAGTTGGTACACAAAACCCTTCCAGTCGAAAGGCAACTTCAATACAGCATGAGACATGAGGTATTCCAAACTGTAAGGCAATGAATCAGAGAAAATCAAAACATCATGTGAGAGAAGTGCATATGAAAATGGTACACTTAGTGATTCTGAAAAGAAAGAGGGCCTTCATAATGGATCCAACAGAGAGACCAGCTATCCTAGATGACAGCAGTATGATTAGAGAAAGCATTTTAGGAAAACCCCTGGACAATTAGGAATTACTATTGAGATGCTTAAAATATCTGGCAGAGTAGGATACAGCCTAGCCACCCTCATAGTCAATCAGTCTGTACAGAAAAGTGTCATGCCCAATGACTGGCATAATAGTATCATAGTTAACTGAAACAAGGGTTAAAGGAGATGCCTTGAAGTGAGGAAATTACAGAGATTTCAAACTGATGGATTAGGCCATGGAAGTTATGGAAAGAGTTATAGCTTGATTAATTAGAGAGTTAGACTAGATGAAATGCAGTTTGGATTTTGTACCAGGAAAAAGTACTATTGTTTCTTTCTCAGAGTGAAAGGCAGATTGTATGATGCATTTGTATGAACTGCAGTGCCACATAGTAAAGGTTTCTAGTTTAAGTGGTTCAGTTTGGTAATATCAGTTATATATTTACCACAAATCCTGTTTTGTATGCTGGTGTCCAAATGAAAGATTTTTTTAAAGCTAGTCATCTGATATCACATACATTTGCTGTAAGAAATAATTATTAATTTAATTTCTATCTAACAACAAAATACTGGGGTTGCAAACACATACTAATCATGAAATAGTACTAAAGCAATGTCTCAACTGAAGAACAGTCATTCTTATTCTTGTGCCTGAATCTACAATCAATTTGAAAGATATAAAAACATGCATATTTCATTTAATCCTAAATTAATTCCCAAAATTTAAGAAATATTTAGTCAAGCTGTAAAACAATATTGAAATTAAAAGCTCCGGACAGACATAGAGAGAGAGTGAGCAAGGGAGTGAAAGAGAGAATGAAAAAATACTCAACAACTGATATGTCACAATTTCCATCCAACTAAAGACCTTTGAATTTAATTATGTGAAACTAAACTAGGTCTGAATTACGATAACATTTATGCTGTATGTGTATTACGTAACTGCCATGTAATTTAGTATACTAGGATCATATGGAAGATAGTATAAAATATATGACTAAAATTATGTAGTATAGATATAGGTAGGGAAGAATACACAAGTGACCAACTCCTTCATCCATCAATTCATCACAAAAAGGAAAAGGAAAAGGGTCTAATAATACAAGTATATCAGTATCTAAACATAATAAATTAATGATAATGAACAATGTAATTAAGAAGGTTAAAATGATATCTGATAGGGTGGTGCTACCTGCAAAATTGTCATTATGTGAAACAAAAAAATATGGTTGCAATTCAAAATAATGATGATGATTTCTCTCATAAGCACTAACAAGATTATACCCATTTTTGAGGTGATAGTCATGAAATTAACTTTAGTACTTTGGCTACTGCTGTTATTACTGAAACCAGAAAGGTGCAAATGCAAAGTAAACCATGTAAGAGTGTGAGTTCAGAATGTAAAGGGATGTGACTGAATGCCATTGTTGATTTTGTCTGATGATCTACTGATTTTTCATCAACCATCCTTGATTGTAATTAATAAATAGGAACAAGAACAAAATTGAACTAAGTTTCACTGGTAATGGAAAAGGAAAAGGATTTGGTGAAATATGCAAAAGTTGAACCCTAACAATCCCCCTACTCTCTCCATATTATATTTTACTCTCTTACAACCATTTTTCTGTGCACGCACAAGAAGATTTTATCTTGTTATTGTTAAAGTAAATGTTTTTACAGTTGTAAAAAATCCGAGTCAAATGAAACTACAAATGGTATTCTTCATCAGCATAAATAATTTACTACAGTACATATGATGCTCCAATAAAACTCCTTTTGCTAGAGAAAAACAAATATTTCAGGTATTTGTTTTCTTAGATTGTTCTTGCTATAAACCCAAAACTAGATTATATGTCCTTGGGTAGCCAATCCATTGTCTGGTTTAAACTACCAAATGGCCTTAGTTTGTTGCATGTGAACCAGGTTACAGGTTTATTCCTACAGTCTCTGTCACCAGTGTGTGAGGTCCTGCCATAAGGTTATGGGCCATTAACTAAGACATTTAACAAACTACTCAGCCATGAAATAGCAGTAAAGGTTGTTTTGCAAATCATGCAGGCAGAGAAAATAGAATGATGAGCCTTGACCAGGAATACAAAAGGATGGTTGTAAGATTATGGTTCTTTAGCATTTAAATCGGCTGAATCCAGCCCAAATATTCTATCTGTTTTATGCTCAAACTGGCCAGATATGGCTTCTCACATCTACCCTACAATGTCATTCTAAAAATATACAATCATATCATCAAAATGTTGAAACTATGAGATAATGTATGATTAATTTAAAACAGCATGATGAATAAATAAGCATTACATTTGGCTAAGTAATCTGAATGCTAAAGGGATAAATTCACAAGCATTATATGAATAAAATGAAGTACAGTTTTATAAGTGGTGTGTGGTCTAATTGCTTAAAGTTCTGTGGTCTGCTGATATAAAGGGTGTGAGTTCAAACTACCATAGGGCATTTTATACTAGCATTACACATGAGGTCTCTCACTATTTGCTTAAGTAATTTCCAAGATAAATATACCTACTTGTCAGTAAAATGCCATCCAACCATAAACAATTTTACCTAAATATCTGAAATCCACAAACTGTTGCAAACCCTGACACAGTTAGTGGTTTGGTGTAAAATGAAATAGAGAGAAATTATTACTTTGGCACAAGTCTACTACTTTATGGGGAATGAATAAAATCATGTGTTGTTTGTACTTTTCTTAATGGTATAAACAGCAGCATATGAGAAGGAAATCAGATTCAGCAAGAAATCTGAATGAAGTTCACTTACTTGGCTGCTTGTCAACTTGGATAACAGGAAACTTACTTCTTCACAATACCATACAATGATTTTTTTAGGAGAGAGGTGGCTAGGGATAATCAGTTATAGAAGAGATTATGGTACTTAATTTATCAGCCCTAAAATTGGATCCCCCAGGGCAGAATATAAAGCCATAAGAATAATTCTTTATAACTTTTGGCACAAGGTCAGCAATTTCGAGGAGAGGGGAAGTCAATTATCGTGACCCCAGTGCTCAACTAGTACTTATTTTTATCAACCCCCGAAAGGATGAAAAGTAATGTTGACCTCAGCAGAATTTGAACTTGGAATGTAAAAATGGATGAAATGTTGCTAAGCATTTTGTCTGAAGTGCTAACAATTCTGCCAGCTTGCTACCTTAAAAATAATAATCTCCATTGCTTTTTGTATATTGCATGATCCCTCAGACCTTGGTGCTGAAGAAAGTGAACCTGGGATATCAGTTAAAGGGGAAAACTCCAAGAATCAACCATCTCTTCATGAATGATTTGAAGCTGTATGGCAAGGATGAGGTACAAGTGAGTGCTTTGGTGAATAGAGTCCACTGTTTAAGTGCAGATATTTAAATGGAACTCAGAATCAGGAAGTGTGGTATAATGAGCCTGAAAAGAGGCAAGGTACAGTCCTTGGCAGGGATAGAATTACCAAATAGAGAAGTAATGAAGCAAATTGAAAAAGAAAGGCTATAAGTACCTTGCATGCTAGAATTCAATGAAATCATGGATAAGGAAATGAAAGCACAGCTGAAGAAAGAATATTTCTGAAAACTAAGATTGGTGCTGTGCTCAAAATTAACTGGATGGAATAAAATCCAAGCAGTAAATATATGGGTGATAACATCACTTCGGTATGGAATCATAAACTGGCAAAAGAAAGAACTGATGAACATGGATACGAAGACACAGAAAATATTGACAGTGCATAGAGCATTCTATCCCAAGAGTGACGCTGATAGGTTGTACTTGTTCAGAAGAAAGGGTGAGATAGGTTTGATTAGTTGTCATGATTGTGTTGAAACAGAGGAAAACTGCTTAGGGTTGTATGTAAAAAATGCTGTGGGACCATTGCTGAAACATGTGAAGAAGTCCAGCATCATCAAAATTGATAATTGTGTGAAGAAAGAGAATCTTAAAGAGGAAAAGAACATGAAAAAAGAAATAGCATGGAAAGGAAGAACAATGTACAGTCAGTTTTCAAGAAATACAAGCGCCAAAACAGATAAAGGTTATGGATGCGGAGGAGTGGCCTGAAGATAGAGACAAAAGCACTTATATGCTCGGCACAAGAACAAGCATTGAGGACAATCTATGTGAAGTGCAGAATTGACAACACAACTGAGTGACAAATGCAGAATGTGTGGTGAGAGGGGTGAAATGGCATGGCACATTGTTAGTGAATGCCCAAAATTGGCACAATGCAGATACAAAAGATGACATGACAATGTGGCAAGAATGATCCATTGGGAGCTCTGTGGAAATGATGGCCTACAAAGAATGAAGTCATGGCATGACCAAATTCCAGAAGGAGTTACTGAGAATGAAGATTTCAAAATCCTGTGGGATGCAATGATTCAGTGTGACCATCAGATCAGACATCGGAAACCTGACATTGTTGTGGTGAACAAAAAAGAAAAGACATGCATGATAATCAATATAGCATGTCCCGGTGACAACAGGGTCAAAGAGAAAGAAGAAGAAAAAGTGAACAGCTATGAGGAATTGAAGTGGAAATACGCAGGTTGTGGGCAATGAAGGTGGACATAATACCAATAGTAATTGGAGCGCTTGGAAGTATCAGCATTCAACTACCAATATGGCTTAAGAAGATTGGTACAAATGTAAAGATGGAACATCTAAAAAAAATCATCATTGCTTGGAACTGCAAGAGTTCTTCACAGGGTTCTTAAAGCATGATCAGTAAACAAGCGTCACCTTAGTCTGCTGGCTGTACCCAACAAAATAAGCTGAGAGTTTTCATCAAATAATAATAATAATAATAATTTCAAATTTTGGCACAAGGCCAGCAAGTTCGGGGAGGGAGCTAGTCAATTACATCAACTCCGGTATTTAACTGGTACTTATTTTATTGATCCCAAAAGGATGAAAAGTAAAGTCGACCTCAGCGAAATTTGAACTCAAAACGTAAAGACGGACGAAATGCCGCTAAGCATTTTACCCGGTGTGCTAATGATTCTGCCAGCTCACCGCCATAATAATAATCCTTTCTATACTGGGCATGAAGGCCTGAAATTTTGGGGGGAGGTGAGTAGTCGATTTAATCAACCCCAGTTCGTAACTGGTACTCACTTTATTGACCCTGGCAAGATGAAAGGCAAAGATGACCCCGGCGGCATTTGAACTCAGAACGTAAAGTCGGAAGAAATGCCGCTAAGCATTTTTCCCGGCATGCTAACGATTAATAATAATAATAATAATAATAATATCAGATAATCACTTGCAACCAAATCCTTTCATCATCGCATCATGAAGGATGTATCAGACCCACAATATAGGATACATGGAAAATATAAAGAAACCATCAATCACATTGTCTCCAGATGCCTGGAAAACTATCAAGTACCAATTACACTCACAAGCATAACGAGGCATTTGTGTACCTACACTGGAAAATATGCAAGAGTTATAAAAGGAAAACAACTGAGATGTATGAATAGCAGACAAACATGGTCACTGGCAACACTGATGTCGCAATCATCTCAGAAATGCATGTCCACACTGACAGAGAGATAGAAGCCAACAAGCCTAATAATGTTATCAAGGACTATAAGGTCAGGAAGTGTTTACATATCAATGCTCTAATGATTCTGCCTGTTCATTAATCATAATATTGATATTTACATTAAGACTTTTATGTTTATGAAATTCTAGCATAAAATAAATATACTACTGGTTTTAACTGAATACTGTATGAAATAAATTTAGGAACACTTTTGACTCTGTTTTTTCACTTGATTTAGACTAAAATTGGCTGATTTCAACACTACAATCAGTTTTCTCCAATCACATCAAGTGTTTTTTCTATGGCTTACTCTCTCAAACAATTGTATTGTTTGTCCATAAGTAATAGGACTGGTCAACTGCTTTTATTATTTCATTGATAATAAAATGGCAGAATCGTTACTGCACCAGGCAAAATGCTTAGCGGCATTTTGTCTGTCTTCACGTTCTGAGTTCAAATTCCACCGAGGTCTACTTCACCTTTCATCCTCTCAGGGTCGATGAAATAAGTACCAGTTGAACACGAAGGTCAATGTAGTTGACTTAGCACCTCCCCCGACCTTGTTGGCCAAAATTTGAAACCATTATTTTATTGAAAATTATCAATAAATAATTTAAGTAACTGTAGGATGGTTTTTAAGAATGTAAGTTTTTTTGTTTTTTTTAAAAATTCCAACCATGTTTCATGGTTCGCTACCTCAACAGCTCCTTTAGAGGATCCAGTTGCTAAAGACATCATCAGGAGAAACCACGTCTGGTTTCGGCCCCTACACCTTTACCGTTTTCGATGTGGTGCCCCCCCCCCCTTTCGGAGGTGTTTTCAGTCCCTGGTGTTGAGTGCGTTTCTTCTTTCTCCTTTTTGCCTGGCCTTGAAATACATAAAGTTTAATAATGTGTATAATATGTGCATAATGTCAGCTTGTATCATTTTGAGTTTCATCTTTTTCAACTTTACATTGTTTTTTTTTTTTTTAAGAAATTAATGTAAAAAATGAACCTCAACTATCTGACTATACATGGGTCCCAACAAGCATATCTAAAATCCTAAAAAAATGTTATTAAATGCCCTTAAAAACCAATTCTGAAATGGAAAATCAAATAAAGTACATATGAAAATATCTACTAATCAGTTATTAAAACAAATAAAAGCTAATAAATTTATAAAAACATGTGCATAATTACAACACTTATACTTATTGATATGGCTTTATGGACTGAGAATTCCAGTATTCCACCACTAGGGTAGCATTGTAGCTTGTACCAGGAATTTCAAACATGTTTCGTGAGAAAATGTTGTGTTCATAGTGTGGTCCTGTAAGTGAGCTTTTAAGAAGCGTGTGTAATGAAAATATCAGAAGGCATTTCTTATACAAAATATCTAATTTTTTTAAAGGATTACAAGAGCCGACAAGTAATATGAGCGTAGTCGGTGTATGTGCATTGAGTCAGAAAAAGCTTTGTGACTTACGTAAGAAAAATGGATTCAGTTGGAAGTTATTATGAGCTAACAGAAAACTGAGCTAGCATAAATGAAAATATACTGCTCATGATATGCCAGAGTTGTTAGCTGATTTCATTTAGAATTCGTGGAGCGAAGTTGGCATAAATGAAATAGGTTGTTCATGATTATGGCCAGAGGTGTTGGCTGATATCATTCAGAGCTAGCAGCGTGAAATTAGTGTAAAAACGGAGTTGTTTCCATGCTTGACAGCCATTGTTGCTGGTCTACTATGTTTCCGCTAACTGGTTCTTAAGCCTGCTTAACTCTTCATGGGAAGAGAACTGCTTTTAGGTATTAATACATGCCCAGCCTTGATTGGCTGGAATTGTCATAGTACAACTGTGCTACAACACGATAACAATAATAGCTTTTT
This sequence comes from Octopus rubescens, assembly GCA_027564515.1. NCBI lineage: Eukaryota > Metazoa > Mollusca > Cephalopoda > Octopoda > Octopodidae > Octopus > Octopus rubescens. The sequence goes on along the minus strand of JAOPUL010003827.1, from coordinate 2,328,659 downwards.
CTGATTCACTACACATGCATTTGTTTATAAATTCATGCTGTTTATAAATTCATGTTTACAAATTCATTTCTCATACACAATGCCTAATGGTTGGGAGTCCTTTTTTAATGAACTTTATTTTTGAATGTTTTTTTTTCCTGTTACATCATCTTTTGAGCCAAGTCGCATGTCTTCGATACTATTACTGATATAAGTTGAAGTAAGCCTGTACTTATTCCAAATTTTTAAGTCTAAATATTAGGAGTGCACAGTATACATGATAAATATATGTTACCTACTTTTCTCTAGTCATAGGCAGTGCCAAATGCAGGATGGCATGAAAAGTGGTAAGTTATCTAAAAGCATAAAAAGTTTTTTAAATGACCTTCAAAAACCAATTCTGAAATGGAAAATCGAATAAAGAACTTGTGAAAATATATACAAATCAGTTATTAAAACAGATAAAAGCAATTGAATTGTGATGAAGAATGAAGATCACTGTAGGAAATGTATTTTTCTGTGATAATGATAATACCGAATTAACCGGAAAACAAGTTAAAATAGTATATAGTGTAAACATGTTGTGTAAACATTCAAACATTGTCACTATCTTTCCAAATCCTGCTGAATTTCCCATGAAATTTGTGCCCCACCCTTACCCCCTCCCAAATCATCTTGATGTGTATGTCAATCTACCTTTTTTGGCTGTAAATAAATTTTGGTCTGAAAAATTTGAATTGTATGGTATACAAAATGTTCAGCACAGCTGGTTCACATTTATGGCTGTTACCATCTTCCATAGGTCTTCTTTTGGATCATGTTGAAGACAACTTTAAAACTGATGAAAGTGAAGTTTGAAGATGCTTGATGCTCTTCATCATCATCATTATCATCATCATCATCATCATCATAATCATCATTTAAAGTCCATTTTCCATGTTGGCATGGGTTAGATGGTTTGAGTGGAGACTGGCAAGCCGGAGAGCTGCACAAGACTCCAGACAATGTTGGCTTTGGTTCTACGGCTGGATGCCCTTTTTAACACCAACCACTCCACAGAGTGTACCTGGTGCCTTTAATGTGTCACTGGCATGGGTGTTTTTAACGTGTCATCAGCATTCCAATAATCTGTCTGATTATAAAAATGGCATCAACTGTGATTCCACTAGGCTTTAAACCAGCCATATCCGGCCAAACTATTCTATCTGCTGTATTTCAAACTGGACAGATCTTGCCTCTCACACTAACCCTGCAAGATTATTATAAAAATAAACAATCACATCATTGAAATCTCAAAGCTACAAGGTAAAGCAATACTAATTCAAATAAATGTGAATAAATAAGCATTGCATTTGACAGAGATATCTGAATGCTAAAGAGTTAAATCCAAATATAAGCTTGGAACCAAAAATCTGAAGATAAAGGCAACTTAGAATGGGTTGAAATGTTTGCTTTAAGATCAATGCCATTCCGAGTATGACAACATTAATAATACCTCCTGTCTTTATACAAAAATGTAGGGTATGATTTAAGGAGTGAGGGAATCTAGCTGCTACTTCTAGTCGATAGACTTACTGCAGAGAGGTACATTTGGGGTTTGCACAGTATGCAATAAGTATGTGTTCATGTATGTTTGTTTATACATATTACTGCAATTTACCTATGCATACTACACATATATTTAT
>JAOPUL010003827.1:2044399-2056720 GCA_027564515.1 Octopus rubescens | reverse complement strand
CTCACACACACACACACACATATATATATATATATATATATATATATATAAAATAAAAATTGAAATATATAAACAGAAAATCATACGCGTAGAATACTGTATGGGACAATACACAAACAATTAAGAAGTTGCCAATCCTCATAGTAAAATTTATAAGGTAGGCAAACATAACGTAACGGACAATGCACAAAAAATCCACAAAATATGCTAATCCTCGTTAGTTGTTGTCCAAGAGATCTCAGTAATTTCACATCTTTAACAACAATATTGCATAACTCTTAGTGATGTCAGCAACGAAGTGTCGCTGGGATATAGCAATTTGATGATGGACAAAACGACATATATATATATGTATATATATATATTTTTTTTTTATCGATCGACTTTTCGTCATATCGAACCTAGGAAACAACTGTTTCCATTGGTCTTTCGATTGCTAATACTATCTATCAGTTGCAACTCCAGGTAGAAGGAGCAACGTGAAAATAAAGTGCCTTGCTCAAGGACATCACGCATCGCCTGGTCCGGGAATCGAAATCACAACCTCATGATTGTAAATCCAATTCTCTAACCACTCAGCCACACGCCTTCACTATGTGAATATATAAATATAAGCATTACATTTAACAGAATAATTTGAATGCTAAAGAGTTAATGATGATGAAATTAGTTTACTAAATTCTTAATTATCTTCAAAATTAATTGAAACTATAGCAGTATGTGTCAACAGAAATATAGTAACAAAAGGGTTAAAACTTTCTCACAATATTGCTCCCTTAGACAGTGTCAAGCGGCAGTGGTGTTACCAGAAAATGTCTAGATTCTTTTGGCCTACATTATAGCATGCTTTTTTTTCTCTCCACTTGTTACCAAACCAGAATCAGCTGTAACCACTCCACCCATGCTATGTCTATTTTGTTTCATTATTCACTAAGGATTTGGTCTTTGCCCTCATATACATCTGCCATATGACGCATTCTCTGCTTTTCTCGGCAGGAGCAGGATGAATCTAGGAATATTTATTTTTAAATTTTCATTCTATTTATGAATTTTGTAGAAGCTGATATTTTTCTTACGCCCTAATGCAGTAGCTGAAAAGATATTAATGAAATTGCTTGGCAACCTCACTCTTTATTAATGAGGAGAAAACAGATGAGTTTATATCCATATAATTCTCACGTTTGTTTGTTTTACAAATACATCACCACAGGCCAAACACTGGTGATGCACTAAAAAAAAAAATATAAAAAAATAAAGGAGGAATTATATGGATGTGAACTCTATTTTGTCTTCTCAGTAATAAAAAGTGAAGATGCCAAAACATTTCACTAATGTCCTTTTTTGGTGATGGTGGTGGTGGTGAGGGCGTTGTGTTTGTCAGTTTGAGAGCTGCTACATTAGAAACATCATCAGCTTAGGCACAGACATGGCTGTGTGGTAAGAAACTTGCTTTCCAACCACATGGTTCCAGGTTCAGGCTCACTGCGTGGCACCTTGGGCAAGTGTCTTCTACTATAGCCTTGGGCCGATCAAAGCCTTGTAAATGGATTTGGTAGATGGAAACTGAAAGAAGCCCATCGTATATGTATATATATATATATATAAGTAGTATGGTAAATAAAAAACAACAACAGTCAAGGGGACACACATGTAGATTGTATTGGATTCATGCTCGGATGGAAAAAAGAAGAAAAAGAGTATATTTAACGTTTCAGGCATATACATATATATATGTGTGTGTGTGTGTCCCCTTCTGTCTGTGTTTGTCCCTCACCACCACTTGACAACCGGTGTTGGTTAGTTTATGTTCTCGTAACTTATCGGTTCGGCAAAAGAGATCGATAGAATAAGTACCAGGTTTGAAACAATAAGTACTGGGGGTCGATTCATTCGACTAACAATTCAATGTGGTGCCCCAGCATGGCCGCAATCTGATGACTGAAACAAGTAAAAGATATACATCTGTGTGTGTGTGTGTGTGTGTGTTTCATTGCTGATGTTTATTTGCAAAACCTCTGTGAAAAAACAAAGAAAAAAATGACTTTCAAATGAAAAATAGTAATTGATCTGCCCCAGCTACACATAGAGTTAATATGTCACCCTGTTTAACACCAACACCTAGTCCTTAATTGGTTGCCTTTTGTCGAGTGTAAGTATTTCGGCGAGTTCTCTAGTTAAGGAAAATGTTATCCCTTTATCCCTATAGTATTCAAACCGGCCATATCCGGCCAAAATATTCTACCTGTTTTCTGTTCAAACTAGCCAGATCTGGCCTCTGCCATATACCATATAATGTCATTCTAAATGTAAACAATCGCATCATCAAAATCTCAAAGCTATGAGATAATGCATGATTAATTCAAAACAATGTGAATAAATAAGCATTACATTTGACAAGAGTAATCTAAATGCTAAAAGGCTTTAAGCAATCATATATTCCTGATGTAACATGTGCGAGTAGTTAGTCTAAAACTACTCGCATGTTTCACCATGTTTAGCCTATATTTTCATTGATTTAGTAATTAGTATCATCCAATATTAAAATATTGGGCAAATGGTAATGATGTTAGCCATTGCTTAGTATTTTATTCAATTGTAGGATATCACCTATCCTGCAGTTGTGATTTGAACCCCCTGTTAGCCGGAACCCGTGATATCCAGGGACACTTGTTCATCCCCACCTGTGCAATGCCTTGGCGATGCATGTGCTGAAGACTGAGGTTCAGCGCAGTAATTTCAGTTACAGCACACTCTCATAAAACAGTTGCCGGCACACACTTGACAGAGGCAGACGTGTCGCTTCTTCGCTCGCTCGCCCCATGTGTGGCTTCGAGCACATGGGGACAAAAGAAGTTCCAGCAAGATCTCTGCTTTGATAAGACGTGACTTCTCTCGTTCTCCAACATGCGACTACGACATGTATACTACAGACAAATTCACATTTACTGGAGAACGACTAAGGTACAATGACTTCACTAGGTTATACCTAACTAATATCTTTTGAAGGAACTAAAATAAATACATTATTTAACAGGAACAAAATTGACTGACTCATTTAATCACGAAGCCTTCTCAATCAACATTCAGTCACCATTCCATTTTGTTTATCGTTAAAAACAACTGGAATCTCAGTTTGAACCTTACAAGACCTAACTATTTGTATGGGTTTGTGACAAGTGGCATTCATTTAATTTCAATGAATTTGAGACTTTTAATTCAAATAAAAAGCAATAAGTAATTTATGGAGGTATATTTGCTATGCAAGTGGTTTCATCTGAAACTGTGTGTTGAAACTAAAACGATTGCAGAATAGAAGACACGTGTTAGTCATTCAGAAACACACAAAAACTTTAACTTCACTCAAACAGCTTCGAACGACAAAAATGTTGACGTCATATTACAAATTGTGGATGAAGGGGACCGGAAGCGAGGGTAAGTGACGTCACTTCAAAAAGCGGCGGGTCCAGCACACCCTCTTTTCTCGCGAGTACGTGGTCAGCGACCGACGTGTGTTTGAGAATGATCGGAGGGTAGCAGTTCGGGAGAGTGAGATCATGAGGTTGGCGGAGCTAGCAGGGTTTACCGGAGCAGCGATGGAGCAGACGGTGAATCTGACTTTTGTGACCGGATTCCCCGATCATATCTCAGTGCGTTTGCAGTAGATGCCGGACATCCAAACGATGGCAATAGGGCGGATGGTGGACTAGACGTGAGTGTTGACCCAAAACAACACACACGGTGTAACGGCGACGGTGACGGCGGATATGAGTAGGATGAAGAGGCAGGCAGCAACCAACGACAACAGGAATATAGTGAGACGGACGGCTAAGGGATCATACTTTAGGTGTCGGGGTCCGAATATGGTCAAAGACTGCACGAAACTGAAACCTGTGTTACCGATGTGCCCAGTCCGTGCACATATCGAACTATTGTAAACAGGAAAAGGATGGGAGGGGAATTACTGCGCCGCTAGTTCCCCGCACAACCGTTTGAAGGCGCACCACCGTTCGTTGCCTGTAATGAGGGTCGTGGTGGGGGCAAGGGAAGTGCGAGCCCTTATGGATACGGGTTGCACAACAACCCTGGTGACTGCAAAAATGGTCGAGAGTTGGAGAGGAAACACCAGCCTCAGTGTGGTGGGTGGTAGGAATATCAGGTGTATGGACGCCAGTGAAGTGGAACTGGTGGTACAGAGTTCGGTGTTGAAGCTGCATGCGATTGTCGTTGATGAGGTAGTGGACGGTGTCGACGTAGTAGTCGGCATGGATGTGATTGTGCATTTGGGCAGCGTGACGGTTAGTGGAACAGGAGTGAAATTTGATGACCAGTGCGTTGCGTGCTGTGAGCGCGGAGCGGAGGGTGAAGGCTGTAGGAGTGACAGTTTACCGCCAGTGAGAAGGGATACCGTAGGTGCAATTGAAGATGAGGACTTCTGTGCTGAGTTCGACGGCGAACGATGGACGGTGGAGTACTTCTAGAAAGAAGAATCCTCCATACTGAGAAACAGGGTGAGTTGCTATGAGCACACCCTGAAAGGAGAAATCAGGGTCGGGTTCGAGAGAGAGAGGTAGACAGATGGATAGAGGAGGGCATTTTGATACCATAGAGTGAAGGGGTGACAAGCTGTGTGCTGCTGATGATGGCTGTAGTTCAGCCGATAAGGAATAAAATTCGACCGGTGCTGAACTTTCAAGAGTTGAATGAGCACGTGTCATGCCATATGGGCAGTGAGGAAGCGGATGTATGTAGGGAAACCCTGCGGGAGTGGAGTCCAATGACGAGAGCGACTACGGTCGTCGACTTTAAGTCGGCCTATCTGCAGCGTCACGTGTTCAAGAAGTTGTGGAGGTACCAGCTAGTGAGGTACAAGGGCAGAACGTACTGTCTAACTCGGCTGGCTTTCGGTTTGAGTTCAGCGCCGAAGATCATGGCAAAGGATCTCAAGGTGATTTGGGGAAAACAGGTAAAAGTGGAGCAGGCTATTAGCTCATATATTGATGACATCCTGGTGTGGCGTCGGCAGAAAAAATTACGAATCATCTTCGAAAGTTCGGATTGATGACAAAACCACCGGAGGCTATAGAAGGAGACACGGCGCTGGGGCTCAGGCTTGATAGCGATAAAGCAGGTAGGCTTGAATTTCGCAGAGGAAACGAGATCCCAGGCCTGTATCAGGATATAAATAAGCGAGGGCTGTTATCGATGAAGCTGGTGAGATACTACCCTGTCGCAGAATGGATCCGAACCGCATGTAGCTACAGCAAGGAGTGAACTGGGGTGATAAAATGGGAGAAAAGACGATTGCAATAATGCGAAATGTCTTGAAGAGAGTGCGAGCAGAAGATCCGGTGAAGGGCAGTGCTTGATATTAAAAAAAGTGGTCGTATGGTGTGACACGATTAGTATAGAGTTGGGTGTCATTCTGGAAATAGGAGGTTTTTAGGTGGAAGGTGCAGCGTGAATCCGGAAGAAGGACGATTACAACCACATCAATGTAGCCGAACTGGACGCTGTGATAAAGGACGTGAACCTAGTGCAGAGATAGAGACTGCGAGTTGTCGAGATTCGGACGGATTCTGCCACGGTGCGGGGATCGGTGGCATCGGTAATCACCAACCAGAAGAGGATCCGCACGAAAGGGGCCGCAAAAATGGTGATTAAGCGTCGCCTTGGAATTCTGAGGTTGGTAGCTAGCTGCTAAGTTCGGCCTGAAGCTGCACGTGACCGTCGTGCCTTCGGAAAAGAATAAGGCGGATGTTCTAACCAGAGTAAAGAAGCACTGGTTAGAAACGACGGAGGATGTTCCGAGCGGAGTGGCTGCAGCTTGTCGGCTGGAGGGCCCAGAACTGAGGAGGCACAACATGCACCACATAGGGGCCGAAAGGACGTTGTTTTTGGCCAGGGTGGTCTACCCCGATGTCACCAGGGGATAGTTGGGAATAGTGACAGGTGTTAGTCCATCGACTCTGCACCAGGTGTGAACATAACGGGAAAGATTCGAGTAGAGGAAGTCTGGAAGAGGCTAGCGATAGACGTGACGCCCTATCGAGGAAGGGTGTACCTCTCAATGGTCGACTGTGAGCCAGCGCAATTAGCAATATGGAGAGAGATCAGGGCAGAGACTGCGGCCAAAATAGCAGAAGTGTTAAATGCAGTGTTCTTGGAATGGGGGCCAATAGATGAGCTGTTGGTGGACAATAGCACAGTTTTTCGTTCAGAGCAGCTGAGGGTGAAGCTCGAAAGATGGAACATTAGACGTTTCTTCAGAGCGGCATATAGACCCAGAAGAAACGGAATTGTTGAACGACACCATCGTACATTCAAAACTATGGCTGAGAAGGGATGAATCTCCCTCATGGAGGCAGTCTTCTGGTACAACATGTCGCCCAGGGTAGGGCAAACTGAAGAATCAATCCCGCAAAGAGCCACATCCCAGTACGAATGGAGACACCCGAGTGTGGTGCCACAATAGCCAGGGGTAGAACGGGTCGTATCTGTACAGATCGGAGACGAAGTGTGGGGGAAGCCCCCGAATGCTCGGTGCACAACACAGTGGGAGAAAGGAAGGGTGACTGTGATCAGTATCCGAAATAATATATCGGTGGATGGAAGGCAGTGATACATCTTGGCCGTTCGGAGGGTGGTTAGCGAAGAGGTGGGAGAGGTCGGCCTTGTGACCCTGCGAAGATCTCAAAGGGAACGTCGACCCCACCCCCACCACCCGGTGGAAGCACAATTTCGAAACGGAATAGAGAGGGGCGGGTGGAGAAAGGGGATCGGAAGCGAGGGGAAGTGACGTCACTTCAAGAAGTGGCGTGTTCAGAACACTCTTTTCTCGCATGGTTCGTGGTCAGCGCGAGAGTTTGGGCAGAGTCCGCGTGTGAGTACAACTGTAAAGTTTTGCTGGTTCCCGTGACCTGACGTTTGGGGGGACCGTTCCCGATTGCATCTCGAGGTAAAAGGAACCTTTATTTGTGCCTTACAACTACACAGATAATAAATATTCAAGTGAAGTTAACAATATTTGTGCGTTTCTGAATGACTAAAGAATAATTTATAATTTATATATTATCTGAGTTATTATAGACCACCTCCTTACGTATTGAAACGTTTTCTGGAAAGAAACTAACATTACTTATTAGATACGTAACTATCAGAATATTATGATTGTGATTGGTATTGAAGCTTTGTAAGTTGGGGAGGTTGCGCGTTGCTTAATTTATAGTCCATGGAATAAATAACAGAAGAAATAGATCATAGTTAACATAGCTTTTATTCAACAGTTACAAATTTTATTCACAGCTTCGAGTTGGAAGTAGATTATAATCTTGGTCTGTTAGGAGAAACTTGGTCATTATAGTTATAATAGGCTTAGTGAAATTTGAAAGGATGCAGTAGTAATAAGGCTCGCACGGTATTGTTCAACACAAGAGGAACGAGAGAGAGAAAGAGAGATGTTAACTTTGAGATCGCCAAATAAAAGAAAGGGTAAGATACATGTTGCTTCTGACATAGCTGAGGAAAGAAAGGAGGCATGTTAACTTTGCAACTTTGCGATAGATATCGTGTAAAAGAGTGAAGAATTCTATTTAGTATTTCGTAAATAAACCAGGTCAAAGCAACAATGGATATTTCGTGAGTTATCTAGGTTGAAATGGACTTGACCCAAGATGGTGAAGAAGTTGACTCTCATAAATTTCCGAGTGCCATACCAGAGAACAATGGAAAGAAGTTTGTAGAAACATTCAGACTGAATTCTCTATTCGTGGTTAAGGATCATGGGTATGTATAATCGTTTCAGATATCTTATGACATAGATATAAATTTACAAGTGATATAGTGATCTATTTAGTAGTTGGGAGGAACAACTGAAGACTTAACTTCAAGTTAACGGGTTAATCACATTGGCAAAGCCTATCCCTTTCCAGATTATAAATTCAGAAATCTAACAGCGTTACAAGAGACGGACAGTCTCTACAAATTTGTTTCGACTTAATTCTAATCTGTGGTACATTTTCTCAGTCCGCAATCGGTTCAGTCATCCGCACTTTTGTCCACACCCGCAAACACATATACACCCACAGACCTATGTACATATACATATATAAAAACAGAACATGAACATAGAAGAATTTTGGTATTATTTATTCTCCGTTACACATGTTTCATTTTCCAATAGGAATCACAAATGTTTTTACATGTATATAGACATGTAAAACATTTCCTATTAGAGAAGTTTTCAGACAGAGAAAAATTTTATAATACGAAAATACACTTGGATGACGACTCTTATATGTATATAAATATAAAGAAATTTTTAAAAAGGCAGAAAATGCTACAATAATTTTATCATAAAAACATTATAGTATAGTAGCACCGGTTTCAGTCTTGGACTTTATCAACTAAAAGTAAAAGGGTGGATATTAATTAGACGAAAAATGAAACACAGTTGAATGTTTTGCAAATATTAACATAGTCCTCGTATGGGAGCATCATTTTCTTTATGTCTTTCTCTGCCTGTAGCGGGAATATGAGGTTGGTTTTCAAAATAGCAGTGTGTAGTAGTAGCAGCAGCAGCAGCCTTCAGTGGTAGATGTCGTCAATTGTCAATGGCCGAGTGACCTTAAGGTGACCTGTCGTAGTGGTAGGAATTACTCTAAAGAAATCTGTGGGTGGTAATTGATGTAAATATATCTATAGTTCTTAATTTTTCCGTGGCTATCATTTTGAGGTCCCCGTAGTAGTGTCATCTGTGGTGGAAGCATTATATTTGGTTATGAAATGTGATTCCTTGCTAATACGCCGATTGTAGTTTGCATAGCACCTAAATTTATAGAGTAGAAAAATTGTAAAGTTGGGTTGTTTAGTAGATGCGCAAATGTCAATGTTTTCACTTAAAGCTACTTTTCTGTATTCTCGTATCTTAATCTGGGATCTGTGTACGGTCATCTTCTGGCGTAAGCTATTTTTGGTTTGACCAATGTATTGCACTCGACACCCTGAGCAAGTTAATACATATATCAGGTTTTCCGAGCACATTTGGAGTTATTTGTCACTGTGAAACTTTGACTCTGTTTGAAGGAGAACACCGATCCCTCAATTATGTTGATGCATATACCAAAGTTAGGTCTTCCGCATTTTTCTGTCGGTTTCGTTGTTGTTGGCGAGTATACTTGGGCCCGTGTTAGAATACCTTTCATTGAATTGGATTGTCTTTTGCCATTTATGATGGTGGGCGTTTGGAGGATTTGATTCATTCTGTGGTCCGTTTTTAATAAGGGAATGTTCAGGCGAATTGTGTCGAAGGCCTCATTGTTTAGGGGGCTGTGTGTGGATTTGTATGGTAGAACTTTTAGTTGCAATTCCTTCCTTCGTTTGGGATGTCTAACGTCCTGGATGTTGGATTGTAGGGCACGACGAAAATCTTTATCGATTAGGGGTGGTGGGTAATTCCTGCTGATGAGTGTATTCTTTAGCTGATGTAGTCGTGTGTGCCTGGGGTATATATTAGATACTATAGTGCAAATCCTTTTGGCCAGGTTGAAGGGGATATTCAATCTAGTGTGTCTGGGGTGGCATGAGTTGAACGGAAGATATTGCTTGGAGTCCGTGGGCTTATACTATATGTCTGTTTCTATTTTGCTGCTGGATTTCTTAACGAGGATGTCAAGGAATGGAAGTTTTTGATGGCTATATTCCATCGTAAATTGGATGTTTGTGATGACAACCGTTTAGAAGTGCTTAAAATTATTTATGTCTCTTTATACTTTCATGCCAAAGAATGAAGCAATCATCTAGATATCTCTTCCAATTATTTTCTATGTATATGGAAAACTAGTATCCGTATTTTTCTAGTACCTTACGATGAAGAATGATTTCTAGGAAGCCCATTACTAGATTTGCAAAAGAGGGGGCTTTTCTCATGCCCATCGTAGTCCCTTATTTCTTTCTATAGAAATTGTCATTTAATAGGAAGAAATTATTTTCCAAGATGAATTTAAGCCCTTCTATTACGAATTCTTATTTTGATGCTGTGTGGGAGTTCATTGGAGTAATTCTCTAACCAGAAATGAATTGCTTCTATCCCAAGGTTGTGGGGGATATTGGAATACAGGTTGACTACATCAAAGGATACTAGTAGAGTCTCTTTATTAATTGCTTCCGGGAGATGGTTGAGCATATCTAGGTCGTACCTTATGAAGCTTTTGATATGTTTGAGGAATGGTTTTCGTAGGGTATCTAAAAAGTTGCTGAGGCGGTGAGTTTTGCATGCGGGGCCTGATATTATAGGTATTAATTTGAGGTCATTAGGTCGAAGTACCTGGACGAATATATCTGTGACTCCTTTGCCTGCCTGACTTATTTTTCCACTTTTGTGTATCTTAGGAATACCGTAAAATTGACTGGATTTACTTTTGAAATTGGTAATGTAGTCGACATCCTTGTCGCTAAGTCCTTCTCTGTATAAGTTTATCAGAGTTTTTAGGTTTCTCAATATTGTCTGCGGACTGTAGTGTTGAGCCTTTTCATAGTATGTTGTGTTGTCTAATATGGAGAGTACTAGAGTTATATAGTATTCTGTGCCCATTAAGTCTACTGCACTCCCTTTATCAGCCTCTTTGGTTGTTATCGTTTTATCATCCTTTAATCTGTTCAGCTCAACCCATTCTTTCTTGCTGAAGTTTGGCTTGCATTTTTGTCTGTGTATGTGTTGATAAGGTTAATTCGTGATGTGTTCGCATAAATGATCAAAAATGTTATTCTTACCTTTTCATGGGGTGTAGTTACTTCTATTTCTAGCTAATCATTCGTCCTCGTTGTATTTGTCGTATAGTTCCTCAGTGAGTCGTAATTTTCTACAAAATTCTGCAATGTCTTCTTTCATTTCATTGTAGTTTGGACGTTGTGGGGTGTCTGTGTGTAAATTTTAACCCTTTGGAGAGTATGTTTATTTGATCTGGCGTTAGTTCTTTGTTTATTAGATTGATGACTTTTATCACTTTTGTCCCCTGTATGTCTGCTGCCATCTCGTAACCCTGTGTTTGCGTACTGGGTCTAAAAATGATTGAGGTAGTTGGGACCGCAGCTGTTAACTAGTTGTCCCCTGTTATTGTATTGTTCCCTGTTGTGATTTGTGGTGTGGGTTCTTGAATGGGGATCGAAAAGTACGTCCCTATATTTCATGTTCGGTTGTGGCACTTTGGAGGGCTGTCGTTGGTAGTTATTTTGTGTGGTGTGGGTTTGTTGTGCATGGTTGTTAAATGGATTGTTAGAATAAAAATTTAGTTGGTATCTCCTTATGTGGTGGTGGGGGGGGGGGTTGTAATGTCTATCTCGTGTGTAGGGATTTCTTATTTCTTTGTTTATTGTTGGAATACCCACGTTGTCGCTTCGCGGGTAGGTTATGAAGTTAGAGATAGGTCTTGTATTCTTTTTTTGGTAGCGAGGAAGGTTATGCTTTTTGGATGGTTGTGAGCCTGTGTCTGGGTGTTGTTTAGATTTTCGTACTTTTAGGAAAGGGTTGTTGGAAGCGTATTCTATTTGGAAGATGGTCTCATAGTTTGAAAACCAAGTGGCGCTTTTTTACCAGCGTTGGAGGGATTTCAGTTCTTCTTTGTCACAATCCTCTTTACATAATTTTGAGATCTTCTCTAGGTTGGGGTCTTGAGTCTTTTTTATAATTTCTTCTTTTGAAATTTGAGCTCTTCATCGATGGATATTACTTTATCTTCATTTGTCTGAGCCCTCAATTTTAGAAGCTCTATTTCAATCTTCATTTTTACCAGTGCCATTCTTTCCCTAAGACGTCTTTGGGTTAATCTATAATGGTTTTGATCTGGAGTTTGCGGGGAAGAATTAACGGTGTCCGATTGAGCCATTTTTCGCATATATCGGCTTTATTGTTGTTTTCGATCATCTTCCAAAATGCGAAATTTCTATCTCGGAGTGATTTGTTCCATTGTGGTGTTGTGTGGTTTTTCATTTGGTATGTTGTTAGTGTATTAATTCCATATGGCTCCTCGTTCGGTTGTCCTTGGTTCACGTTGTTTGAAAAGAATGTTTTAATTATTTCACATAGGTTTCCAAGTTTTTGCTAATTTCGGAACTTGTATTTTTCATATCGGGTTCCTCATTGTTCTCTTGATTGGGCTCGCGCGTCGAGTCGAATTTATTAAAGAACGTTAACAGGTTTGTGTTTCAGAATATCTTCATTAATCCTTTCTATACTAGGCATGAAGGCCTGAAATTTTTGGGGAGGGGAGTAGTCGATTTTATCGACCCAGTTCGTAACTGGTACTCACTTTATCGACCCCGGAAGGA
>JAOPUL010003827.1:1595202-1607516 GCA_027564515.1 Octopus rubescens | reverse complement strand
AGACACTTGCCCAAGGTGCCATGCAGTGGGACTGAACCCGGAACCATGGGGTTGGGAAGCAAGCTTCTTACCACACAACCACGCCTGCGCTTATAAATTTTAACAGCGAAATCTTACATGGACCCTGGTTGAGAACCACTGCCCTAGAATGAACCTGTTGACCCCCGCCCCTAACATTTTCCAATTGGTTGATTACTTCTAAATCTTCATTAACCCACACAGAGAACCCATCAGATTTGATCGTTAAGCTTAATTATTTAAAGACCCATCTACTTTTTTTTTTTTCTTTTCTCAACTTGAACGGTTCCTGGAATTCTGAGTAAATTGGTTTCCTATGAGGGTTGGCTGGGTTTGTTGGAAGTAACTGCGAAACATAACTTTCTGGCTTCTTATTTTATTAAGAAGCGTTACTAATTAAATGTTTCTGATAACTGCTACATTGATCTGATGAAAGTAAATCTCACTTAAGTAAAAATAAATGTTATTTATTCTCCAGAAGAGAAAAAACTTGCTAGATTTGGCCACAAGCATTATATATATATATATATATATATATATAAAAACACATAAATATATTTAAACGCACCACACATACACACATATATATATATATAGACACATACACAAACTATCTTTCCATGGTAGCTTTTAGGCAGCACTTAGGCAAAATATTAATACTATTTTTGGTGGTTTTTTTGTATTGTTTTTTCCTCAGTTGCCGTGTTTTTATCTCAAATTATTGTTGTTAAATGACTGACTTGTATAAAAAAGAGACTTAGTTTGCTAATCCAGGCAGGATTTATTAGAATCTGTCAAATGATAAGTAATCTTCTTAACTCTTAGGTTTGAAATACTTGTCAGTTGATGTTTATTGTAGGTAGGTAGGTGTGTATATGTGTAGGTAGGTAGGTAGGTAGGTAGGTTGGTCGGTAGATATGTAGGTAGGTAGGTACATATGTAGGTATATTTCTGCTATTTCGATTCTATTTTGCTTGAACTCTTTACCATAATTATGTCTTAATTTTGTTCTAAATTTGCTTGTTTACAAGGAAATGGTTTTGATTTTTAATGTTTTGTTTTGATTTTTATCTCTATCATAGAAACAAATTGCTTGTTTGTGATTCATATAATTGTATTTAAGTAATTAAAAGTTTGTCTTCTCTCTTTCATTTACTGTCGTTACTCAGTGGTTTGTGAAGTGAATGCTTTGTGCCTGGGAGGAGCTGTTGTCATTTGAGAAACTGTTTTACATGATATCATCAGACAATGCACTATTATTAACACGAGATATGGGCTTGGCTTTAACATTCCATTTCTATTGAAAATATGTCTTCCTTATACCAAATCCGGAGTTGATCCAGTTCATTCAACATTGCATTTCTCTTATAATAATAATAATCATCCTTTCTGTACTAGGCACGAAGGCCTGAAATTTTTGGGGGAGGGGAGTAGTCGATTACATCGACCTCAGTTTGTAACTGATACTCACTTTATCGACCCCGGCGGTATTTGAACTCAGAATGTAGAGACGGAAGAATTGCCGCTAAGCATTTCTCTCGGCGTGCTAACGATTCTGCCAGCTCGCCACCTTAATATATAATAATAATAATAATCTTTTCTATAGTGGGCACAAAGGCCTGAAATTTTGAGGGAGGGGAGTAGTCGATTTTATCGACACCAGTTCGTAACTGGTACTCACCTTATCGACCCCAGTTCATAACTGGTACTCACTTTATCGACCCTGGTGGCATTTGAACTCAGAACGTAAAGTCAGAAATATTGCCGCTAAGCATTTCTCCCGGCATGCTAATGATTCTGCCAGTTCACCGCCTTCATAATAATAATAATAATAATAATTCTTTCTACTATAGGTATGAGGCCTGAAATTTTCAAGAAGGGGGTTAGTCGATTACATCGACCCCCAGTACTTAACTGGTACTTATTCCATTGACCCCGAACGAATGAAAGTTAAAGTCAACCTGAGCAGAATAAAAATATTAATAATAATAATTCTTGTTGTAGTAGAGATCTGTTGCTTGTTAACTGGTTAAACAGGAAGCAAATGGTGGTGGTCGTGATAGGGGGGGGGACAGCTTTTCTCATAGCTATCACCAGTTTTGTTAAACACTTTCTTAACAACTAAACATTATTATTACATCAAGTGTTAATAATTTCAGGAGAGGTTAAAACAGCTGTTAATAATTTCTAAAAGGCTGCTGCTGCTGCTGCTGGCAACGATGGTGGTGGTGGTGGTAGTGGTGGTGGTAGGAGTTAAAACACTTCCTCAGAAATTAACAACACTTGTTTGAACCCTGGTGGAATTATTAAACAGCTAATCACCCTGGTGAACAGAGTCAGTGATGTGTTGTGGTGGTAACCACATGGTTGGCAATTTATTGTTGTTGTCCTGAATTTACTGTTGTTTGTTTATATTGTACATTTGAATGCAACAGCTGTGAGATATTATTATTATTATTATTATTATTATTATTATTATTATCATTATGATAATAGAGTAGTTTAAGATGTGATGGTGGTGGTGGCTATCAAAGCAAAATAGTAACTTAATATTTATTAGCTTGTTGTTTGTGAAAGCTTATACATATTGAAGGAGACTATTAGCACATCTTACTGAATAATTAATCTCCTGTGGACCAAGTGTTTGTGTCTTCTTCGTCCTTTTCTTCTCTTTTTCTCATCCCCCCATCCCCCACCCCTACACACATTCTACTTTTGTTTATTATCTTCTGTTTGGTTTCTCTCTGGAATTTTCCATTTGCTTGTTGGCCATATTACTTTTTGCCTGGTATTAAAGCTCTTCAATATAAACGAACCCTTCTTCGGCTTAGTTCTTCTTATCTTACACCTGTCTCGGTTCTTGTTGATTAATTCATTAACGAAATTAATATTTTAGTGGTGAGCTGGCCGTCTTTAAAGCATTGATGGTGGTGGGGGGGAAATACCTTGTGACGTTTGTTCTACCTCTTTTGCGTCTTACTTCCAAATCCTGCAAAGGTTTTCTTTATTTCAGGGCCAATAAAATAAAGTAGCCAAGTACTGGGTCAATGCACTGGACTAACGCAATCTGTTCAAAACTGTTATTAAAATGAGATCAATATTTTGTTATGTTATTGATTGATCTCTTCAGTTATTCATCATTTTCATTATTTAATGTCTGTTTTCCAACAAGCTGTTTTCCATGAATCTCGACTGAGATTGTATGGTCATGTCCTGCGAGCCAACGGCAGCCTTGCTAAGATGGCATACGAGCTGACAGTTGAAGGACTGCTAAAACAGCGTTGGCTTGACACGCTCCACCAGGACTTTAAAATCGCCGGTGTACACCCTGATCGGGCACATGACCGAAGGAAATGGAGAGACAAGATAACATCAGCGAACCCTGCGATATAATGCGGGACAAACGCAATGAAGAAGAATGTCTGTTTTCCATGCTGGCATGGGTTGGACGGATCAACAGGAACTGGCAAGGCCAGAGAGCTGTGCCAGACTCCAATTGTGTTTTTTTCGCATGGTCTCTAAAGCTGGATGACCTTTCTAACGCCAACCATTTTACAGAGTCTACTGGGTGCCTTTTACGTGTCACCAGCACAGGTGCCTCTTATACGTGTCGCCAGAACAGGTGATATTTTGTAATGGCTTCAGATATTTAGAAATTATTTAGTTGTTTCAGTTTAATTGTTGATGCTTCCTTTAAAGCCCTCCGTTGCATCTCCATAAGCCCTGACAATAGGATAATCCATCCTAAGCAGATTTTTAACACATTCAATAATAAAGTCGTTATGGACATACATTTCCCAGCGTTTTAATTTTTTTAATGTCTATCTATAAAAATTCTCAGCTGTAAAAAGCAAATGACATCAAAAGCAATTTATTCTCTCGGGAATAAATATGTTTTGTTTTTTTTGTCTTTTATATGTATATAGGTGCAGGAGTGATTGTGTAGTAAGAAGTTTGCTTCATCACCACATGGTTCTGGGTTCAGTTCCACTGCATAGCCTAGTAAGTGGATTTGATAGATGGAAACCAAGAGGACTGTCGTTCATATATGTGTGTGTGTGTGTGTGTTTGTCCCTCAACACCGCTTGACAACCAGTGTTGGTGTGTGATGTCCCTGTAACTTAGCGGTTCAGCAAAAGATATTGATAGATTAAGTACCAGGCTTTAAAATAAGTCCTGGGGTCGATTCATTTGATAGAAAAATTTTTGAGGCGGTGCCCCAGCATGGCCGCAGTCTAATGACTGGAACATGTAAAAGATAAAAGATACACAGGGTGACGCATGCGTGCACAAACATGTACATGTGTGTGTTTAGAGCTGCACCACTGCAGGGTTGACGTTGCCCTCAGTTTCCCCTCTGAATGGATCATCCTTTAGCTTTGCGCTTTAAAAGATGTGTAGAATAAGATATCCTTTATTTGAAAAACAATAACCCAAAGCTTCAAAAATATATTTATCTAATCCATGCTGGCAGGGAAAAACAAATGTAACAAAGACATTAGTTGGTCCAAGGCTGGAGAAGATGTGCCTGAGGAGTCATGCAGTGGGCTGGAACCTGAAACACCATAGGCAGCCACATATATATGTGTGTGTGTGCATCTGTATATGAATACACATCAATGATTAGTAACTGACTGGCACTCCGTCGGTTATGATCATGAGGGTCCCAGTTGATCCAATTAACGGAACAGCTTGCTCGTGAAATTAACATGCAAGTGGCTGAGTGCTCCACAGACATTCATACCCTTAACATAGTTCTCAGGGAGATTCAGCATGACACAGAATGTGATAAGGCTGGCCCTTTTGAACTACAGGTACAACTCCTTTTCGCTAGCTGAGTGGACTGGAAAAACGTGATATAAAGTTTCTTGCTCAAGGACACAATGCACCACCAGGTATCGAACTCATGACCTTAGGTTCATGAGCCGAACACCCTAACCAACTAAGCCAAGACAACAAATCTATGTTCCTTACAACTTTCTAAAAGTGCTGTTGTTCTGGGTGTCGTTTTCTTGCATTCTATTCTAAAATTACAGAAAAGAAGAAGTTAGCCTGAACAGATCTAAAATGGTTTTCACTCTATTTCAGATGATACATTTTTTCTGGCAATTACTTTAGTCAATGATTGCAATACGTTTATGCTTTAATCTTTAGTATGTTTCAGTCATTAGATTGCAGTGTTGCTGGGGCAAGACTGCAGTCTTAATGGCAACCAATGTTGGTGTGGTGACTATGTCTCCACAACTTAAAGAATTTTTAGTCATATTAATCGACCCCAGTACTTTTTTTTTTTTTAAAGCCTGGTACTTATTCTATCAGTCTCTTTTTGCAAAACTGCTAAGTTACGGGGGACGTAAACACACCAACATCGGTTGTCAAGCAGGGGATGGAGGACAGATACTAAGACGCACACACACATAAATATATGTGTGTATATTTATATATATGACAGGCTTTGATCAGCCTGAGGCTATAATAAAGAAGTGGGACTGAACCCGGAATCATGTGGTTAAGAAGCAAGCTTCCTACCGCACAGCCATCACTGCATCTATGTTTAGGGATTTTTTTAATGTCTGTTTCCTTATTCTGAGTTGTCCTTCATTCTTGTAAAGTGGAAAGTGTTTATGGGGATTGTTTACTTTGGTATTGTTTGTTTTTTTTCTTTATGGGTAACCTAATTAGGGTTAGTTAATGCTTAGATATTGGTATCTAGTTTTGAGGAGGTTCTCTGGCATATATAATATAGTAAGGAAATTGAAGTTTTAGGAAGCAGGATAATATTACAAGTTAATCTCCATGATTGGATAACAATAAGCATTGTTCTTGCTGGTGATTGTCTTGTTTTTAGCACACATTGTCATTTTGTCTTCAGAGATCTTTACAATTTGACCTTCAGGGATCAAAGGAGAGTTTTGTTTTGAAAATTTAATTGTATGTTTTATTTAGTTTACATTTAGCTATGGGCTTGTATCTTGGCATAATTTCTGTGGAATCCTTGCAGTCTTTTCTTTGCATAACAATATTGTTGCATAATCTTTTAGGGTATAAAGTTAGTTTCTAACCTTTGTGTATAATTATATCCTTACCTTACTGTGATTATCTTAAACCTTATCTTGGGTGTTACGAAAAAACATACTATAACTGTTATAAAACCTTACCTTGTCTCATAAGGCCTTACCTTGAATGTTATTAAACCTTAACTTGATTACAATAAAATCTTGGCTTGATGCTTATAAAATGTTACCTTGTCTCATAAAACCTTATCTTCACTGTAAGAAAACCTTACCTTGAATGCTATAAAACCTTGTCTTGACACTTATAAAACCTTACCTTGTATATTGTAAAACCTTACCTTCGGTGTTATAGTACCTTGCTTAGGTTGACTATTATAAACCTTTGTGCTGTTTCAAAACCATACCATGTCAGGTATATAACCTTACCATAACTTTATTTTTACAGACGCTTACCTTGAATATCATAAAACCATACCTTGATAGTTATGAAACCTTTGTAGAACATTACCTTGATAGTTATAAAACCTTGTCTTTGCTTTTATAAAACCTTGTCTTCGTTTTTAGATAGCCTTAAAGTTACAGGTGTAAAACCTTACCTTGACTGATATAAACATTACCTTGATAGTTGTAAAATATTACCATAACTATTTAATCTTACCTTGACTGCTATAAAACCTTACCTCGACCGTTAGAAAATATCACCATGACTTTTACAGAACCTTACGTTCACTGTTATAAGACCGAACGTTCACTGTTATAAAATCTTGCCTTTCACTGTTAGAAACCCTAAATTGAATCTTATAAAACCTTACCCTGAATATTATGAAACTTTATGTTCACTCTTAGAAAACCTTTCCTCGAATGTCATAAAACTTTGTCTTCGCTTTTATAAAACCTTACCTTGACACAATTCTTCATTTGTGCGATGAGGAATTTTTATTATGTCTACTGTTTCTATTAGTTGAACTGGTATCCTCATCTTGACTGTGGCTTTCACTACGTTTCACCTGTTGTATGTTCCAGCCTTCTTCAGGTGTCTTCTCTTGAACTCGGTTGTTGTATCAGAATTTTGAACCCAACCCTTTATTTGATCCATGGGGATACACTGTTCTCATTCCGTTATCTGCGTTTCGTGACATTTTTTTTCTTCAGTTGATTTTTTTATTTTTTTATTGTGAAGAATTTACCTTAGTGCCTTACCTGGGATTAAACTCAGAACCTCTAGGTGACTACACTGCATTAATCAACGTCTTTATCTACTACACTATGCCCATAAAACCTTAACCTTAACTATTATAAAACCTTGTCCTCACTTTTATAAATCCTTACCTTGACTGTTTTAAAACCTTACCTGTTTGTCTTATAACATCACCTGTTAAAAGTTTGAGAGTTTTGTTTGGACAGCCCCCACCCCCTTCTTGGACTTGGATTGTAGTAATTACAATAATTTGTTTCAGTCTTCAGATTGAAATCTTTGGTGTTGGGAGTCTTACACTGCTACATTGACAGGAAGTAAGCTCCGAATTCTATATGATATTGAATTTGTTGGATTAAGTATTTCTGATTAACTTGCTTTTGTTTTAAGTGTTTAAGTATAGATAATTCCTCTTATGACTATCTCTCGATCTATAATCTGGTACTTAATCAGTTGCTTTTGTCCCTTGTTCCATACTTTTAAGTCAATTTGCTGTCGCAACTGAAATACGGTGTGTACCAAAAGTAAAATGGTATGGTTGTTGTGTGAAATAAAAGCATGAACTATCTGTAAACTAGGGGGTCCCTTTGCTGGTAGACTGGTTGAACTATTAACATCTTCATTTGATGTCATCTTTGTTTATCTAAGTCTGTAATCTCGTATAAAAATCTATTGGTAATAAGTATATCCTGTCAGCGAGTTCTATGACCTGCTGCCATTAAAACATTTGCAATACTAAACATATTTTTTGAATTTGGGCCTAAAGCGCTGACCCAACAACCAAAATATATTCATTTATTGACAAACAAATTCATAATGGTGTTGGTATGCGTCGTCATCATTTAACATCTGTTTTCCATGCTGACATGGGTTGGACAGTTTGACAGAAACTGACAAGTCAGAAGACTGTACCAAGCTCTACCTCTCTGTTTTTAGCATGGTTTCTATGGCTTGATGCCCTTCCTAGCACCAACCACTTTACAAAGTGTATTGGGTGCTTTATTCTATGTGGCACCAGCAGCAATGAGATCACCAGGTAATTTGCAAGATAAGAACCTTCAGCTGAGTGGGGGTGGGGGTACTGTTGAGGGACAGAAAAAAGGAGTCTTCACTGACACCAGGGTCGTTGCCACATCCCTGGTAAGACTAAAGAGAATTGTACATATGTGTGTGTGTGTACATCTTTTGCTGATAAACATTGGTGAGAAAACTTTAGAACTGGTGCTTTATGAATGAAGTCCCTTGATATATTTGTTCTGCACCAGGTGACAGGCACTCCCTTGTCAGCCTTACTGTTAGAAATGCAGTGATTGGTACATTGGAAACCTATAATCAATAGCACTAGTGTACACCAAATTCAATTTAAAAGCAAATAAATAACGCATTATATTTGGAGCACAGAAGTGGGTTCCCTCCTTGTGTCTCCCCCCACCCTTATCATTTTCTGTGTATATACCTCATTTAGTTAATGTATACATTTATTCTGTCTGTAAAGGTGGCTGTGTAGTAGGAAGTATGCTTCCCAACCACATGGTTCCGAGTTCAGGCCGACCAAAGCCTTGTGAGTGGATTTGGTAGATGGAAACTGAAAGAAGCCCATCTTAGATAGATAGGTGTGTGTGTCTTTGTGTCTGTCGCTCACCACTGCTTGACAACTGGTGTTGGTTTCTTTACGTCCCCTTAACTTAGCAGTTCGGGAAAAAAAAGACTGGTAGAATAAGTTACCAGACTTTAAGAAAACAAGTACTGGGGTGGATTCATTCAACTGAAGCAGTTAAAGACAGTGCCCCAGCATGGCCGCATTCCAATGACTGAAACAAGTTAAAGACAAAAGACACACCACTACAGTATTAAACTGTGCACAACAGTACAATACACCCTTTTTCACTTTCCAGGACACAGTTAGTGTAAACTCTAGCGGAACAATTTCAGTCATGTGATACACAGCCAAGGTTATAATCATTTGAGAACTGGGCGTGGAGTTGGTGAGAGTAGTAATAATAATAATATTATAATTGGTAGTGTAACAACATATTAAAGTGAGATAAACTGCGTTAGGTGCTAGTTTGTTAGTGTTTGCTCTTTTTTTTTCTTCTTCTTGTTCCAAATATTTCCTTCTGTACACATATTTAATGTCAATAAGTAAAATATTCTTTCCAACATTCCCAGCTTATTAATAAGTTAATTGTTATAGAATATATAATACTTTGTGAGGAATCATTATCGTCATATATCGTCTGTTTTCCATGCTGGCATGGGTTGGACAGTCTGACAAGAGCTGGCAAGCCGGAGAGTTGCACCAGGCTCCAGTTGTCTGTTTTGACATGGCTTCTACGGCTGGATGCCCTTCTTAATGCCAACAATACTGGGTGCTTTATACGTGGTACCAGCACGGATGCTTTATATGTGACCCCAGCACCAGTGCTTTATACGTGGTACCAGCACGGATGCTTTATATGTGACCCCAGCACCAGTGCTTTTTACGTGGCACCAGCACGGATGCTTTATATGTGACACCAGCACCAGTGCTTTTTACGTGGCACCAAAACAAATTGTTAGTACATTGTGTGTGTGTAGTTGTAAATGAGATCATCATCTTACAACAATGTTGTCCATTTTCAGTCTTCCATGAGAAACACATTTGGTTATGGGGAAATATTACCTTGCTTGGAAACAGGATAGAGTTCGCACCAGAAGGGTAACTGGTCGTCACCCTTCTGCCTCACCAAATTCCATCTGACCCATGTGGGTATGGAAAAGTAGATGTTAAGTAATAATGGTTGTTAATTAAATAAACCACACAAATAACACAACACTACCTATATTTACTGCAGGGCCTTTGTTCCTGTTAAGTGGACGAGGCCATAGCCATATGACAGCTGAATATATTGATGAAAGACAAGGTCTGGCAGATATATATCTCATTCACTTGGTCTGGTGGTGGTGGTGGTGGTGTTGGTGGCTTACATTCAAGTCAGTCTACATTGAATTGACTTATTCTCAAAGACATTCCATATGCACCCACCCTGCCTTTGTTTATATCTGAAACTGCATCATCTGATAAGTCTTTTGAGTTTTGTACTGTAAGCTATAATTTGGCTGCTATTTCTAGCAACAATGACTGCTTAGAAGATTCAGTGTTTATAACAGTTAGTGTTGACTAGTTGAAATATCTGACACAAACATACAAAGCTATATTAATTTATCTCTGTTGGTCATTCTTAAACTAACTGTTGTTAAAATCACTAGTGTCCTACAGTTTCAACTAATATCTACTTCCACTATAATTAATTAAGTCTTAGTTTAATTACTGTTATTACCAACATTGTGTGATAATGTAATTGTTTGGTTATTATTATTATTAGTGGCAAATAAAAGAAATCATTATTATTTTTCTTCCGACTTTACGTTCTGAGTTCAAATGCTGCCAGGGTCGACTTTGCCTTTCATCCTTCCGGGGTCGATAAAGTGAATACCAGTTATGAACTGGAGTCAATAACATCGACTACTCCCCTCCCCCAAAAATTTCAGGCCTTCGTGCCTAGTATAGAAAGGATTATTATATTTATTATCATCCTTTTAACATCTGCTTTTTACATGGTGGCATGGGTTGGACAAGACTTGTTGAAGCAGTATTATATGGCTAGATGCCATTCCTGTCACCAACCTTTATTTGCTTTTTCAAAGTAAGATATTTTCTATTCCACTGATCCTCACAGGATATTTTGTTTACAGGTGATGCAAACGAATGTCACAGTTGCTTAAAATGGTGTCGATTTGAAGACATGCAGAAGCAAACAGATGCACAAAGTTATTCTATCAATTGGCAGCATGGAAAGTAATGACGACCCTGGTGAAACTTGAACCCAAAGTTACTATAATGAAACTCGTTGCTTTACTGACTTCACCATCCAGTAACAATTGAACCATCAACAGCGCAGTGACATGGTCACTCAGTACGCTGGAAATAACGGATAACTTTTGATCAAATTAAACCCCAACATTTTAAATAGAGAAACAAACATTGGCCAATGTAGTTCTAGATAAACATTGATATGATCATGGCTAGAGCACCTTTGCTCAATCTTGACTGACCTGGGGTTAAACAACAACATATACCTAATAGATCACATCAAATAAAGGACAAGTTTATTTCAGTTTCTTTCAACCAAATCCACTCACAAGGCTTTGGTTGGCCTGAGTTTATAGTAGAAGACACTTGCTCATGGTGCTACGCAGTGGGACTGAACCCAAAACCATGTGGTTGGGAAACATACTTCTTAATCACAGAGCAACACATATGCCTATATCCATGCCAGCACTTCTTTCTATCGACTAACAGAACTAGGGATAGATGTCATCATATTTTATTGGTAGATGCAATAGTGTACCAATCACAAGGCAGAACAAAATACTTCTTATTATGGCATTTAAAAATTTTATAACAACAACAATAACATTGACAACAATTATAACAACAACAAGAAAAACAAAGCTTACCAGAACCGTTGGGTTCATTATCGTTGAGCAGGTTTGTCAGAATCTGTGTGTGCTTATACAAACTCAACAGATAGTTTTTGTAGTTGACCATCAAAGAATTAGATGAGATTTGTCTGGAATAGATGTCAGATTAGAAAAGGGATCAGTGACTTAATTTTGTAATGGCTCATGTTTGATTAATTTATTTATTATTATTATTATGTTTTTTTAACGTTTTCCTATGTCTCACTTGCACATCTTATCTTACATATAAAAATATCGCCTCACTATTTCACCATTTCCATCACTGATAATGCTTATGTAAGCAAAAATTAAACAAATCTTGACACAAGAGACTAAGAGCCATCATTGGCTCAGAAATACGTTATATTCAAAAGATTTTTTTTTAGAAATCTAAAGGGCCACAGAGATCACATGAGTGACCCACTTGTGGACCAATGCCCACCCTATTGAGTCAGAGATATTAGGTAATGTCTTCAAATCATTACAGTTGTTGATATCATCATCATGATCATCATCCTTTAACGTCCGTTTTTCCATGCAAGCATGGGTTGGACGGTTTGACTGGGGCTGGCAGGCCGGGGCCA
>JAOPUL010003827.1:1304757-1316028 GCA_027564515.1 Octopus rubescens | reverse complement strand
ATGTATATATATATATATGTATATATATATATATAGATATATATATATGTATATATATATAGATAGTGAGGCCAATGCAGTGGATAATCTTCAACAACTGCAAGTCAACATATATCAGGGAGGGGACCAATAAGGGTCACATTCTTTGGAAGAAGGATTGGGAATATTGGTTACTTTGGGAGTAAATGGAATAGACACAATATGGATCATGTGAGAAGAAGAAATGAGTCAGGGGGGAATAGGTGGATGCAAAAGATCAGATAATTCTGAGGAGCAGAAGCCAATGTCTTAGAAATAACAGTGAGGAAACTCCACTTTTTGGGCCAATAGTTGGGGTATACTAGTAAGTGATGTTCATGTGTGTTGCACCAGCACCATCCAGTAACAGTATTCCAGTGTAGGTCTCACTTGAGCTTTGTAGAGAGTTAGCAACTGTAGGGAGCTGAAGTATTTCTAGCCTTAAAGGGAAAGACATATCTTTTTTTATGAAGTTTTAGTTATGTTGGAATGTGAGATTGCTAGGAGAGATCATCAGTGATGTTCAGTGCTCTGACCTGAGATAAGATTGTTATGACCCCATTGGGAAATGTTTTTGACATCTGTATTCATTGAGACAATGCAGGTTTGGCATAAGGTACTTGTCTTAGGTAGATTGTGGAGGATACTTGGTTGCAGACAGTTAGTGAAGAGTGGCATCAACTCCATAGGAGTGGACATTGTTAGAGTTAACAGCAAGCAGGTCATCAATATACAGAAGGAAGAGGAGGGGGCATAACTGAACCTTTGGGCATACCAGAATTTATAGTGTGGATCAAAGACAGTTCTATCAGTACAGGCTGTGATACTACAATCTGATGGGTAGCTTCTGATTCAAAAGGCATCATAGACAAGCAGTTTATCTAGGAGATTTGCCTGCCAGATTCAGTTGAATTCTTTGGTGTGCAATAACATTATCATTGCAACATTTCTGAAAAGAATGGACACACTTGTGATTGACCTAGGAGAGCAGGTCTTGAGTAGATCTGGCTTTACGAATGCTATATTGGTGATCATTGGGGAAGCAGAGATGTTCAAGATGGAGAAGATGGTTAATGAGTTACAGTCATCTTTGAAATGTTGAAACTGAAAGTGATAAAGATAAATATTTGGCAGGGTCAGATGGATTACCCCTTTTGGAAATGGGATGCACTAATATATTTCCAATGGGAAGTAAGGTACCTTATGCTTGCAATGGGAAGTTTTGTGCAAAGTGGGCAGCCAAAAACACTGTGAATATTTTCTCCATGGGAGTACTGTTCACTTATCCATCATAATTGAGAAATGAAAGTGGATAGTTTTGGCATGGAATTAGGATTGACTACAGTTTAAGAAGTGAGATAACTTGTAGGTTGTGCAATGCTGAATCAAGGCTCTGATTGCAATCAGACATCAAAGCAGCAGTGAAAATTGAGGTCTATCAAGCATGTGTCTTAATAGATGTGAGACCTGGACAACTTACTGCAGGCATATCTTTGTCTTGAGCAATTCCACCAGATATGCTTTTGTAATCTTTTGAAGAACTCATGATGATCTTATGTACCTAATACGAGAGCACTGCATCTGGTGAAAATGACACGTATCAAGTCCATGATTATGAAACACCAACTTAGATGGTCCAATCATCTTATCTATTTGGAAGACACCTGCATGCCTAAATAAGTGTTGTATGGTGAGCTGGAGCAAGGAAAACGTCCCCAGTGCAAGCCACACAAGTATTTCAAAGACAGTCTGAAACACTCACTTAAAAAGATCAATATCAATACTAACACCTGGGAAGATCTTGCATCAGATAAGGAGCTGTGGAGGAATCTGATTGCTACTGGTGTTAAAGAATTCAAGATCAACAGGGTTGCATACACTGAAAAGAAATGTGCTGGTAAATATATGGAGGATGTGAACCCTCTTCCTGAGAAGGGCATGAAAGAGTCATGTGACCAGTGTGGTCTCATGTCTACTTCTCAAAGGTAGGCCTACTCAGCCACAAGCATGATCACGGAGACGTCTCCATCTACCAATGTGATATCCAGCTTGATCACTCATGCACCTGGGTTGGCCAATGAATTCGCTCAGCATTGTAGGTCCCAACATTCAGATGGTTGAATTACTGGTAGGAGGCTGACTTGTGCTTGATGAAAAATGACTTGTAAGTCCCTTGCAGGCCTTAGGAGCCATATGAGCTGTCATCAACGATGGGAAGATCAAACTTGAGAGTGAAATGGGTCTAGGAAGTAACCTTACTCAGTCACAAGTCAACTTCCACCACCATGTGTGTATGTATGTATCAGTCAATCAATCAAATATTAACATCATCATCATCATCATTTAATGCCCACTTTCCATGCTGAAATGGGTTGGACAGTTTGGTAGGAGCTGGCAATCCAGAAGACTGCAGCAAGCTCTACTGTCCCTTTTGGCATGGTTTCTACAGTTTGATGCCCTTCCTATTGCCAACCACTTTACAGAGTGTTTTGGTACTTTTTATGTGTCACTAGTAGCAGTAAGGTCACCAAGACTCCTCAACTGAGGGGAGAGTTGTATTGAGGGAGGTGGCTTTTTGCCAAGTGATGAGAGGTTAGAATATGAATAGAGGGATAGTAATAGGTGTCTTGTAGTAAAGGAGATATATGGCTACATCTTTGGAGAGAAGAGATGGTGAAGATGTGACGGAGCATACATTAAAGTAACACAGAGAGGTATATAAATTGAACCAAGGATTGGATAGGGTGAGTGGGTGAATGAGTTTGTGAGATTGCAAAAGGAGAGTGGAAGATATGTAGTGAGGAAGAGATTGAACAGAAACACTTTGTGTGCAGAGGGTGTGAAGGGAGAGTGGGAGACAGAGGGGAGGGAATATAGTGAGTGCTGAACATGGATGGAGGTGTTAGGAAGATGGATTATGGCAGAGAGGTTGATCAGGGACAGATCTGTGTGCAAGGGCATAGGCATAAATGACATACCTTTATGGCCTCGATTTTACATAGCTGGACAGGTCTTCTCAAATACAGCAAATTGCCAGTCATTTTGATCCTTTGTCATCTCCTCTGTGAGGCTCACCATCTGAAAATCATTTTTCACCTCTTCGCCCCATGTCTTTCCCTTCCACAGGCTCCATCCACATTCAGAGATCAGCACTTCCACCCACAAATTAAGTGGATGGGAGCATGGAACCCTAAAAGAAAATGCAAGGCAAAACGTACAAGAATATGCATTTCAGGACAGCCAATGGTGAAAATTTGCAAGATTGTGCACTATTCAGAAAATGAAAAACCACGTTCAAAATTGTGAAAGATCTGATGTATTCAGATGCAGATGGGTGTGATGCAATGCCGAGAAAAATTATGGATATCAGGAGAGAGAATCATGTGATGATCTATACAGGATTGGTACCATTTGAGTGGGTCTGAATAGTTCAATGTCGCTTTGCGTGCGAATTGTGCAGTCTGAGCATGCCTGTGGGTTGTGTATACATATGCACGAGGAAGGTGCAGCTACGAGACTTTCATTGAAAGGAGCTGAGCAAGTGAGTGAGTGCATTCTTAATCTATGATATAAGTAGAACAATTCTCGGGCAGAAATGTGCGTGCAGTGTGAAATGCCTTGAAAGGAGTGCAAAGGTGAAATGAGTCTGGCATCGTGGTCGTGTACATTTGCTGTGGTTAAGCAAGGACAACAAAATGCAAGTGACATGCTGACAACTAACTCCATGAATATCGTAACCAACCTGTGGTCTTGTAGAGGCTAGTTGTGTATGGCAACAAGGGCACAGAGAGCATGAGTCCTCTGACGTGCGTTGAGTCAGGCAAAGGAGCTGAGCTGGCACAGACATGATAAGAGAAGGCAGTTAAAGCACAGTAATTGAGGTGCATGCATGTAACTGGGTGCAGGCATGTGTGTATGAACGTTGCATACTGCAGCAATAATCAACTAATCTGCAAAACACTGCGAAAAAAAACATGCAATGAAAACTAGTGAATAATGTGAAATGTACATTATAAAGAAAGTATGGATGCACGCAAATTTTTCTTTTCTTGGTGGAATTCGTCAGCGTTGAAATGTATTGTCACAGAAATGAAATTGCAACTAAATGTGTTGTGGTTTGTAAACATGCTATGTGTAAACTAACAAAAACTTGCAGAGCAGAAAGCATAGTTAACTGTACAAAATAACATTTAAACAAAAACCTGTTACAAACTTGGCTGGATGGGGTTTCCTCGTTCCTGAAATGCTAGAAAGAAAATGTGCATGCAAAGAAAGTTCTTGGTGTGGCAGGCAAGAAAAAATGCAGGAGTTCTTTTAAACATTGGGACATGTGCGAAAAGTTGGTGTCTGCCAAAAAAGTTGTGCTTGCGGGCTTCCATATTTTCATCCATGTAGTTCTTAGTGGATGGCTGTCGAAATGTGTGTTGTTGCCAGAGAAGTTGACTGCAGACATCGGCATGGAACTACGGAATTCGATCGGACTGGACTTGTCGATGGTCAGTTGACGGCTCGTGGCTAGCTGGAGACTGCATTTCTAGTTGAAATGGGTGCATATTGGTACTGAAGAGAAGGCCGTCATTCTTTCTCTTCTGTTGCAACATTCTTTGTTTTGAAGGCGCGCGGTTCTGTTAGTCGTCGGGTCACCACTTTAACAGGTTACAAGATGGAGGATAACTGAATGTAGATTTGTATTGTTTGTAGGCTGCAAGATTAAATAAGTCAGTCAAATCTTGTTCTTGTTAAATAACATATTTATTTCAGGTCCTTCAAATCATGAAAGGTATAAACAACTCAGTGAAGCCATTATGCCTTATCATTCGCTAGTGAAAGTGGATTAGCCTGTAGTTCACCATGTGGTGTCGCATGTTGGAGAGTAGCATTAACATGTCTGCTTTGGTCAAGTCTCTGGCTGCAACTGCCTATTTCGCGCACTCCAACTTAAAACTGGTTTCTAGCTCTAAGAAATACGCATGCGCCGGCCGGTGCATAAAGGGAGGTAATCTGCTGTCCCTTGACATCAGAGTTCCAATTGGTAAGCAAAGGGAGACTAGTCTGAGTTTCTTTTGTAAAATGGCAGTTATGTGTCTCGTCGTATATTCGGATATCCTACACTCTCTTACTAACTAGTTAAGCTATGCCCCTCTCTGTAACTTTCATGATCTGGCCCAGCAATTTAATACCTCTATAATTATTTCTGTCTAAGCCGTCACCGTTACCTTTGTAGCAGTTGACTATAAATCTGCTACATCAGTCATTGAGTATGACTTCCCCATAGACAACCATCATTCCTGTGAAAGCACTTCTTTCCTACATCATGATTTTCTCCGGCACACTGTCTTGCAATCCAAAATACCTGGTTCTCACACCGCAGAACACTGGGAAACTTCTTCCTTTCTGCTTCTCCCCTAGCTAAATATACCTGTCTCCTAGCTTCCCTTCTAGCTACCTGATATAGTTCTCTGCTACCACCACTCTTCCAGTCCTTCTAGGCCTGTTTCTTCCATCTAATGGCCCTGTCTACTACACAGTTCCATCACCATGTCACCTTAGGTCTGACTGAGATTTTGCACTAGCCCTCATTAAGTTGTCCCGTAGGAACTTCCAGTTGTCTTTGATGTTATATGTCACTATCTCATCCTCATCAAATGCTTCAATTAGAACGTCTCTAAATCTCTGACTATTCAGAGGATCCTTAAGCTTCCAAATCTTTTTCCAAACTGGTTTGCTTCTTGATATCCTCTTAGCCACCTTCATTCCAGGGAGTAAAGTCTTAATAGCTACATGGCAGTGACTGCAGAGGACATGTGAAGGCTTGAAAGAAATGAAGCCAGCATTCCCCACTGGATGGGTAATGTCAGCATGCATGTATGATGGACTGTAAGTGTTTTAAGAGAATAATTGGGTATAACAGGCATCAGATTGGTGCAAGAGAGAAGACTGTGCTGGTATGGTCATGTGATGCATATGGGTGAGGACAGCTGCATAAAGTATGCCGATCTCTAATTGTGGAGGGAACCTGTGGAAGGAGTAGACCCAGGAAGATGTCAGATAAAGTGGTGAGATATACCTTCAAATGTTGAGCCTCACAGAAGAGATAAGTGATCAAGACTTCTAGTGATTTGCTGTGTTTGAGTTAATGCCTGTCAAGTTAATGCCTCCCCTCACACAAACACACACACACATATTACCTTTGTCAAAACTCCCCCATTTTCCCAACACCTGCTGCAGGTCCCTGGAAACCCTGGCAGTTCAGGTGACACTTAAAAACACCCAGTCCACACTGTGATGTGGTTGGTATTAGGAAGGGCATCCAGCTGTAAAATCCTGCCAAAACAAAACCACAGGAGCCTGGTGCAGACTCCGGCTTGGCCAGCTCCTGTGGTACCGTCCCTCCCATGCTAGCATGGAAAACGGACGTTAAATGATGATGATGATGACGATGATGATATATATATATATATACAATGCGCTTCTTTCAGTTTCCATTTAACAAATCCAGTCCAAGGCTATAGTTGAAGACACTTGCCCAAGGTGCCGGCATGCAGTGGGACTGAACCCAGAACCATGGGGAGAGGAATAAAGTAAGGATGCTGCGCTGGATGAGTACCATTAGTGAGCATGTTTGAAGCAACACTAATAAGTTGAGAGAAACACAGGGTGTATGATTAATTAATTGTAGTGTACGAGAGAGATGAATGCACTGGTCAAGGCATGCACTGTGTATGGATGAGAACAGATGGATGGGGAAAAAAAGGGGCCAGGAGATCCAAGTTGATGGAGGAGATAAGAAAGGACCATACTAGTTGGTGGTATGTGCTGTCCCAGAAGACCTGATCACCACCAGTATTTAAATGAAGACGGCAATAGAGGCTGGGGTCTGCAACTGTGTGGAGGAAGAGGTAGGCCATGGAAAATGTGGGCAGAAGTGATGGACTTTGATTTTAAAATGTTAAGCCTCACATAAGAAGATTACAATGGAAGATAACAAATGGTAGGATGCTGTCTCAGGAAGCCACCCCACCCCCACCCCACCCCCGTTTAAATCATGTAAGCAAGGAAAAATATGAACATTAAAATCTTATATCACAAAAGAGAAGCTGATTTCCGTCTGTCTTCTCTGTAACAACATTTGTGGAGAGAGGGGAAGAAGGGGAGGAGAAAGTGTTGCTGTTGAGAGAGAGAGATAGAGAGAGTGTGTGTGTGTGTGTGTGTGTGTGTGTGTGTGTGTGTGTGTGTGAAAGATAGATAAATAGGTAGTGTTGTCACCTTAGTAACTAACAAGTTTTCATTAAAAATGCAGGAATTTTAAGTGCAAGTCTGTCAACACAAGACAGCAAAGACTTCAAAAAAATACTATATATGCATATATATATATATATATACTTTATTTAAGCTGTAAAATTATCATCACAAAAAACTTACTCAGAGTTTCACGTTCCCGTTCGTCGGACAGCTGTGATGTGTTCTGTTGTGATGTGTTCTGTTCTATATATATATATATATATTTCTATTAAATTGAGTGTGGAATTACCATTTTTTGAAGAAATGAACAAATCAGAGAAAGTAATAACGAAAGGACATGTAAAAATGAATGAAAGTTTTGTGAAAGGAAAGAACGATTTAGGCAAGTTGAAATAGTGGTGAAGGACAAGAATGAAATAATTATTAACCTTTTTGTTACTAACCTGCCTCAGACTGCCCTTGTATCTATGATACATACCATATTTTCAGGCATAGATGGTGCACCCCAATTTTGGCTGGCCTAATCTGCGAAAAAAAAAAGCAAAAACTACAGCTAACCCCGAATCCCCTAACTGAATGTTTCACACATTTCTATATATAGGAACCATGAAAATTTAGACTGACGCCCTTTGGTAAGCTATTATGGGTTGCTAAGTTACAATACTTACCATACATAATATTACCAAATATCATCACTGACCTTCACTGTTACCAGTATGGCCCATCTTTAGTAATACTAATCAAGTCTACTCAAAGCCTGACCTTCAGCATATAAGGTGCAGGGTGACTTTTGCGGGGAATGGTTTGGGGAAAAAAAGTGTGCCTTATATGCCAGGAAATATGGTTATTTCTCGCTCTGAAGTGATCTAAATTTAAATCTTCCGTCAAAATTATATGCAAATCTATATTCTAACGTAATGATAAAATTATTTAACTAAATTCTTCGTTATTTTTTAATTAATCGAACCAAAGACAGTGTATATCAGTAGAAATATGGTTAAAGCGTTGGACAAAATGCCTTTCAGTATTTGTTCCAACATTTCACAGTTTGAGTTCAAATCCTACTTAGGCCAACTTTGCCATTTATCTTTTCAGGGGTTGATAAGATAAAGTACCAGTCAAGTACTGGGGGTCAATGTAATTAACTAGCCAGTCCCCCCCCCACGCCCACTTCCAAAGTACTGGTTCTTGTGTCTAAATCAAAAACATATTATTTGGGCAGACAACTTGTGATATTTAACTCCTCCCTTTGTATTCGAAGTTCAAGTTACATCAGAGTTGACTTTGTCTTTCACTTTTCAGGGATCAATAAACTATGTACTTGTCATGTGCTGGAGTGTTTCAATGTAATGACTGGTATTAATTTATCATCATCATCATCCTTTAACGTCCGTTTTCCATGCTAGCATGGGTGGGACGGTACCATAGGAGCTGGCCAAGCCGGAGCCTGCACCAGACTCCTGTGGTTTTGTTTTGGCAGGATCATATATATATATATATATATATATTCATTTATATATAGTTATTTATTTTAATATATTACACTTTTACATTTGACAGATTAACCTGGATGCTAAAGGGTTTAAATAAGCATTGCATCAACTTACTGTTGGTATTTTGAAACTAATGGCGTTAAAGCTAAGTTGAAGAGGAGAGCTGTTACATTCACAAGAGTTTCCTGGAAAGAGAGAAAGAAGCAATGGTTAAACCTAAATTGTTTTGATTTTTTTGTCCTTTATATAATCATTCATTTAGAATAGATGAGAGGGGAAGGGCAAGGGAGGAATGGTTTTTGTTGGAGCAATTGTTGTTGTTGTTGTTGTTGTTGTGTAGCTCCAGATCAAACCAGATTAAGCCAACATATAATCAAATGCCTTCCAGCCATGACAATCCCGTCTGTATGCATATCATCAGCAGCAGCATCGTCATCATCACCATTACCATCGTCGTTATTGTCATCATTATCATCGTCATCATCACCATCGTCATAGTCATTGTATCATCATCACCATCATCATCGTCATCATCATCATCATCATCATCATTGCCACTATCATCATCATCATCATCATCATTGCCACTATCATCATCATCATCATCATCATCCTTTTAACGTCCACTTTTCCATGCTGGCATGGGTTAGATGGGATTCGTTGCGGCAATGAAAATAAACCCACCAACGAAGGAAACGGAAAAGAATCTAATGTTTCAGGTGATATGCTTTATCAAAGAGAAGGAAAGAAGAGAGGCAAGAGAAAAACAAATATTATATGACATTGAATTTATGGCACCTGTTTACATGGCAGGTCTAGTGTAAAATGGCAGCTGGGGAGTGGGATAGAATATATTATTGGATTGTTAGATAAATTCATTTCAGCTTCTTTTTTCTGTTTATCTTAATCCTTTCCAATGTTATTTCAATTAACACCAAAAATAGTTTTATCATAGGGTTTTATCGTTTTTGCAGCTCCGTCCTTCCTTTACAACTTCTGTTTATCGTCTTTGAAATTTGAAAAGGTTTTACTTCTTTTTAGACATGTGACAATGGAGTGGCATGTAGAAAAAAAAAAAGAACAAATTTATCTAACAACTCAAAATATTTCTATATATTTCTATATATGTATATATTTATCATCATCATCATAGTTTAGCGTCCATTTTCCATGCTGGCATGGGTTAGACAGTTTGATTGAAAACTGGCAAGCCAGGGAGTTGTGCCAGACACCAGTCCGCTTTGGCTTGGTTTCTATAGCTGGCTGCCCTACATTAACACCAACCACTCCAGAGAAGGTACCTGGTGTTTTTAACATGTCAATGGCATGGGTGTTTTTAACGTGTCATCGGCTTTGTTTTTTTTTAATGTGTCACTGACACAGCAGTTTTTAACATGTCATTGGCACTAACGTGTCATTGGTACAAGTGTTTTTAATGTGTCACCGGCACAGGAGTTATTAACATGTCACAGCAAGAAAGGCATCTAGTTGTAAAACAGTGTTTCAACACTATGTATTCACCTAACCCATGCTAGCATGGAAAAAAAATAACAGACATAAAATGCATAAATAGATGAATGAACAGCTTCCAATAACAGCAACCCACGAGAACTGGCCTTTTCATCTCTCCCCGCCCTTACACTTGGAGGAGTTGCAAATAATCATAGATGCTAGCTTTCTTTCTTTTGTGCACTTGGCTTTTAGTTTGTATAGAAAAGCCGAGGAAAACACGGAATGAACTAGTCAACACTGGTTTAATCTGGTTCTGTTTACACCTGCTGGCAACAGGAATACATAATGGCTATACTGGTATGTAAATATTCTATATGAAATAGATGTGATATGTTAATCTGCTCAGCCAACCATGGTGTGTGTGTGTGCATGCGCACCACCAGTCCTAGCGAGGCCTCTATGCATTTAAAAATAAAATAACAAAGACCAATACTCACCTGGCTGCTATCTTTTACTGATACATCAGCCATGTTATTTCTGCGGGCTTGATGTTGTGAGAGGGCAGCACGTGTCGATGCTCCTGCAACGCCAACAATTGACTGAGGAGAAAAAAAAAGAACAACAAAAATAAAAAACAACAAAAAACAAATAATGATTTCTAACATAAATATAAGATCAAAAATGTCAAGTGGGAGGATAAAATTGATTTAATGAAACCCTAGTATGCAACTGGTATTTATTTAAGGAACTGTGGAAGGATGCTACACAAAGGTCATTCTGCTAGGATTTGAACTCCAAATGTAGCACCAACTACAACAAGTGTCTTTTTAAGGTTATTTTTGCTGCCACAGCAGACTCTTGGGACAAAAATGCTTTAATTCTTTACATATTTCCACTAACATCATTGGTGGTGGTGGTGGTTGTGATAGTGGTGGTGGTAGCGTTGATGATGATAATGATGAAGATGTTGGCGGTGATGGTGATGGTGGTGATGATGATGATGATGATGATGATGATGGTGGTGGTGGTGATGATGGTGGTGGTGGTGATGATGATGATGATGATG
>JAOPUL010003827.1:992050-1003036 GCA_027564515.1 Octopus rubescens | reverse complement strand
TATGTATGTATGAATGTATGTATGTATGTATGTATGTATGTATGTATGTATGTATGTATGTATGTATGTATGTATGTGTAATCTTGTCGAATGCATTCATTTTAAAACGTTCTTGACCTCTAATACAAAATGAAAGCGGTGTAACATATTAATATTTGATACAAGGCAGTACTTAGCATTTGAAACCCTGTCCGTTCAGTAATGAGGAAAGCGCTACCGCATATCAGTTTCCATATTTGGTGACGACGGTCCTTATGAGGTGATCTTGTCTCATATTTCAGCCAATCGTTGTTCTGGCGCATTTGTGTGGTGTTAAGATTAATGGAAACTTCCATGCAGCCTCGCACCAAATCAAGGTTATAAATTGAGATGTTACAGTGGAGAGAGCTGGGTTTGTCAGTTCCTGTCACAGCTGAGGATAGACGGAAGCAGAGAGTATGGGACAATCTGCGGTCAAGTATCACCATAAACTCTCTCTTCGATCAATCTGACCAATTTTCGAGGTGTCGCCTACTTCCTCAAGTGCGAAATTCTCAGGGAACTGGATTGATGCACTGCTTGTAGCCAACATTGGTGGTCTGCTCAGTCTAGATGAGCGCCGCATCTCCATTGCACTCGGAGTCGGAGCCGACGTCTGTGGGGGACTGAGATGTCGCTGTGGTAGGTCCCTCGATTCCACAGGCCTTCACGATTTGTTTTGCCGCCTAAATGCTGGTCGTTTCACTTGTTACACCGAGCTAAGCTTAATCATTAAGCGGGCCCTGGCTCAGGTTAATATCCCCTCAGTTCTGGAGCAGGCGGGATTATCCAGAAGTAACGGGAAGAGACCAGATGGTCTTACCCTTTGTCCCTGGGTAAGAGGTAGGTGCCTCATCTGGGACGCCACAGTCTGTGACTCCTTTGTTCCCTCCCACATCCTGGATGCTACGGTAAATGGGAGAGTCACTGCTTCCGTAGTCGAACGGAACAAAATCTTTAAGTATCGGGACCTGTCAGTGAACCATTTCTTCCAGCCTGTATTCGTTGGCGGCTCGCCTAACCGAGGTGTTAGGTGATGTCCGTGAGGGTGCTTGGCTGTTCCAACGCCTTAGCCTCGCCATCGCCCGTGGTAATGCCGCAAGCGTGTTGCTTTGCTTCAATAGGTTCCGTTGAACCGTGTGATGTGCAACCAAGTGTTGATTTGATGTTTTCCCCTTTCTTTTTCCTTCTTTCTTCCTCTTTCCCCCTTTATCTTTCTTTCTTCGCTCATATTTGTGTTTTCTTTGGTTTTGTATCATATACGAGGTAGTATCAACAAGTTCCCGGATTAGTTCTGTAGAGCGCCAATAGATGGTAGCAGGTGGTTGTGTGCGCAGTGAGAGCTAGCAGTGACCTTCATGAAGCAGTGTGTTAAGTGACATCGCAAGTTGTGAAATTTGTGTTTTTGTGATCACATGTATGATGTAGGCTGCGATTTTGTCATGGACAGGAAGTTGGAACAAAGAGCCAACGTGAAATTTTGCGTTAAACTTGGGAGGATCATCACCGGTGACGAGAGTTGGGTCTTTGGGTATGACCCTGAGACGAAGCAGCAGTCGTCACAATGGAAGAGGTCACCATCTCCATGACCGAAGAGGGCACGACAGAGCCGCAGCTCAATCAAGAGCATGCACATCGTTTTTTTTACATCCGCACTATTGTGCATCGAGAGTTCTACTGCGACGTTTTGGGGTATTTGAGGGAGGACATTCGGTGGAGCGCGAAGAATTGGATTCTTCACGACGACAATGCACCCTGTCACCGAGCTCTCCTCACTCGTGAGTTTCTCGCCCAAAACAACATGGTATCGCTTCCGCACCCGCCCTATACGCCAGATTCAGTACCTGCGGACTTCCATCTCTTCTCTAAGATGAAAATGCAGCTCAAAGGTCACCGTTTTAACACCGTTGTCGAGAATCGGAGCGAATCAAAGAAGGTCCTCGACTCGCTTACAGAAAACGACTTCCAGGCCGGATTCCAAAAGTGGCAGGAACCCTGGGACAGGTGTATTGCTGTTGCAAGGTGACTATTTCGAAGGAGATGATGTTAAAACTTAGGTAAATAAGTTATTTTTACATACGTGTTATATTCCATGTAACTGGTGTAATAAAATATTTATTTGTATAAATCTAAAAGAAAAAAATAATAACAGCCATAGTTATATCTTTCCGTTTCTTATCGCTTGTACTTTATTAAATGCGTTCAAGCTCTGTTGAGATGTAAAAAAAAATGCACTTTAAAGATAGTTATGAGAAAATAAAGTCTGAAACACCTTAAAACAATAACGTCATCTGAAATCTCGCAAACATATCTATGTAATATTTCATTAAAAAAATATGCATTTTTCGGCATTCTTCCAGATGTCACATATATACCCCCCTCCGATTTTGTTGCTTCATAACTTCTAGAAAAATGGATATTTTTCAATGGAATTTTCTACAAATACGCTTCCGATGATATAGATTCTGATTATATCGGAATATGCGGTGAAAATGTTTTCTGAGGATGGAGTGAGAAGTTTCGGAAAATTCACACGAGACGGCTTTCTTTACTAATAACTTTCAGAAAAAAGGGTAATTCTTTATGAAATTTTCTATAAATACATTTCAGAGTGTGTAGGTTACGATTATATCGGAATTTAATGTGAAAAAATAAATTTGGTAGGTTCGTATACATATTGACACGCGTTACATATATCTACAAAATGAAACTTGAAATGCGTATATGCGTGCTCACTATTTTTCTTCTCTCACCAAATTCCGATATAATCGTAATTTACACACTCTGAAAAGTATTTGTAGAAAATTTCACTAAAAAATACCTATTTTTCTGAAAGTTATGAGGAAACAAAAGCCGACTCACAGAAAAAATTTTCACAATAAATTCCGATATAACCAAAATGTGCACCATTCGAAGCAGCGTATTTGTAGAAAATTTCATTAAAAAATATCCATTTTTCTGGAAGTTATGAGGAAACAAAGTCGTGAGGGGAGGGACACATATGTAGGTATGACCATTTTTCAGAGTTGTGAGGAAACAAAGTCAGTGTAGTGCTTTTCTTGATATGGTCTTTCACTGAAAGTGCTGCTATAAAATTTTAGCGAAGCTTTGGAATAATGGTTCCCTCAAAGTCCCTTACATCATGGGAAAGAAAAAAGGGTAATTTTTTAAATTTAATTTTTAAGTTTTCATGTGTTTCCATTTTTTTTAACATTTATTCTTTGCTCTTTTCTTCTCAGTACTCATTGCCTTTCCCATGAGGTTTGGGACTTCGAGGGACAGCTATACTAAAAACACCACCAAAGTTTTGTTGAAGAGAAAATAGTGATCAATGAATAAGAGATACAGATGGTACGACATCCTAGGTAAGTCCACCCAGGAGCGGTTAGAGGCATCACACGACTAGCACTGCCTTGCCTGCCTCCGTTCCGCCTCGCCTGCCTCCGTTCTGCCTCCGTTCCGCCTCGCCTGCCTCCGTTCTGCTTCGCCTGCTTCCGTTCTGCCTGGTAGCCCAAAAGTGGTGCTTGGCTCAATGCGGTGCCTTCCCCATCTACCGGTACCCTTCTAGATGATGAGTGCACCCGCATCGAGGTGGCCCAGTACCTCGGTCTCCGTGTATGCGAGCCGCACCAATGTCGCTGCAGAGCGGAAGTGAAGGTATTCAGCCTGCAGCCTTAGCGCGGGCCGATTCCCCCGACATGCCGTCCTGAATGACATTATCAGAAGAGGCCTCGACGCAGCCAGCTTCCCGTCCAAACTTGAGCCTGCAGGTCTTGACCGCGTGGATGGTAAGCGCCCGGACAGGATAACCCTCTTCCCATTCGAGGGAGGCAGATCCCTAAACTGGGACGCAACATGCTGCGACACATTCTCCAGCACCAACCTCACGGCTTCTGTCGCAAACCCCAGTGTTGCAGCTCGTAACGCAGAGGAGAGGAAGATCCATAAGTACAGGAGCTTAGTCAGCTGCTATCAGTTCGTGCCAGTAGCCGTCAAGACGTCTGGTGTCCTTGGTCCTCAAACCACAGCCTTCCTCTGCCAAATAGGGTCTGCTGTGGCCTGCCTGAGAAATGAGCCACGTAAGATGGAGAGGCTACTGCAGCGTGTGTTGCTGGCCATTCTTCGTGGCAACGCAGCGGGGCGCAGCTGAATAGCCCCCAACCTGGGACCTGTGCTGCCTGCCTCCCCCCTCTTTTCTCTCTACATTTCTTCTATCTGTTTTTTTTTTTTCCTTTTCTTTTTTGATTTATACTGCTGTCAATGATTAATAAGAATATAGAGGAAATGAATATAAGAAATACAGTTGATTCTTGGAATCAGTAGAATAGATAAAAAACAAGGAAAATAAAGAAAGAAAAAGAGAGAAATGTAGAGAGAAAAAGGGTGGGGACAGCAGAAGACAGGGGACATGTGCTGACACCGCCCCATATTCTCCCCCCTTTTTTCCTCTACATTTCTTTTTCTTTCTTTTCCTTGTTTTTTTTTCTATTCTACTGATTCCAATTTGTATCTCTATCTGTTAATATTCTGTTCTATACTGGGCACGAAGGCCTGGAATTTGGGGGGAGGGGAGTAGTCGATGTTATCGACCCCAGTTCGTTACTGGTACTCACTTTATCGACCCCGGAAGGATGAAAGGCAAAGTCGACCCTAATTATTGATTGATAAAATGGTAATGAAAGATTGTAAGCGAAGGAGAACAAATTTAGGATTGATTACCGCAAAGCTTACGATATGATTCTACATTCATGGATCAGCGAGTGCTTATAATTATTTGGAATTACAAGGAATGTAACATGTTTTCTGAAGAGAAGTATGCTGGGGTGGAAAAGCTATATGGCAAGGATGAGGCACAAGTGAACACTTTGGTGAACACAGTCCACTCGTTTAGTGCCAACATTAAGATGGAATTTGGACTCAAGAAATATGGTGTAATGAACCTGAAAATAGGCAAGGTACAGTCCCTGGCAGGGATAGAGAAGTTTTGAAACAAATTGCAAAAGAAGGCTATATATACCTTGACATACTAGAGTTCAATGAAATCATGGAAAAGGAAATGAAAGAACAGCTGAGGAAAGAATATTTCCGAAGACTAAGATTGGTGTTAAGATCAAAATTGACGGGATGGAATAAAATCCAAGCAGTAAATACATGGGTAATAGCATCACTTCGGTATGGAGCAGAAATCATAAACTGGCAAAAGAAAGAACTGATGAGCATGGATACGAAGACAAGGAAATTACTGACAGTGCATGTAGCGTTCCATCCCATGAGTGACACTGATAGGTTGGATGCGGAGAAATGACCTGAAGATAGAGACAGGCGCACTTATATGCCCAGCCAAAAAACAGCTTTGAGGATGAACTATGTGAAGTGCAGAATTGACAACACAGCTGAGAGTGAAAAATGCAGAATGTGTGGTGAGAGGAGTGAAACGGTATGGCACATTGTCAGTGAATGCCCAAAATTAGCACAACGAGAGTACAAAAGACGACATGACAATGTGGAAAGAATGATCCATTGAGAGCTCTGTGGAAATCACGGCCTACAAAGAGCAAAAACGTGGTATTACCAAATCCCAGAAAGGGTTACCGAGAATGAAGAATCCTAAAATCCTGTGGGATGTAATGATCCAGTGTGACCATCAGATCAGACATCAGAAACCTGACATTGTAGTGGTAAAACAAAACAAAAAGACCTGCATGATAATCGACATAGCATGTCCCGGTGACAAGAGGATGAAAGAGAAAGAAGAGAAGGTGAACAACAATGACGATTTGAAGTGGGAAATACGCAGGTTGTGGGCAATGAAGAGAGTAGACGTGATACCAGTAGTAATTGGCTCGCTTGGATGTATCAGCACTCAACTACCAACATGGCTCAAGAAGATTGGTACAAATGTAAAGATTGAACACTTACAAACATCATCATTGCTTGGAACTGCAAGAATTTTCCGCAAGGTTCTCGAAGCATGATCAGAAAACAAGTGTCACCTTAGTCTACTGGCTGTAGATAGCTAACACTTTCCATCATACCCAGCAAAATAAGCTGATAGTTTTCATGAAATAATAATAATAATAATCCTTTCTATAATGGGCACAAAGGCCTGAAATTTTCGGGGATGGGGATAGTCGATTTTATCGACCCCAGTGCGTAACTGGTACTCACTTTATTGACCCCGGAAGGATGAAAGGCAAAGTTGAACCCGGTGGCATTTGAACTCAGAACGTAAAGTCGGAAGAAATGTCGCTAAGCATTTTTTCCGGCGTGCTAACGATTCTGCCAGCTCGGCGCGTCAATAATAATAATAATCCGTCCTATACTGGGCACGAAGGCCTGGAATTTTTTTTGGCGGGGGAGTAGTCGATGTTATCGACCCAGTTCGTAACTGGTACTCATTTTATCGACTCCTGAAGGATGAAAGGCAAAGTCGACCCCTGCGGCATTTGAACTCAGAACGTAATGTCGGAAAAATTGCTGCTAAGCATTTCTCCCGACGCGGTAAAGATTCTGCCAGCCCACCGCCTTTATAATAATAATAATAATAATAATAATGATTTCTTTTATTTGCCGCCAGGGCTATAGATGAGAGGGACAATACAAAGACAGACATAAAGTGTGGGGGTTTACAAATAAGAGAGAAAAAAAGGGAAAGGGAAAAAGGCGTATACACGGTATACAACAAATGAAGGGAGAAAATATACATAGTATACAATTGTGTGAGAAAAAAAGGGGGGAGATGATAGTGATGTCGTATCAGGAGGACCTCTAGGGATAATCGAGGAACCCCACCGTCCAAGATCTCCCTGAACATCAAAGGCAAAATAATAATAATAATAATCCTTTCTACTAT
The DNA here is from genome assembly GCA_027564515.1 of Octopus rubescens. NCBI lineage: Eukaryota > Metazoa > Mollusca > Cephalopoda > Octopoda > Octopodidae > Octopus > Octopus rubescens. The sequence goes on along the minus strand of JAOPUL010003827.1, from coordinate 996,165 downwards.
AGGCACAAGGCATGAAATTTTATGAGAAGCGGCTAGTTGATTGCACTGACTCCAGTGCTCAACTGGTACTTATTTTATTAAGCCCTGAAGGAAAAACGGCAACGTCGACCTTTGACAGAATTCGAACTCAGAACATAAAGACTAAAGACATGCTGCTTAGCATTTTGTCCGATATGCTAATGATGCTATCAACTAATAACAATGATTTCTTTTATATCTTATATATGAATAATAATAATAGTTTCAAATTTTGCCACAAGGTCAGCAATTTTGAGGAGAAGAGCTAGCCAATTCCAGTGACTCCAATCCTTGACCATTACTTTAATTTATTTGACCCTGGCGGGATGAAAGGCAAAGTTAACCTTGGTCAGAATTAACTCAAAATGGAAGAAATACAAGACAATTCTTTTGATGTTTTAATAATTCTGCCAGCAAGACAGGAGCCTCTAGCTGATTGCTTGATTTGCAAGAAACAGCAGCCAAAGCTTCCTCAAACTGCAATCTTTCTCTCTTAAATAATGTTGTTTGGGGTAGATTATTTCTGGTATTAAGATAAGACGGAGGTGTCTTTGAGGTGAATTCTGCTTGATTGACACTGATTCAGGACTAAACAACAACAATATAACTGTCACTAGTTATTCAATTCAAATATTCATTTTTAATTTCCCAAATGTTTTCTAAACTGACTTAACTTATCAATTTGTCTCAAAAGAAAGAAATAAAATACAACTTCCCAGCTTTGTTTATTTGTTTTTTTTGTTGTTGTTTTTTCTCATTGATTTTCTTATTGATTTCCTTCATCATTGCCATATTCATCATCATTATTTGACATTGTTTTGTTAAATGATATTACCTCATCTAATCCATTCAGAGACAAGTTACACTCAACCTCTTTTATCATCTCCCACCACTCCCCTTCCCTTCCATCCTCCTTCAGGAGTGCCACCTGTACTCCAGCTTTATGATTCATTATTATTACATCACTACAATCATCATTGTTTTCTTTTCTCAATCCTCATAAATGTTGATTTCATCTCATCATTTCTATTCCTACTTCCATTGTCAGCATATGCCATTTTTTTCACCCAGCACCCTAATTTATCATTCAGATCCCTTATTTATCCCTACAAGAACACTCATCTCTCATATAACAGGGCTGGAGAATTGAGTAAGTAAATAAAAAAAATGTACTGACTACATGTAAAATATATCATAATGTGTTAAAATTTCCAATTTCACTCATATTAATTATACTATTTTTTGCATTGAAAATAATCCAAGGATATTTAACCCATTAGTATTCAAACTGGCCATATCCAGCCAAAATATTAAACCTATTTTATATTGAAACTGGCCAGATCTGGTCTCTCACTTCAACCCTACATTGTCATTCTAAACCTAAGCAATCACATCATTGAAATCTCTAAACTACAAGATAAGGCATGATTAATTCAAAACAATATAAATAAACAAACATCACATTTGATAGAATAATCTGAATACTAAAGGGTTAATAACAAAGTTATTGTAGAACAGCATAGGCTCGAAATCTCAAAGATTCTTCCATTTTTTCCAGATTGACAAACTAATACACTTTGTTTGTTGTTTCCTCACCTGTACAATTTTCAACCATTAATAACAAAGTTATTTTACTAAATTCTTCATTATTTTCGAAATTAATTGAAACAAAGGCAGTGTATTTCAGCAGAAATATGGTAACAAAAGGGTTAAAGTGATCTAAATTAAAACATTGACAAAGTTATTTTACTAAATTCTTCATTATTTTCGAAATTAATTAAAACCAAAGCAGTGTATTTCAACAGAAATATGGTAACAAAAGGCTTAAAGTGATCTAAATTAAAACATTGAAAAGTTATTTTACTAAATTCTTCATTATTCCCTTAATTAATTGAAACAAAGGCAGTGTATTTCAACAGAAATATGGTAACAAAAAGCTCTAAATTAAAACTTTATATCAAAATTTCATGTTATTTTATGTTCCAAAAACCAGTTTAATAAAGACAAAATTATTTTACTAAATTCTTTGTTACTTTCAAAACTGACTAAAATAAAGGCAGTTATATTTCAGCAGAAATATGGTAACAAAAGGGTTTTAAGAGATTTAACCTTCCATCAATATCTCATGTTAATTTATGTTTCAAACACGAGCTTAGTAACAACAAAATTCTTTTACTAAATATGGTAAACAAATTCAGCAACAAAATACATTAAAAACAACAACAACAAAAAAAGAAAAAGAAAAGAAAAAAATGAAAAAAGAACAACAAAGAGAGAAAAAAATTCCATGTTTTAACCAATAATTTTACATTTATTTGACAAGAAAATATTTCTAATTAAAATAACGCATAAATGATGTCTTTGAGGAAGGGAAAATTGTATGAAGGAAAGAATGGGCAGATGACAAAATGGTAAACACAAAATTTCACCAGTTCTAGATTCACTGATAAACCAAACATGGCTATCAGAACACATTAATTATCAAAGTTGTAGTAGTAGTAGTAGTAGTAGTTGTAGTAGTAGTCGTTGTCATTAGTTCCTGTACAGTATAGATATATATACATCTATATTTATATATATATATGTGTGTGTGTATATGCATTTATAATATATATATATATATATATATACATATATATAGAAATACATACACACATCTATGTGTATATATATATATATAGCAATGGTGACTGAAGACCATCACCTCAGAATAACGAGTCATTGTATCCCATGGCTCCACAAGTCGGTCATCCCCTCCGCTTCGGTTTGGTTTGTTGTATGAGTTTTTTTTCTTCTTCAAGAAGTATCCTTGTTTAGCTGGGGGGCGGTGGTGGTGGAGGAGTGTGGGGTGGGAGGCCGGGTGTGGGGGAGGGCTAATAGTGCCACCTAGTGGCTACTGACGTAAGACAGAACCCACAAGTTGCTGCTGCTGTCGCCGCTGCCACTGCGGGCGCGCGGCTGGCTCGGTTGCCACTATCATCATCATCATCGTCGTCGTGTCCCTGCAGGAAATCGCTACTGCCGCACCACAAACTGAACTTGCTGCTGTATATAACGCACACATAAAACACACACACACACACACACACACATATATAACATTATATACATACATCTATATATATATATACATACACACACACACACACACTTACAAAAGAAAACAAAAACAAAAAAAGGTTTGTATTTGACTTTCAAGTCCCGAGTATTTCAGTGTAGGGGGGTGTGGGAGGACACAGCGCTTATACAACAGGCAAGAACTGGTGGTGGTGGTGATGGTGGCAGTGGTGATGTTAGACTAGCAATAGTTGTCGTATTTAGCAATAATAATTAATAATTATTACAACATCACTAATCAACATTTGCTGATGTCAAGCTGGGATCAAAAGAAATTTACAAATTTTTTTCTAGTTTTTTTATGCCATTTTTTTTTTACAATCTATTTATATATATATTTTTACATATTTTTTTAATATTAATTTCATCTCTTTTTTACATTTTTTTTTTTTTTTTTTTTGGTATGTGGAAATATCCAGGCCTGTCATTCATTATTATCATTACATTTACTCTGCAGTGAAAAGATAAAGCAGAGTGGCTTGTCTTTTAACACCAACCGACCGACCGCCCCCTGCAATCCCCCCACCCACCTTTTAAAAAATTTTTTTTTATATATTTTTGCAATCATTCTCAAATGAAGATACTAAATAAAATTAGCAATGACTAAAAAAAAACAAAAACCCTCTCCCCCAGTCACCACGAAGGAAGGGAGGGAGGGAGATAGGGAGGGACTACTCGAGACACAGCACTGCTCTTCCAGGGCCGGAAACCAGTTCAAACCACCAATTTCTTCAGAGCACTGGGGCTTTTTTATATATATATATATATATATATATATATACATAAATACATACATATATATACATATATATATATATATATTATATTTGTAGTTACAGTTTGTTTAACTCTGTGTGTGTGTTTGCATATATATATAGTGGTAGTGGTAGTAGTAGTGGTAGTAAGTAAGAAGAAGAAGAAGAAGAAGAAGAAGAAGAAGAAGAAGAAGAAGAAGAAGAAGAAGAAGAAGAAGAAGAAGA
>JAOPUL010003827.1:780583-790655 GCA_027564515.1 Octopus rubescens | reverse complement strand
CTGGAGTCTGGTGCAGCTCCCCAGCTTGCCAGTTTCCAGTCAAACCGTCTAACCCATGCCTGCATGGAAAACAGACAAATGCTGCTGCTGCTGCTGATAATATATATATATATATATATATATATACACACACACACACACACACACGCGCGCATGCAGACTTACATACATACACAGTTTGCGTGTGTGTGTATTTATATCTCAGTCTTGACATCGCGTGAAAGTTGTAAATGAGTGTCGTCATCATCATACATCATACGGTGTCATTCGTTTGCAAGCTTCCATGAAAAAACATATAGCTATGGGGAAATATTAACTTCACTTGGAAACAAGTAAAAGTTGATAACAAGAAGGGCATCTGACTATAGAAAATCTGCCTCAGCAAATTCCATTTGACCCATGCAAGCATGGAAAAGTGGACATTAAAACAAAAATGATGCCAACCAGTTTTAGAACATGCTTGGTACTCCAACCTCTTGGATGGGTGCATAAATAAGATAAACACAATTTAGAACAGAAGTTTGAATACTATCAGACAAGAACCATATAAAAAATAGGGGAAATACAAGGAATGAAAGTTTCCAGTTACAGTGAAAACCTTTGATCTTGAATCAGAACTCATGACACCACTTGTAAAAGCATTCTAAAAATATTCAACATACAGATGTCTGCTCTACTGAGCATGGCCTATATATGTAACATATTGTTGTGGCCATGCTCATATGAAACATTGGTATTTGATTGGACTTTCATTTTTATATTTATGCTAATATTCACTGAGAATCAATGAGAAATTACAGATCACTATGAAAAACAATAAAATAATTGATTTAGGTGCAGGCGTGGCTGTATGGTTAAGAAGCTCACTTTGTAACCATGTGGCTTTGGGTTCAATCCTACAGTGTGGAACTTTGGGCGAGTGTCCTCAACTATAGCCTCGGGCTGATGAAAGCCTTGTGAGTGAATTTGATAGATAGAAACTGTCGAGGCTCGTTGCATATATGTGTTTGTCTTTATGCTTGTCCCACCCTGCCACCACCACTTGACAATTAGTGTTGGTTTGTTTACACTTCCATAACTTAGTGGTTTGGCAAAAAGAGACCAACAGAATAAGTATCAGACTTAAAATAAGTACTAGAGTCAATTTATTTCACTAAACCTTTCAGGGTGATACCCCAGCAAAGCAGTACCCCTTCAAGGTGGTACCAATGACTGAAACAGGTTAAAGATAACGTCCACTAAGAATTAACGAGAAATTACAAAGCAACAATAATAAAATAATTGATTCAGGTTGTTATTGTAGATTGGGCAGAGTTGTTAGAACTCGAGACAAAACACTTTCTGTATTTGTTCCAATTCTCTTCATTCACATTTCAAATCCTACTAAGGTCAAATTTACCTTTAATCCTCCCAGAATTGATAAAAACTAAGTACCAGGTATGGAGACAAGATATTTGACTGTCCTCTTCTCTTAAATTTGAGCCCTTGTGGACGTTGGTGAATAGGCAGAATCATAAGAGAGTTGAACAAAATGCCTTGCAATATTTCTACCATCTTGTGTGTCCAAATTTTGCTGTCATTTTTTTTTTCTTTTCATCTTCCCAGAGTTAACAGAACACAGCACCAGTCAAATACCAGGTTTAACCCCCTCAAATTTCTAGCCTTATGCCTATCATTAGTGCATTGGACAAAATGATCATCATAATTTCTTTCAGGTCAATAAAGTAAAGTACCATTCAAGTCGATGTAATCAACTAATCTCCTTCCCAGTAAACAATTGCTGGCCTTGGGCTATAATAATAATAATAATGGTTTCAGATTTAGGCACAAGGCCAGCAATTTCAGTGGTGGGGGTAAGTCGATTTCATTGACCCCAGTTCTTGACTGGTACTTATTTTATTGACCCCGAAACCATGAAAGGTAAAGTTGATCTCAGCTCATTTGAACTCAGAATGTAAAGACAGATGAAATACCGCTAAGTATTTTGCCTGGCATGCTAACAATTTTGCCAGTTCACCACCTTAATAAATAATAATAATTACTATTATTATTAATATTTCCCTAAGGCAGTGAGCTGGCAGAATCATGAGCATGCCTGACAAAGTGTTGAGCAGAATTTCTTCTAGCTTTACATTCTGAGTTCAAATTCCACTGAGGTCAACTTTGCCTTTCGTCTTTTGGGGATGGTAAAATAAGTACTAGTTTAACACTGGGGGTCTATGTAATCAGCTAGCAACTCTCCCAAATTTCAGGCATTGTGCCAATTGTAGAAAGAATTTATTCTGGTTATCATCATCCTCATCACCATTTGGAAAGCAGAATTGTTAGAGCATCAATGCCTTACAGTATTTAGTTTCAACACTTTACAATATGAGTTCATGTTCCACCAAGGTCAGCTATGCCTTTCATTGATAAAGTAAATTACCAGTCAAAAACTAGGGTCGATCTAATAGACAAATAACTTCCGTTCAAAAGCTGCAAGCCTTGTGCTTGAATTAGAAATTATTAAAAAGGTGGTGGACTGACAGAATCAGAGCATCAGACAAAATGCTTTGTCATATCTGTCCCAGCTCATTACATCAAGATCAACTCAAGGCAAACACTTAACTGTTGCTGGCAGAATCTTTAGAACACCAGGCAAAATGCTTAGCAGCATTCTGTCCATCTTTAAGTTCTGAGTTCAATCTCAGCTGAGGTCGACTTTGCCTTTCATCATTTTTGGGGTCGATAAAATAAGTATCAGTTGATTACTGGGGTCGATTTAATCGACTAAACCTCTCTCCTGAAAATGCTGGGCTTATGCCAACATCTGAAATCATTATTAAAGAGGAGGAGGAAGAGAAGGGATAAGAGGGGGAGGTAAAAATCATCTGTGATACAAGGATGTGTCCAAGTATGAGACAAAAAGCAATCAACATCAGATTGTTCCCTAGGAAATAGATACAGACAGTAGGAGCAAGTGTGAGAAGGATTAAGAAGCAGAGAATAAAACTTCTATAAGACATGAATGAACAAGAACAGCAAAAGGGAGTTATGTCTCCTTGTTGAAAATCCACATACAACAACCACACCAGAAGCACCAGCTATTATATGCCAGATCTGCAACTGAGGATGCAGATCACAGGCTGGATTTCACAGTCACTTCAGAAGGAGCCCTTCATCCTCTTCCTCAGGTGCTCTCCATACTCAGCAAAACAGACAGATATCACCTACAGACCGAATAATAAATATAACAATGGTTTCTAATTTAGGTACAAGACCAGCAATTTGGGGGCAAAGTGGTTAGTTGATACCATAGAACACTGAACTTGACTGGTACTTTATTGACCCTAAAACGATGAAAGGCAAAGTTGACTTCAATGGCATTTGAACTCAGAATATAAAGAGCTAGAAGAAATGCCACTAAGCCTTTTGTTTGATGCACTAACAATTTTGCCAGCTTGCCACCTTATTAGTTCTATTATCATCACTATTAATAATAATAATGATGGTTTCTGATTGAGGCAAAAGGCCAACAGTTTTGAGGGGAGACGGTTAGTCAATACCATTGATCCCAGTATTTGACTGGTACTTTATTTTATCAACTCTGAAAAGATGAAAGGCAAAGTTGACGTAAGTGGGATTTGATCTCAGAATGTAAAGAACCAGAATAAATACTACAGGTTTCAAGGTGGTATTAAAATCATGTTGAAGATTTCATCAAATCCTTACAATTAAGTAAGAATAATTATCACCATTTTTCATAATAGCAGCAAGTTCCTAATTCAGGACCCCACAAGAGACAGTTAAATTAATCCCAGAATGGCTTGTAAATATTTTATCAACTCTAAAAGAATTTTGGAAGCACAAAACAGAAAATAGATTTAATTAAATGTTGTAAGATATTTAGGCCACAAAACAAAAAATAAAGAAAAGAGTTGATTCAATAACCATCAATATTATTGTATATATATATATATATATATATCATGAACGTCATCATCCTTATTTAGATGTCCACATTTCCATGGTGAAGCTCCCCAGCTTGCCAGTTTCCAGTCAAACCATCTAACCCATGCCTGCATGGAAAAACACGTTAAATGATGATGATGATGATGATGATGATGATGATTATATCTGAACAAAGTAAACATGGACATGATACAAAATATTCGAAGTTGGTAATTGATGGGGTTTTTTTTTTATTGTATAATGCTCATTCTTTCATATTAGGATGGGATTTTTTTTTAAATTCTAAAGATCTTTAACCCTTTACCATTTAAACCAGCCACCACATGTGGCCCAAATATTCTACCTGTTTTATGTTCAAATTAGCTAGATCTGGCTTCTCACACATAGCCTACAATGTCATTCTAAAAATAAACATTCACATCACCGAACTCTTAAAGCTACAAGATAATGCATGATTCCTTCAAAACAATATGGATAAATAAGCATTACATTTGACAGAGTAATCTAAATGCTAAACAGTTAAATGTGCAGATTGACTGGTCATAACATCACAAGGATTGACAGTGCCTTCACAGTTTCATCCTGCTAGCCATTGTTGGACTGTCCAACGAATGGATGAAACCTCAAAGCAATTTTTTCTAATCTCCTGTTTTGAAATATAACACACACACACTGATAGGCTTCCTGTAGTTTCTATCTACCAAATTCACTCATAAGGCGCTGCACGATGGATTGAACATGAAATCATGTGGACTAGAAGTGAACTCTTTGACCACACAACCATACCTGCAACTACTATGCAATTAATTATTCCAAAAGCTTTAAACTTGTTGTTCGTCTTTTGAGGCAAGAGCTACGTTCATCGCGAATAACGATGACTGGCGACAGACCCGCACAACAGGCCGGCCAGTAACACCGTCGCTAACCATGAAAAGTCTCCCGATCAGGTACACGACCGAAGGAAATGGGGGAGACAAGATAACATCGGCGGACCCTGTGATATGATGCAGGACAAACGCAAGGAAAAAGAAGAAGAAAAGCTTTAAACTAAAAAAAACAACAAAAAAACCCACTGGTTTTTGTTTATATATAAAGAATAACACCATACCTTATGAGAAAATGCATTTTGCAAATGCCTAATTCACTATTGGCAGAAGTGCAAAAATTCTATTTGAAATTGAAATCCAAATGAAATATTACTCCTTCCTGTCCATATTACTATTGAAATGCCCTCCCGCTGTGTTGGAGAGATTTAGTAAAATAACGTTTTTGTTATTAAGATGGTATTTGGAACAAACATGAAGGGTCTTACATAAAATTGATAAATTCTTAGCATAACTATGAATACTTTAACCCTTTAGTATTCAGATTACTCTGTCACATGTTCTGCTTATTTATTCGCATTGTTTTCAATTAATCATACATTATCTCGTAGCTTTGAGATTTCACTAATGCCAGAACTGGCCTCACCGGTGCTTGTACCACGTATAAAGCACCAAATCCACTCTGCTGAGTGGTTGGTATTAGGAAGGGTATCCAGCTGTAAAAACCCTGCCAGAACTGCCCTCGCCAGTGCTTGTACCACGTACAAAGCACCAAATCCACTCTGCTGAGAGGTTGGTGTTAGGAAAGGCATCCAGCTGAAAAATCCTGCCAAAACAAAACCACAGGAGTCTGGTGCAGGTTCCAGCTTGGAAGGCTCCTGTGGTACTGTCCCACCCATGCTAGCATGGAGAACTGACGTTAAATGATGATGATGATGATGCTCTGTGATTAATACACCAAACAGAATTGGTATTCTACCTTGGATTTACAAATTGTATCTGTCACAAGAAAAATATAACATATACGCATTGCCATAGTATTAAATGGACAGTTTAGTTAGCCAGATTCTATTTTCACAGAATGCTTAGAGGTATTTGCCTGGATTTATTTCATCGCTATTTTCCTCCATTATATTATGGACTCTCCCTCTCCTGTCATTGGACGCCAGATGAGGGTTCTACAATTTCTTGTCAAACAACCACAGATGATTTGTTTTATAGTACTCAAATGTTTGTAATGCACATAAGCATGCTGCCCCCATCAGATCGACATTGCCTGTACAGGTGCACAAGTGTGCCACACACCAGATGACGAAATGAAGTGTTTTGCTCAAGAACACAATGCACCACCCGGTCTGGGAATCGAAACCATGATCCCACCCACAATCATAAGCGCAACACCCTCCACAGGGCCATGTGCCTTCATTATATATATATATATATATATATATATATATATACTCACAATGGTCTTCCACACAGTTTCCATCAACGAAATTCACTCACAAGGCATTGGTTGGCCTGGGGCTATAGTAGTAGACACTTGCCCAAGATGCTGTGCAATGGGACTGAACCTGAAACCATGTGGTTGTAAAGTGACCTTCTTACCCACACAGCCATGTATATATAATGTGACGGCAAAACAGCAAATATATGCTCTGAATGAAATATTATCAGAAATAAAAGGCTTCTAAATGCCAGGACAAGCACATACTCAGGAATTTAATACCTGAAAATGACTGGAGATAACTATATCAACAACAATGTTTTGTTGATAGCAACTGAATAAGAAAAGAAAAAATTGGGTTAACAACCTCTTGAATTCATGTTTGTCTAATAGTGGATCTAGAAGCGGAGAAATATAATCTAAATTGCTTTCTTCTGGTACTGATAAATCTAAGGTTTCACAATTGCACATAGCAAGGGTGGTGGGGGTGGGGTATGATGATGATATGGCAATGAGCATCAAACAGTGATGTATGAATTAGCCTCAGAACAAATGCGATCTACAATGTACATGTTGCCGCTAAGTTTCAGAGCAAAAAGAAAAGAAAAAAAAAAGGAAAACATTTTTAAAAAATAAATTTGAAAATATTTAAATCAAATCATATTCTTTCATCAGTGTCAGTCATTGGACTGTGGCCATGCTGGGGTAGTGCTTCCAAAGGTTTAATCACTCACATAAACTTTGGTACTTATTTTATTGATCTATATATTTAATGAATGGCGACGTTACAATTTTTGACATTCTGCTTGTTTTGTAAAAACCAGCATTGTATCAAACACAAACACACAATGGCTTCTACACAATTTACCCCGACCAGATCCTATTCTCAGGGTATGTACGGTTCCACCCAAGGCAAGAGGAGAAGACACTTGCTCAAGGTACCATGCAGTGGAATTGAACCAAAAACAATGCAGGTATGAAGTGAAATATATATATATATAAAACCACACAGCTATACTTACACCTATCATAAAATAACTCATACAATCAGGCACGGGCATGGCTATGTGGTAAGAAGTTTGCTTCCAAATAAGATGGTTCTGGGTTCAGTTCCACTGCATGGCAAATTGGGCAGCGTCTTCTACTATATATACTTCAGGTTGAGTGGATGTGGTAGATAGACACTGAAAGAAGCCTGTTGTATATGTGTGTGTGTCTTTGTCCTCCATACCACTTCACAACCGGTGTTGGTTTGTTTGCGTCCCCGTAACCCAAACGGTTTGGCAAAAGAGACTAACAGAATAAGTACCGGAGTCGATTCGTTCGACTAAAATTTTTCAAGGCCTCAACAAATTCCGCCTGACCCATGCAAACATGGAAAAGTGGGCATTAGATCACGACAATGATGGTTCTATGCACCATTCTGACCGCCAGTTCACTGCTACCATCTAGCAATATCTCAAATACTCTGCAGAACAGTTACAATAAGGCAGTGCATGAACATGCTGTTGGTCTCTTTCACTAAACAATAATGAATTTGTAATCCCCCATTGGTGCTAAGCACAATCGAGTGCAGAACAAAGTAATTAAACTGCTTCTAACTTAACTACCTTGACAACAGAACTCGTAGGAGTAGATAGAGAGAATAAGTTAGTGGTTATACATCAAACTAGTTTCAGCTTAGCAAATAGGCCAGTGAGCTGCTGCAAATGCAATCGACAACTGAACTTCTTACATGACTAAGAGGTCTTCTGAGTATTTTGTTTCCATTGTATAGGTGATTAATAGGTGTAGTAAAATGCAATGCATAGGTATTTCAAATATATAGCATGTTAGGTGGTTTGTTACATCAAGCAGAATTGTCTTAACTGAGCCCATTATAGACATTCTCTTGTTATCTTTTACCGGTTTCAATCATTGGACTGCAGCCATGCTGGGGCACCACCTTGAAGGGTTTTAGTTGAATAAATCAACTCCAGTACTTTTTTTTTCTTTTTTAAGCCTGGTACCTATTCTAGTGGCCTCTATTGTTGAAACACTAGGTTACGTAAACAAACCAAGACTGGTTGTCAAGCAGAGGTAGGGGACAAACACAAAACGCACATATCAGCATCATTTGACATCCATGTTGGATGCCCTTCCTAACACCATCCACTGTGTGTACTGGGTGCTTTCTTCATGCCACCAGCACTATTACAGCTGCCATTCAGCTTGCAAGACTACAAACTCTAAGGTAGGGACTGGGCAGCTTTATACTAGGGGATGAAGGGTTAAAATATGAGGGGATACACACACACACACACACACAATGGACTTCCACACAGTTTGTGTTTATCTAATTCACTCACAAAGCACTGGTAAGCCCAAAGCTATAGAAGAAGACACTTGCCCAAGGTGCTACACAGTGGGACTGAACCTGAAACCCTGTGGTTGTAAAGTGAGCTTTTTAATCACACAGCCATACCTGTGCCTATATCTGAAATTACATTTTAAATGTATTTAGAATTTAAAGAAATTAAATTACAGGTGTGGCTGTGTGGTAAGAAGTTTGCTTCCCAACCTCATGGTTCTGGGTTCAGTCCCACAGCATGGCACCTTGGGCAAGTGTCTTCTACTATAGCCTCGGGCTGACCAAAGCCTTGTGAGTGAATTTAGTAGATGGAAACTGAGGGAAGCCCATTGTTTGTATACATATATATGTATGTGTGTGTGTATGTGTGTTTGTCCTCCACCACTGCTTGACAACCGGAGTTGTTGGGGTCTTTACATCCCCATAACTTAGCAGTTCAGCACAAAGACACCAATAGAATATGTACCAGGCTTAAAAAAAAAAAAAGTACTTGGACTGATTCGTTCGACTAAAATTCTTCAAGGTGGTGCCCCAGCATGACCACAGTCTAATGACTGATATAAGTAAAAGAAGAACAGATAAAAACCATCATCCATCATCGTACTGGAGGAAAGAAAACGAATAAAAGTGAAAATACAATGTTTGGAAAGAAAAAAAAAGGCAAAAGAATTTGTTGCAGAGCAGTTCCTTCCTTTAAGAATTCTATCTTCCAAATAAACGAGGGGAAGTTGTGAAATGATGATATGTGAACCATGCAAATCTCACTAGTATAGCAAGCAGTATCAATGAATGATTACTAGTAAAGTATTTCAGTAACTGATACTTTCAATGACATGAAAAGAGGGGGGGGGAGAGAGAACCAAAAAAAAAAAAGACTTGTTCTAAAAAAAAATTTTTCAACACATTTTATAAAAATAAACATATATTTTATCCTTTTATAGCATATTAACGTTTGTCGTTATTTTAGATTTTCTATTTCCAGTGGAGGTTGTTACTTCATTTACGTGTTTATCAGCCTCACCAACCTCAGTTTCTTTCTATTAGCCGGTTTCCCTGTCCATTTCACATTTCAAACTTAATTTACTTATGGCAGTGCAAGGGATTTGCTTGACTTTCTTCTAGATTAGAAGCTTTCGGATGTTCGCTTGGCTGATTTCTTATCACTACAATTTCATTCCAATTTCACTTTGCCTTTCGCAAATAGCACATATGTGTGTGCACTCAATATATATATACTCCCATTAGATGCACAGAAGGTCTGTTGTAATTGTGTTGATAAAACAGATCATTTCCTCATACCTAAAAGGTCTTGCATGCTTGACATCACTTGACCATGAGTCTTGGTGAATCCGATATATACATCATACATATATATATATATATACATACACACACATATATATATATATATATATACACACACACACACATATATATATAGGCGCGGCGTGGCTGTGTGGTAAGAAGCTTGCTTCCCAACCACATGGTTCTGGGTTCAAT
>JAOPUL010003827.1:761628-771921 GCA_027564515.1 Octopus rubescens | reverse complement strand
ACACACACAGATATATATATATATATATATATATACGACGGGCTTCTTTCAGTTTCCGTTTACCAAATCCGCTCACAAGGCTTTGGTCGGCCGAGGGCTACAGTGGTAGACACCTTTCCAAGGTGCCACGCACTGAGTTGAACCTAGAAACATGTGTTGGGAAGCCAACGTCTCACCACACAGCCACAATATAGTTACATAACTTTCATTAACCTTAAACTACGTATACGTCACGAAAGAAACTTGGCTGACCCATGTTATATGTGGTAAGAAAACCATTGAGAACCTTAAAGCACAAAAATAAGTGACAACAATGTAAATTGAGATAAGTCCAAAGACAAAACAAGCTAAATAATATGCCATCTCAACCTGTCTATTTAACCAGAAAGCCTCTAAATCTGAGAATAGCAGCTACATCACTTACAAAGCACACCCTTACTTTATTAAAACTGCAGGACATATTGGAAATGTAGTTCTAGATATACAAAAATAAATGTGATCACAGCTGGAAGGCCATTGACTGTAGATCTGCTCTATCAGGAATGACTTAGGGCTAAACAACAATAACAACAACTAAAGTAACATCTAGCGTAAGTTTACTTATATTCAGCATTAGAAGGGAATATTAAAGAAAACTTATTGTTATATTGATTTCTAGAATAAACAGAGTGTCTGTCTTAACATTTTTAGGTCTACACACTTATTGAATCTATGGTAAGAACTCGGTTCCTAAATCTGTTTTCGCCTTAGACCTGATGGCGTCATAGGGTTACCGTTATAACATAATTTTAGGCATGCCGTAGCCTATTCTTTACAGATCTGATGCCGATTGCTTTTAGAAACAGTCAGTCAGAGAGAAAGAAGTGTAAGAGAAGAATCAGTTCCAGTACGGAGCGGGTATTTTGTTTATCAACCCCGAAAGGATAAACGGCAAAGTTGACTTTGGTGATATTTGCACTTGAAGTGCAGAGAAACGGAACAACTACCGCAAACCAATCTATCCGACACTCTAACGACTATGACATTTTAGCGCTTAAACTGCATTTAAGTAAAGTCGAAGAACCTTTGATTATCCTGTTGGATTTCTCTGTTCTCATATTCACGAAAGTATGTATATATATATATATAGGTAATGGACAATAAAAAACAACAACAGTCAAGAGGACGTACATTTAGAATATATTGGACTTAATGTCAGATGGAAAAAAAGGAAGAAAAAAGTATGTTTTACTTTTCGAGCAAGGCTCTTCATCGGAAAGCGGAGAAGGAAGAATCTGGTGAGAATGCAAGCAATTCCGTGGAACACATGTGCCTTACATAACGAATAGAAGAAAAAAAAAAGATTAAAAAATCGAGGCAGATACCAATAAAGCACTCAATTTTAAACGAATTTGGTTAACTATATCAAACAATCAGACACCAATACATGCAGGTAGAATAAACATCCAAGGTTATTCTTCATGTATGACACGTAGATCCAAATATCATTTAGAAGAATTTCAAGAAATTCAGAGTATTAGACAGCAAAAATATGGATGGAGAAAATCACATCTTTAATTGTTGAATTCACCATACCATGCCGACGATCATATCTTTCGTATCAACATATTTAGATACAGAAAATATCATTCAAATCAATATATCCTAAAATACATGTTAACACAACGTTTTTAAGGCAATCCAAAATTAGTTAAATTTAAAGTGAACTAAGAAATGAAATATAAAGTTTATTTGTTTAATGACTAACAGATACAGGTTCAAATTAATAGAATAAATACAGTTGATTCCTTGGAATCAATAGAATAGAAGAAAGAAAAACAAGGAAAAGAAACAAACAAACAAAAGAAGAAATGTAGAGACAAAATGGGGAGGGGGCGAAGCAGCGGAGGACAGGGTGTGAAGGCACATATCCCAGGACAAGAGGAGTACTCAGCCGCGCCCCGCGGTAATGACTGCAGTGGCATTGCTGCAGAAAATGGCCAGCGACACTCGCTGCAGTAGCCATTCCACCTCACGGGGCTCATTCCTCCGGCAGTCCGCAGCTATCCCTATTTAAGAAGAAATATATGATGGCTGATTTCGAAGGTGAACTTTGGAATGTTGTTAAAAACGTTAAATTCCACCGATTCCCTGTGAGAAGAAACCCTCATCTATATTTCTTCTTAACGTTCCTTTTGTACGCGTTCGTGCACTGGAGATATTTTCTTAGTTCACTTTAAATCTAACTAATTTTGGATTGCCTTGAAAACGTTGTGTTAACATGTATTTTCGGATATATTGATTTGAATGATATTTTCTGTATCTAAGTATGTTGATACAACAGAAACGATCATTCGCATTGTGTGGTGAATTCAACAATTAAAGCTGTGATTTTCTTCATCTGTATTTTTGTTATATAACCCATGCCTGCATGGAAAAACAGACGTTAAAGGATGATGATGATGATGATATAACAATAAGGATTAGAACAGAGAATATATAGGCTCTACCTCTAACTATATAAAACAAAGAATTTCTCAACATAAACTTTCTTTCAAGAATAATAGACATATGGACTCTACTGGCCTTAGCAAATATATTTGGTG
Organism: Octopus rubescens; assembly: GCA_027564515.1. Taxonomy (NCBI): domain Eukaryota; kingdom Metazoa; phylum Mollusca; class Cephalopoda; order Octopoda; family Octopodidae; genus Octopus; species Octopus rubescens. The sequence goes on along the minus strand of JAOPUL010003827.1, from coordinate 769,336 downwards.
TTTAAAAAATAAGAAATATGAATATAAAATTAAGTGGGAGATTATAAATAAAGCACCATCTTATAACATTGGAAACAAAATGTGTCAATTATGTATGACAGAATTTATGTTAATCTTTATGTCAACTAAAAGATTATTAAATAAATGTTTTGAAAAAGGTATAAAATGTAAGCATTAAGATAAATATACGTATAATAAATGGAGTAACATGTAAATACCATGTTCATTATTTTCATAGGTACTCACTACAGTTATACTACATTTATATAATTTCTAGGTATTCTAATATAGAGTGTTTATAGGATTTTTCAACATAGATTATACTTATTTACAGTCTAAACACAAAATTTAAATTAGGTGAAATATCATATATTTGTGTAACTCCTATATGGAATTTGGATTTTAGGCATTGTATATTACTCTAATTGTTCAAAATAGTATTCGAATTGCTTAATAAGATATATTATAAATGTAAGCAATGTAAATAAGAACAAAATATCTAAATCGAATAGCAAAAAATGCAACTTGTATAGAAATGTTTGTGGTTTAACCCCTCCCCCCCTCTTTCAGTCTTAGTGTTGCCACTAATGTAGCAAAAAGTTTTTTCTAGCTTTAGATAAACATTTCCCTAAATCTAGCCAATATCATAGAATTTTTAATAGGTACACTGCCAAATTAGCATACTCCAACATGCCCAGTATTGCTGATTACATATCTAGATTTAATTATCGTAAACTAAACTATCTAGTTCATAATAATCCTTTCTATAATGGGCACAAGGCCTGAAATTTTTCGGGGATGGGTATAGTCGATTCAATCGACCCCAGTACTCAACTGGTACTTATTTTATCGACCCAAAAAAGATGAAAGGCAAAGTCGACCCCGGCGGCATTTGAACTTAGAATGTAAAGTTTGAAGAAATGCCGCTAAGCATTTTTCCCAGCGTACTAACGATTCTGCCAACTCGCCACCTTAATCTTGTTGATAATAATGCAACATATCATAGTTCATCCAATATAGCAACTAATGGTAGCTTATCTTGTCCATCGGTAATATTTAATATGAACAATAATATTTTAGTTGATTGTAATTCAAATAACAATAATGTTATTAATATTAACATATCTGAGCAAGGTATACCTCCTAATAATTATAGTAACTTTACTCTTTGTAACTGTCACGATAAAACAAAATGTCCTATTAATAATAAAAGTCTTAGAAAAAATATTGTATATAAATAATCTGTCACTGCCCAGGGCCAAGAACATGTTTACATTGGTGCATCTTCCTCATCTTTTAAAGTAAGATGGAATAATTATAGATCTACATTTAGATATGAAGAAAGGGCTAATTATATATCCTTAGCTAAATTCATACATTCACTAGAAGATAAGCTGATTGAATATAAAATTGATTGGTTAATTGTAGGTTATGCACAACCTTACAGTGGTGGTAATAGATGGTGTGGACTTTGTCTATCTGAAGCAGTTTACATTAATAAAAATAGTAAAAATAGCAATCTAATTATGATTAATCAACACGATGAACTTATTATAAGATGCCAACATTTTAAATACAAATCCTTTCTATACTATAAACATACATAACTTTACTTAATAAATTATAACCCTGGTTTAATGATTAATATACATTTTATTAAGCATATCATTGTGTCTTAATGAAACTTATAACCACTATAATTTAACTTTACTAATTTAACAATCATTATATTTAATTTTAATACTCTATTATTATTCCATAAATTCATAATTTTCTAGTTAAATTAATTTTTAGTTAGCAATTATCACTACAGTATTTTATATAGTAAAAATATCTTTACATATTAATAAATATATTAACCTGTATTCATTGCTAAAATCTATATACCTGTACCTTCCTATATTTGGATAATTCCTTCTTTTTTTTTTTTTTACTATATATCTGCATTTTGAATAATATCCTTCGATTGCTAAGTATCAAATTGGTGGCAGATTCAATTGAATAGAGGTGCTTACATAATTGTATTTTTATTTATATGATCATAAATATACTTTTGTATATATATATCTATATTTATGTATATGATGATAGGTGTACATATTGATGCCTAAATGTATATATGTATGAATATATGTTTAACTATGTTTATGTATGTATATATGTATGAATATATGTTTAACTATGTTTATGTATGTATATATATATATATGTGTGTATATATATATATATATATGTACGTATATCTATGTATGTTTATGATTCTATTGCCTTATCTTAAATATTAAAATTATTACTAATTTAAATTATCTACATACATAATGAAAATACTTAACGGTTTATTTTTATTATATCTATATTGTCTTCCATATTTAAATCATTTGAACTCCGACACTGCATTCCAAATGATGTTATGATATTATTTATATATTTTGGACTCGTCAAAATCTGATGAAGAAGTTTATTGTCTGGGATAATATATTAAGTATGTATATATTAATGCAACAGGTAAATAATCTATTATTTATTATATAGTATAACTAGCAGTAAAGCCCAGCGTTATCCATGATCGATTGACCATTTTGTTCCACCAGAAAAACCAATAAAACAAAGATGTGGGAAAAGCAAGTTTCCAATCAAATGAGGAGTATATTTGTTTTACAGTGGTACAACCTAATTAGGATTGTCGATTCAGTTAGCGTAGTGCACTATCCGAGAGTTGTTTGGCCATACTCCTTTCCATGTCACACCCAATGTCTACCAGTAATGCATATACTTTTTTGCAGGGCTTTTTCTAGAAATAAGTAAACTGTTTTGGTTAGGAACAGAAGTAGGACTCTAGTACACATTTGCACTTTAGGTGAAAAGCATAATAAACCCTTATCAGTTTCGTTCAAGAACTGGTAGAAATGTACCTTTCTCTTTAGTGGTTGGCTGGTTGGCCTCTCTTATATGCAGAGTTCCTTGATTTGTGCCTTTACTCCTTGTCTCATCCGTATCTGGAACAGCCTTTGTCAGCCTCACCTTCATCCGTGTAGTTGTAACGGTAAGTATCCCCAGAGTGAAGTGTTCCTTGATATGTGCATTCGCCGTACGGTGTCTCTATTGTCGGTGAATGGTCGTTGATGGTTCCATGGTTGTAATGTTGCTAGGGTTAGGTGAAATGGAGTATCGCCTTGTGGCTTGTTCATAAAGGTTACCAACAAAGTATAGTTGCAGAAATTGGGGATCCTGATTTTCAGGTGGCTGAAGTGATCCGATTTTGTGGTAAACTTGTCTCTGAACCTTGAAAGTTGGCATAAATCCACCTTCCCTCACAATATTTGCCCCGAAAGATGTCATTTGAAATGAACAGTTGTACTTACATATGTTATGCAAAAAAAATGTTTTGAAACTGCAGATGATCCTGTGAAGAGGGACTTCACCTGTGAAGGTGGATCTTCAAGGAAAAGTAGTTTGACTTTTCCGATTAAGCAGCTCATACCGGGTGGTTCTTATGACCATTTCTTAGCATGGCAAAACGGGCAAACTTGAGACATAGCACCAATGGTTAAGTCGGGGTGGCCAACATAGTCTATGTTGAGGTTATAGTCAAATGCCAATAGTAATCAGCGGGAGCTGCATGGTCTGGAATTACCCTGATTGGAGGTTTTTTGCAGGCGGTTAGTTTCTAAACGAAAACGTCGCTCTTCAGCTGTCTCTGATGCTCTTGCAGCAGAAGTTGTTGTTGCGTTTCTTACCTGGCGGAATGTACATTGTGCCACTATTTTGGCAGCTCATGCAGGCGACGTTGTTGCCGCGTTTCTTCTCTGGCTGAGTGTACATTGCACTACCGTTAAGGCAGACGATGACGTCGCTGCGTTTCTTGTCTGGCGAAGTGTACATTGCACCACCGTTTCGGCAGCTCATGCAGAGACGTTGTTGCTGCGTTTCTTGTCCGGTGGAGCGTACATTGCGCCACCGTTTCAGCAGCTCGTATATATATATATTTATTTATATATATATATATATATATATCATCATCGTCATCATCATCATCATCATTTAACGTCCATTTTTCCATGCAAGCATGGGATGGACAGTTTGACTGGGGCTGGCAGGCCGGGGCCAACCATGCTCCAGTCAGGTTTGGTTTGGTTTCTACAGCTGGATGCCCTTCCTACCGCCAACCACAATATAAATATATATTAGTGGTTCTCAACTGGGGTCAATATAAGATTTTTGGGGATCCCCACAAGCAAAATAGTAAATTGGGGATCCACAGTAGTATTTTAAGGGTCCATGCTTTTAATGTATTTATTGCAAGAAACAGATTTCTTTTTCTAACATTTAACCCACACAAGTTAATGTGTGAAAAGCAAAATAAGAATTTTGGACCCTTCCCTACCCATTCAATTGGTATGGAGGGGTCCACCAGAGTAAAATAGTAATCAAAGGGGTCCATAGACAAAAGATGGTTGAGAACCACTGATATATATGAATGTGTGTGTGTTTGTGTGTATCTGTGTCTTCTTGACACCGTGTGTTGTTGTTAATGCATGTCATCATCATACAAGCGGTGTCGTTCGTCTCCAGTCTTCTCCAAAACAACAAGTCCAGTCACGGGGGAATATTACCCTTGCTTGGAAATAGACAAGGGTTCGCGAAGTGAAAGGACATCCAGATGGAGAAAGTCTGTTTTAATGAACTCCATCTGATCCATGCATGCCTGGGGAAGTGGGTGTTAAAACGATAATGATGATGGTGATTTCAGTCATTGGACTGCGGACATGCTGGGGCAATCAAATTAACCTCCAATATTTAAATTTGAAGTTTGATGTTTATTCCACTAAGTTATGGGTCATTCGGCTTAAAAAAAAAAAGATTGAAGGCGGTGCCCCAGCATGGCCACAGTCTGATGACTGAAACAAGTAAAAGATAAAAGATATATATACATATATATATATAATACATATGATTAGAAGTTTCAATATAAAACTACCTATACATGTCATCATTTAACGTCAGTCTTCCATGCTGGCATGGATTGGACAGTTGATAGGAGCTGGTGAGCGAGAAGACTGCGCCACACTCCACTGCCTGCTTTGGCATGGTTTTTACAACTTGATGCCCTTCTTAACACCAACCACTTTACAGAGTGGACTGGGTGCTTTTTACGTGGCACCAACACCACCAGTGGTCAAACACTATAAACAAAATGACAAGCTATGGAGAGTGACAAACACATCATTTAGACACTCACACATATATACATACATGACAGGCTGCAGCACAATTTCTGTCAATTAAATCCACACATAAGGTACGCAGTCTGGCCCGGGTTCATAGTAACAGACACTTGCTGAAGGTGATGTGCGGTGTGATTGAACCCAAAATCACATGGTTTCAAAGTAAACTTTTTAACTACATAGTCATACTGGAGTGGTAATCTCAAATTCTCCCTTTTTCTAAATCATTCACCAGTATGTAATTGTCCATCTATATTCTGAGTTTAATTTTCAATAAGAGTCAACTTTACTAACCTGGAAGGATGAATGGCAAACTAAACATTGATCAAACTAAATCAATTTAACCCTTTAGCAATCAGATTACTCTGTCCAATGTAATGCTTATTAATTCATATTGTTTTGAATTAATTATGCATTACCTCACAGCTTTGAGGTTTCAATGATGTGTTTATTTTTAGAAGGACATTGTAGGCTAGGTCTAAGAGGCTGGATGTGGATGGTTTAAATGCTAATGGGTTAACCCTTTAGCACTGAGAATATACTGACAAATGTAATGCTTATTTATTCACATTGTTTTCAATTAATCATGCATTATCTCATAGCTTTTGAGATTTCAATGATGTGATTGTTTATTTTTAATATGACATTGTTGGCTAAGTGTGAGAGGCTGGATCTGGACAGATTGAACATAAAACAGAATAGAAATGGGCTAGATATGGCTGGATTAAATGCTAAAGGGTTAATCCATCATCATCCCTTCTCATCTCCAATCTGTTGCTACGATACAAATATCAATAATTTTAGTTCACGCACATACAAGATGTATATTATTTGCATCTTCAATTTTCAAATTTCATTTCAGAAATTCAATTCAATTTATCTACTAAACAAAAGAAATATTACTATTGGAAAAATGGAGCAGGAGAAAGAAAAAAAACAAAACAATACTACTTTGAATTAATTAATCTAATCTTGACTGGCTTAAATTAATATAACTGAAAATGGACTGAATGCTTGAAAATTTAATCAATGACAAGTGATTGATTGTTAAATATGAAGACCAGCCAGCCAGCATCTAAAAACATTTGTTCAATAAATGCACTTTGTGATAATAGTTTTCAAACTTCAATACAAGGCTCCTGTCTCGATTGATTTTATTTCAAAATGCATGTGTGAGGAAGTACATGGAAACAGTTTTCCTGCCAAGGACACAAGACAACTGTCTTGTACACTTTTCGAATGCAAAATTCTTAAAACTGTTCTTTCTTAGCATTTCTATATCTTTTATTTGTTTCAGTCATTAGATTGTGGCCATGCTGGGGCACCGCCTAGAATTATTAGTCGAACGAATTGACCCCAGTACTTAATTTTTTAAAAACCTGGTACTTATTCTATTAGTCTCTTTTGCCAAACCGCTACGTTGCGGGGATGTAAACAGACACACACTGTATATGTATATGAGGGCTTCTTTCAGTTTCCGTCAACCAAATCCACTCAAGGCTTTGGTCGGCCTGAGGCTATAGTAGAAGACACTTGCCCAAGGTGTGCCACACAGTGGGACTGAACCTGGAACCGTGTGGTTGGGGAGTAAACTTCTTAACCACACAAGGTTTGGCAATTAGAAGAGCATCTGACCACAGAAATGTCTGCATGCCTGCCTCATTATAAGCCTGGAAAAGGAGAGGTTATAAAGGGCCGGTATGTCTGAGCTGGGCAGTGGGGATATGCTCCTTCTGGTCTTAAAAAATGGCTCATTGGTGATGTGCAAACCTGACATGCCATTTAAGTGTGATTCACCTCTGCCAGTCAAACCCCACCTCCCTTGCGTTCCCATCGCGACACTGATTCTGCAAAAAGGGTTGGGTGTGAAAAGCGAGTGTTTAGCGCTATAACCATTCCTTAAAGCCAACCTGTCCCTGGGTTCCCCACAGTGGCTTACAAATGCAGAGAACTGCTTTCATGGCGGACAATCCCTTCATCTCAAGAAACCCTCAATGAATTTGCAGAATTACACTGCAAATTCGTTGGGAGCCGGCTCAACCCACTCCGGGTGAATGCCGAAACAAGTACAAGAGGTTATAAATTATACATATACATTAAACTTAGAGGGTAAAAACTAATGTTAATTATGCAAAGAGAAATGCTTTCTTGTCAGCTTACAATCAACAATACCCAACACCAACAGAATTACAATACAATAACCTTACAAATAGAAGAGACAAAAATAAAAGCATTGTTAACAATGATAACTCAAAAATAAAATGAAAAACATTGTCTTTTAAAACAAAAATAGAACATTTCCTACTTGTCAACAAATATTTTATATACTGAAATATGCACTTCCACAAGGAAGATATATATATATATATTGTAAAGCATGACTGTCACCACTAATACATGAACCCAAAGATTGCATAGATTAATGCATGAAAGTACTAGTTCAATCAGAATGAACATTTAACATTCTAATCATTTTACTTTAT
>JAOPUL010003827.1:417894-431994 GCA_027564515.1 Octopus rubescens | reverse complement strand
AGCAAAAAATATATCACCCGTTTTTTGTTGTTTTTTCGAAAAGAAAGACAAGACAGTTCAAAAATGCTATAAGGATGAGAAGCAGATCTATTAAGAATTAATACCCGCAAAAAGTAACCGAAAACATCTTTATTTTCCCTGGGCATTAAGAACATGTTATACCATAATTAAGCTGCGTAAAATGTCTCCATCATTTAGAATTGCAATTTTAATTCTTCGGTTATCTTGTACTTTAGCGGCGTGAATTGAAAACTGAAAAGAAAGCCATAAGCGAATGTAATATTAAATATATCGGGGAGGACCTTAACGTGGTAAGTTATCCTGCCAGAAATAGTAGCCGGATTTCCCTCTCTTCATCCTCTACACAAGGTACGGGTAATCTTTAACGAGAAGCGGGCCGCATGAGTCATAGCTCGTCATCCGGCGGGTGACATTACTGTAAAAACTAAAGGTAATTCTTTTTCATTAGGCGTACCATTCAGAAATACCCCCGGGGCCGCAGGTTGCCCATGACTACTATACCACCGTCATGAAAACATGAACATTTTTTATAAAACAAGGACCCCTTTGGATAATGTCAAAGATGAAGATAGTCACGGCTTGATATATCTGATGTGTCAAGGGCTCCTAACAAACACGAACAGCATCTTAATTACTTTACTTAATTACAATCGTAATTTTTAAAATTATTTTAATTTGGTGTTGTTTAATGCCATGTCAGTAAATCGCAAGACTTATTCTGTTCACTACATTACGAATTTTCTTTTTAAAGTAACCGCAGTTTGGATAATAAATGTTACATGCTGCATGAAAGCCAACTATATAGACCGGCTTCTACGTGTATCTATACATGACATGTATATATATTGTTCTAAATAAATACTATCCTAATTTAGTTTTGTTAATTAACAATTAGTATTATTTTTCCTTTCTTTTTTTCGTTTAATGACATGTCACTAATTTATAATTTGTAAAACTATAATTTCGTTTGCAGTAACATATTCATGTGTGTATGTGTATATATATATATATATGTGTGTGTGTTTTATATATATAAGTATGTAATTTATATAAGTGTGTGTGATGCTGTAGTATGACTATTAAATAAAATTTAAAAAACCTGAGTAAGAGAGAACGACAAAGATAAAAGAGGAACGAAGAGATATGAATAAATTAACTTTGGGAGGAGGAAGACTAACACTGAGGTAGAAAGATCACGTTATTGGTGACGTCATACATCTCAGTGAAGATGCTGTCCATTGATAAATAATGGAAGGATGAGGAGGCGTATGCAACGACATCTTTCGGATGAAAAAACCAATAAAAGGAGTGAAGGGAGACAAAACAGTTCCTTGTTTTTTTCCTCTTCTCTTCGCTCTGATTGGATGGTTTAAGTTTGCGTATACTTATGTATAACTATGTATGTGTAAATATGTATATGATTATGTATTAATTTATGTATACGTATAAATATATATAAAGGGCATCTGCGTAACTTCCTCAGTCTCAGATATTTGCCGTCGACGCTATACGGTGTTTGGCGTATTACACGATAAAACTAAAAAGTGGATATATATTCAAATATCCTACCGAGGAGATAATATAATAACCCCAGCAAGCAAGTAAGAGTGATATTCTTGTACCTACTGTGGGAAGAACAGTTGTTCTAATTAATATCACTACTTACATACCTCATCGATATATAAATCAGAGGTGAAAAAAAAATTACTATTAATAATACATATATAATAACCAAACATGAGCTGGAATGATTACATAGAGTCGATTCAGCAATCGTGTGAAGATTGCGACAAAGGATGTGTTTTAGGCCGAGACGGGTCAATTTGGACGACCAACCAAAATAATGTATTGAATATTTCACCAGAAGAAGCGGCAAAATTTGCCTCTTGTATAAATGATCAGAGCGATTTTTTCTTAACGAATGGAGTTACAATATGCGGTGAGAAATACAATTTCATACGAAGCGACGAAAGATTTTTATTCTGCAAAAAAGGTGGATGCGGTAGTTTGAGTATTGAATGGACTGAGAAGTCAATCATCGTTGCTCATTGTAAAGAAGGTGGCTGTAGCGGAAAAGTCAACATTGCGCTGCATAAAACGATGTCTCATCTAGAACACTGTGACTATTGATTTGATTTGATTTTGTTTTATTATATATACCCCTCCCCCCTCTTTATCTCTTTTAAAACAATTTTTTCTTCTCTTTTTCTTTCCCCCATCCACCCCCTTCTGTTCTATCTATCTCTCGTTTGTTTTAAGAAAGGATCGTAATATGACCGAAGTTGATGATAATAATAATGATGATAATGATGAATGCTGTCTGATATATACACACACGCACATACACACACGCACATACACACACACGCGTATATAAATATATATATATAATAACAAAAGGGTTAAAACATTGAAAGAAAAATGTTTTCAGATTTTCTCAATTTCACACAACCAACCAACCACACCAGCCAACAACAATTAAGCTAATTTAATTACTCGCATATATATAAATAATATATGTCACTTTTCACCTTGCTAGTTTAGACACAATTAAGCCAAATAAGACGGGTTCAGGGAGTGATTTTATATATATATAGATATATATATATATGACTATATTTTAATGTCTATCTCACACACCATTTAGTTAGTAGCACAGCTCTACACTACACTAGTAGTTTTTCTACGTTCTACAAATCCTCCCACGCCTGCGAAAAACATTTCAAAATGGGTTTCTTCCTCAGCTTCCAATTATACATTTTATATATGTATTACAGAAATGGCCCTTTTTTTTCTCCATTAATTACTGAACCATCGTAAATACATATACGTGTGTGTGTGTGTGTATATGTATACATATAATTATATATGTATACCATGGTAGGTTTTACACACGCTAGTTGTTAGCTTTTTTTTTCATTAATTAGCAAACAATTAATTGGTTATCTAACACCATCAGTGCGTGTGGGTTTTTTTTTTCTAGTGGCAAAAATGACCCTCAAATGAATCTTTAGGGCACAGTTATATATATATATATATATATATATATATAAATAGTGTTAATATAACAAGGACCTTTTCTTCGATCACGGACCGGCTTTTTTTTTTCATTCTCTTATTTTCTATTTTTTTTTCTCTCTCCATTCAATGCTTCCTGTGAGCTCAACATTAGCTGAGCCTATATCTATTACTTTAGACACACATAACACGAACAATTCCAGTTTAGTAATGACAAAATTTTTTTTTTTTTTGCAACAAATGTGAAAGAAAAAAAATTCCAGAAGAAAATCATGGAAACGGGAAAAAAATTTTCAAAAAAGAACTAAATTTCTTTTACCAATATGACGACGCATTCATTCATTCCGTTTGACATCAGGTTCGAACATGATTAAATCTGTAAAAGGAAACAGACATAACACATATGTATACATATGTACACATATATAGATATATGTATAAATTACATAATAATAGTTTAATATTTTTTAATTTCTTTTTGCATCATCTGCTTAACTGCTCGGACCTCCTTCACCACGTTTTTTTTTTTCTCTTTCCTTTCTCTCCTTAATTGGGCTTAGCCGCAGAAATAACAACACCCATTAACTTAAAATATGAATATATAAATCTTGCTTATATATATATATATATATTTTCTTTTCTCTGTCGTCCAACTTCAGAACGAATAAGAAAGGAATTAAAAAAAAAAAAAAAAAACATTAAAAAAAAAAGTTTATATTTCAACAAGAAAATGTTCTGAAAACGATGTAATCTATGAACTCTGATTTACCTTTCTGATTCTGATAATAGGAGCAAGAAATGGAAAAAAATATATAAAAATATTAAAAAAAAAAAAATTTAATCCGTTCCAAAGAAAGGACTCCGCTCTTGTACTCTTTCTACTTTATTATTCTTGCTATTACGGTAAGGACTTTTCCAGTCAACAGTAAACCTTTTAAGGTCAATATATATGTATATGTATGTATATATATATATATATATATATGTTAAATATTCATTAGATACCTACATGCCTAGCTATCTACCTACCATCCTTCCTTGCAGGTACTCAAAACCTTTTATTGACGTGTGTGAATATATATTATATTATATATATGTATATCTATATATATATATGTATATAATTATATACACTGGCTATGTTAAACTCTTCGTACCTACTTTCCTTCCTTCCTTGCAGGTACTTCAATTTATAACACTTCATACACACACGAACAATATACATTTTGCATAGTAAAGGTCATGTATATATAACAGAAATAACCCTGTTTTATTATTCTTTAAACCTAAGAAAACCCGGGCAGGTTTGCATGTGGTAGTTAAAATAGTTGTTGGTGGTGGGTCTGCTTTATAAATTTCCTTTTTTCTTTTCTAAACCAAAGAGAAAAGAGCACACACACACATACACACTCTTTCTGTAATCGCTCTATATTTTCTTATTTTTATTTTCAATTTAAATATGCCTTAATGTTTTTTCTTTTCTTTACTGAGCATTGAAAAAAAAAAAAAATCTAAACTATTTCTTTTATCGAAATATGGTTTTTTTTAATTTCTGTAAGGAAACCAAAAAAAATGCCCCAATATGCTGTGACGCCTTCTCATGAATAAAATGGATATAGAAAAAGGAAAAAAAATCTACACACACATGCCTCATGTTTTTAATTAAACAACCAATATTTCTGCTTTTTCTAAGATTAAAATAAGAATATGCCGTTTGTTTTTTACTTATATATATTAATTAGGGTTGCAAAAAAAATCAACTAATGAGATGGATATATATATATATATATATATATATATATATCCTATATAATAATCACATCCTAGAAATGAAATTATATTGGTCCAAGTGCATCTCCTTGACTCACTCTTAAAACCACTTCAGCTTTACCGGTTTCTTTCAGACTGGTTAGAGATAACAGCAAAATTGTCGTTCTACTAAATCAAGTCTTAGAAGAAAAGGTAACCAGGAAAAAGAATCCCACCAAATTTCCCTTTCTTTTATTTCTAAGAATGACAAACTCTACTGCTGCTGAAAGCTTCTGTGAAAATGGCTAAATAAGTTAATATAAAATACATTCAAGAACAATCTTAAGATTTCGGTCATGAAAGCACACGGTCACCACTTTTTTTTATATTATTTCATGTATAACCTTCTTTAAAATTTCTTTTACAACAATGTATTAACTTTTTCTAAATAGCTAATTGTTTTGACCATTATATTTTTGTTTCTCCCATTTCATTACTTTACAATATTTTATATTTTCCCTATTTAGTTTGTTTTGTAAATCAACCTAAAATATTTACCTCAATCTTGAAACCAAAGACTATCACAAACCCCTGTCAATTGCTCTTTAAAGTTTCTTTTCTTTCTCTCTCACTCCATTAATATAATATATATGTATATTATATAGGCGTTCTTCGAGAATAAAGTTGGGAATTATTTAGCGCGTCAAGAACTGGAGTTTCTTTGGATTTTTTTTTTTAATCCTCAGAATCGTAATCTATGTTTAAATAAACATGCTCATCTGAGATTAGGGTTTTAGGCTCATTAGATAATTTCCGACTCTATTCTACTGGAACGCCTTATATGATGTGCCATCTTCAACACCCTAGTCTCGTCCGTTAAGTTGTTCCACACACACACACATTACACGCACATAAAATATCTAACATAGTGGAGTAATTGTCAGCTGCTATCTATCGGTTAAAAAGAAAATAAATGTTTTGAATTAAAAAAAAAGAAACAAAACTTGTTTTCTTATTTGTTTTCTTATTTATTACCATTACAAATCCTGGGGTCGATGTATGTAATCGACAAAAACCACATCTCTTCAAAATTAATTGCTGGTCTTGTTGCCCTAATTTAGAAACTATCGTTATTTCATTACTGAATTGGCAGAATGGTTAGAACGTCGGAGATAATGCCTAACGGTATTCGTGCTGGCTCTTCGGTTCTGGGTTCTCACCCTGCCGGTGTCAACTTTGACTTCTAGGTTCTATAAAATTATAAAGTGTCAAGTCACGCTTTGAGGTCGATATGATCGATTAACAACCTTCCTCAAATTTCTGATCTTGTTCTTTATTGTAATTAAACACTGTAATTAAACATAAGCTGGCGACTTGGGCAATCGTTGATCGTTGGCCAAAGGTGGTACCTTGTGATATTTGCGTCGATTCAACGTTCAGATTTTTTTTTTATTCTGTGGTCGAAGTAAAACGTCGCCCGGTTTAAACCCTTTTATTCCGTTAGAAGTATTTGGGAGTAAATCCCGTGTGACAGATTATTACCTCATAAAGAAGGAAAAGGGCAACGAATTGGGTGGTTCTTTGCTTCTGTGAAAGAATTTTCTGTCCAAAATTCAATTTCTTTGCATACGCTCCATTCTATCTATGCTTTTTTTTTTTTTCTTCTTCTGGAAAATTCTTCCGATTACACCCGTTTCACAAGATGGGTGAAATCGTTAACAAGAAATACCCGCATTTCAGCTAATTCTCCGCTCTGTGTGGGAGGCCTCGATAACTAAGGGTCGTTGACGATGCCTTTCTTTTCTTGATGGTAAAACTTGAGAAAATTTATTGTGGGTTTTCGGATAAAATACAGAAATGCTTATTCCAAAATCTTGCAGGTATTTCTTGTAGACATGACTATAAAAGGTTTCTATATTTGCATTTATATACACACTAGTAGCCGCTTATATTGATCGTTTGGGGACGAAGTCTTTCGCTTAACGAAAATAACTTGATAAACATTCTTTTACTTGTTTGTCATTAGACTGCGGCCGTGCTGGGGCACCGCCTTGAAAGATTTATAAGTCTGACCCCAGAATTTTAAGACTGGTTATTTTAAATTCCAATTGAATATCGGTTGGAATCCTCATAACATCATTACCAAATTTCTTGTCAGCAGTATCCTCTGTCAGTGTAAATACATATATATACGCACACTAGAGCAATTTACTTATAGTCACACCTATCAATTTAATAACATGCCAATCTCTCCCACCAGCATCAATGAATCACCACAACTAGCTTACACCCACGAGGACTCATGAATGATTTAAAATGAGATTTCAGCTACATTAAACTTCCATTTTGGTAACAATGTAAGCTGCTTCCATTATGTGTATTGGTTGGTTGTATGTATTTAAACCTATGTAAGACTGGCAACAACTCAAAATTCCAAGTCTGGACAAACTACATTCGTGATACACGTGACTTTTATCGCAACGTTTGCATTCTACTTGCGTGTGTACAAATAATGGCTGCCGACAGTATTTGAATGTGTAAATGTATATACATTTTTTTGTGGGGGGGGGATGTCCCCCTTTTATGTGCGAATGTATTTAGATATGTATAATTATTGTTCTGTCCGCTTTCCATATTGGCAAGGGTTGGGCGGTTCATCTGGGTCTAAAGTTGGGACTGCATCGTGCTCCAATGTATCGGTTTTGGTATGGTTTCTCCGACTAAGATGATATACCCTTAATACATATAATCCCCAGTTTCAAATAAGTGTGTATATTATTGGGTTCGCCTATTATTGTATGATTATATAGATGTTATTCGTACATGTCTACATATAGTGAAATGCACTCCATACATATATATACTAAATTTACATGTAACTTGCGTCTTATATAGTCGTGTTTGTCTTTCATGGAATTGCTAAAATGGTTTATTTCAGAAAATCCACCTATGATGGTTTTGAATTAAGGAAATGTAAAGATCAGATTAGCATGGTGCATCCAACTACCACGCGCAACCATTGCTTGTTTAACCGCTGGTCACTGCCGTAGCTGACCTAGGGCTAAACATCATAATCATAAGACATTCCAGTGACCTTCCCTTTCTGTCTCTTTCTTTCCTAGCTGTCAGACAATATATTTGCTACTGTAACTACATGACGTAATTTTTCCGTTATTTCTGGACTGCAGAATGTCATGAGGTACGATATGGACTGTTATTTCTAGCTGGTTTAGTGACGCATAGAAGCATCCTCATTGGTTCTTGCGCGCCAACCGTCATTGTCTGGCGAGAGACGAAGCTGCAGCAGCTTCATCATTTACTTCTGTTTGATAAATTGAATAGGAATCGTATATTAAAAAGTAATTTCGGTAGCATTGTAATATTATTAATATCCAAGAGAGTTGATTCAGTAAGCTGTGATTTGTCAGTCCTGTCCATCTTTACGTTAATATCTTATGACCATGTCCTCATGAGACTAGGGTGTGGTTTAAAGATTACTTTGGCGCCTATTCCTAGCTGATCGCAGTGTGACCACGTAGTTTTGTTGGATGAAAATGGGATTATTTTTTTTTTTATATAGATTTTATTTATTTAAACTATTCGTTCTTCCAGTATATATGCTGGAAGACATAGAATATATAGGCATAACTACAGTTTGGTGTCCTTTTCTTAGTATCTTTCTGAAATGTGCATTTTTTTTTTCTTCTTAGATTTCGGATTATCCTCATTCCTTCCGTACCCCAATACACATCCGTACATTTCGCTTTTTACACTTTTTTTTCCATAATTATACTTAAAACAAACAATATTACATCTACATTCCAGAAAACTTATGTCATTTAAAATTGTATTCAAGTCATTTGAAGAACACAGTCCAAAACTTCTCAAATATTTTTTCAATTGGGAAATCCATGGGGCACCAAAGTGTAGTTATGCCTATATATATTCTGTGTAATATATATATATATGATAATGGGTAAGAACCTCGTTCTTCACGAATGACCATGGGATTGCACCTAGAAAGTTCCCTCCGAGGGTAAGGTGGTTTCTTGGAGACCAGCAGTCGCCCATGCATACCAGTTCTCCCCTCCCTGCCCGTGATGTCCAAGGCAAAGCTTGGCACCAGTGACGTCGCAACTCTATTCTACAGCTGAATAAACTGGAGCAACATAAAATAGTGTCTTACTCAAGATAACCGGGTCCGAGAATTGAACTCACAACCTCAAGATTGTAAGCCCGACGCTCTAACCACTGAGCCATGCGCCTTCACTGTCTATCTCTATCTCTCTCTGTATGTATATATGTGCTAGTGAATAATTCCCCCTACGTGGTTGTTAAGGAGTGCTAGAAATAGCTAAATTCATTGAGTACTCATTTATAAAATAACGGTGGCCACGTCTGGAACATCTCGCCTCTAGTTAATAGCAATCGAACATCTCCGTCTTACATTAACGTTCCTGGTTTTTGAAATATAGAAAGACAGTGTGGTCACGACTGGACCTACATCGCTTTGAAAACGTAGAAATATAGATTTTATCGCTATATCTACGTAGAAACGGTTTTAAAAAATTTATCGCTTGTATGTTCTGATGGCTTGAATAATGTTAATGAAATTAATTAATCTTAATTACATTTTTTTTCTTCTTTTCTATTGTTTCTTTATGAAATTTCTCTTCTATACATTTTTATCCCTTTGACAAAATTTAATTATCTATTTCGTGAAATACAATATTATGTACGTACTTCAAATTACACTGCTGTGTGTTTGAGAAAGAAATATCGGTAATTCCTACTCCTCCTCCCCTAAGTTCTAGAATCTACTGAACATGACCGCCATGTTGCTTACTCTACAATATTACCATTTAGTCACCAACCGCTTTCTTCATACAAACCTACACACATCATTAGTGCTGCTCAGTTGTCATTTTGTTGGGCTATATAGTTTTTAATCATCGATATCCTATTATTTAGCCCCGAATATGAATAAAATTTGTACAACAGACCTCTGCGTATCCCGTTATTTTAGGCATGATGTGTATTGCCATTTTTATTATTAATCCAGTGGTTCTTTTGTATTTTATACCTACTAATATGTATATATATAGATGAAATCTGCTGCTAAGTCATTTCACGAGACTTATTTTAAAATCAATATCTCTATTGTTTAACCCCAACCACATCCAATAAGCCATTCCTTCCTATTCTAAACACAGTAGGGGATATTTGACTGCCATGTCTAGCATTCCCAGCATCCGCTCTGTGGCTCACTCCCGCGTTTGCTCGTATTTCTTGTCTGATAAAGCAACTTCGATGCAATGATCAAAGGGCGTTCCAGTAGTGACCATCAGGTTTTTTTCTTTCTTTTTTTTTTTTTTTTGTGTGTGGGAAGGACTGCAAGTATAGCGACTACGTCATTGTTGCATATAGACTTGACATTTTCCATTCCTGACCATCCCGTCTTTTTATTCAGTTAATCTAAAACTTACCATTATGTTCTGTCTATATATTTTTTCAACTGATTGAGGAAGTACCAGGGTCAATTATAAAACATTTCTTAAGTCCTTGGAGGCCGTGCACCAGCATGGCCGCAGTCCAACAGGAGAATAAATTACATATATATATATATATATATATATAAATAAATAATTACCTCTATCTTGGGTGTAATTAGCCCCCATTTTTATTCCTTTAAAGACCCAGGGTGTGTGATTTAAGATGCTGCTTCTATTTCTAGAACGTCGGGTAACAATTTGGGTATTATAGAAGCTTCCCCCGCGTTTCGTTCATCGAATCGTTCGTGTCATTGCGGCTTTTTAAGTTTTTGTTGTGTAAAGGTCATTTTGAATGAAAACCTATATTTTGTTTTAAAATTCGTTAATAACCTCTTAGCAGACATCATTTTGATGGCTTCTCAAGCCCCCCATCTCCTCTCCAACTGCCCCGGGGGTAGCTTTTTTTATTTAATATTGTCGTTAAATTTTATTTTCAGCGGAGGTAGATCTTTATTTAATCAATACTAAGTTTCCGATGTAGGCTCAAAGCCAGCTATTTTAAGAGGGGAAAGGGGGGGGGGTCAGTCTACACCAACGACCCTCGGAATGATGAAAGGCAAAGTTTGAGAGTTCGGCGGCGTGATTTGAACTCAGAAACGTTAAGAGCCGGAAATATGTTTTTGATATTTTCATTGAATTTATTTTCGTCCGGTTAGATTTGTTTTTCGGGATTTTCTTTTTAAACTTATCGTAATTGTTGAAAATATATCAATTGTATGACAGCTTTGATCGTGCAGACAGGTTCCAAAGCATTTCCAGTCTTGACCATTCCACTTACACGGACGGGATGGTCAAAACTGGAATATATATATTATATATATATAATGATTCCATTATTCAATGTCTTTCGTTTTTTTAAAACGGGTGTATGTGATGTGATTTTAATTTTTGCTGTTATTTCTAGCGTTTCCACCGAACGACCACGTCAGGGTTGTTCTCTGCCAAAATGTCAGTTGATATATATAATGTCACCATTCAAATAATATTCCTGTTCTCGCCTCTCGCCAAAACGTCCTGTTTTTTTTTTTGGTTTTGTTTTTTGGAGAGGGGGGTGTTCCTCCCGTATATTCTTCCCACTTACAACTATCTCTAATTTTCTCACTCACACACTAGCCTTGCCATTCTTCTCTCGAATATCTTGACACACACGCAACATGGCTTCTTTCTCCTGCCCCCTCATAGCTTTTTTTTCTTTTTGAGCACGGTTAATTTCTGAAGATTTGGCTCTTTTTCTCATTGTATTTGAAACTTTTTATATAGGTGTCATGTATTATATATGCATTTTCTGCTTGCTGACATGAAAATATATGGATATGGATGGGGAAGATGCTGTGGTTTATACGAGGGAGTTGTCGCACCTTCGCTCTACATTCTCCGCGGACTCTCGTTATAGCGGACTAGATGATACTTTTTCCCACGTTATTAACTATTGTTGTTCCCCATTCCAATCACAAATGATCAACCAATTTTATATTTCACCATTTAACATCTCATATATTCTGTCTTTAAAACAGCGCCACCTTCGATATTGCATTTTGATACAGCATTCTGAAAGGACTGCTTGTTTATTTCAATGAAATTTTGCAGTAATTCCTATTGTGTAGATGACGATTATGTTGATAAATTAGTTTTTACAAGAGCGTTCTTCCTCCCTCATGCTCCAACTTCATTATCAACAATTTTCATAACTTTATGTATTTTCTCACTTGTTTTATTCAAATTTATTTATGTGAAACATCAAGTTACACTATCTACACCAGAAAGCGTATTTCTGCGAAATGTCATTTGAAAGATGTGCATCTAACGGAGAGTTATGGAGGAAACGGTCAGGATGGAGCGCCCAAAACGGCTAGTTGTCAGTCGTCAACATGTCAAACTACCTGCTTGTTTTAGAGGCTACCCACGTAAGAAAAACATCTTTTTTGTATGTTGATTACATAACATTGTCTAATGTATTATTTAAAACAGCAGGGTATGGTTTGAGGAAAATTTGGCTACTTTCTTTAGGATGTCAAGCTTCCCGCTTTAGAGGCTACTCACGTACTCGAGTCCTCCATTATAGTGGACAAAATGTTTTTATCGGAGTTCTAAAACCATTGTCACTATTCCGTGGAAAAGGAAAAATGCCCGAAATTTTGGTGGAGAGTAATTGTAGAGAAAATGAAGAGAAAATACCAATCTCTTCTGTACTCTTTCTTTGGCCATTCCGAAACCATGTCCCTTTTCATCTTGCATAGTATGTCTAACGAAATAGGTTTTCGACAGGGTCAAATTACTTACAATCAAGAGTGTGGATTATCTCTCCCCCACCCCCGCAGCTTTTTTCCACTAATTTCCCTAACATTAACCATCTTTTTTTACTTTCTGATTCAACCGTTTAATATTATTAAACCTACACTGTCGAAAACGTATCTTGGCAAAATTTTGTTAATAATAAAAATATACACCCCGAAAACTAGGCAGAGGAGAGGGTGGAAATGATCTGGAAAACTCCTTTACTTTTTTTTCCCATGTCTACCAACATAATCGTAATCTACACCGCAAAAATTCATTCAAAAATATCTTTTTCAGAAAGTTATGACAACACGAAGTGGATTGGTTCATCAATTTGTAGTTATGGCTCTCTCTTACCAACATAATCGTAATCTTACACCCTCAGATACTTGTCTCTGCAAAAGTTCAGCCAACGATATCTTTTTCACAAAGTTATGACGAAATTAAGTGGATTGGACAAAGTTATGACGAAATTAAGTGGATTGGTGCTTGAAAAGCACGGAAGTTTAGTATCCTGTCAATTACTTCTTCGGAGTGAAGTGTTTCTCCATGTATTTAGTGCTGCATATCATACAGAGGAGCTATTGAAAAGACCAGGCGGAAGACTTATCTTTGGTTTACTGTGTCTGTCTTCCTTTAGTCTCTAATGAATTCCATACAACTTGTGATTCAGCTTTATCCAACATTTTTTTTGCATCTGTTTTGTGAAACACAAGATTATTTAAAAAGTGAACGGAACTCCATAGACTTAGGATAAATATTCCAGTTGTGACCATTTTTCTTTTTTCTTTTTTTTTTTTCAGTGTACTTAAGACTAAATTTTATCCAATATCTTTTTCTTTTCCGACGGTAGGGGTGTGTGGTTTGCGGGAAATTTGTCTGCTGTTTCTTGGAAATTGAAAGACTATTTAGAGATATTAGTGAAGCAAATTTAGTTTTTAGAGGACCAAAATCATTGTCACTGTTTTAACGTCCACTTCTCTCCATGCTTGCATAGATCAGATGTTGGTATTATTGGTTGGGAAATTTATGGCTGGATTCCTTTCCTGTTGCCAACCCTCACCTGTTTCAAAGCGAAGTAATGTTTCCTATGGCAATACGTTCTTCAGTGAATACTGGAAATGGGTCAGCATGTTTTGCAAGACGGTTGATGTTCATTCACACACATTACATGTCAAACCAAAGGTATACAGACGTATAGCTTTTGATTGGCTCATGGCTATAGTGGAAGACATTTGCTCAAAGTGCCATGCTGTGGAGCTATGTCCGAAACCTACCTAGTTTCGAAACAAGCTTCTTAAACCACACAGACATTTCTACACCAAATGTTCTGAGATAATATTCTTTCATAACATCTGCCCTAGAAATATTTCCTATTCAGTCAGTCGGGACGGGGGTTGAGGGGAACAACATCATCATCATCATCATTTAACGTCTGTTTTTCCATGCAGGCATGGGTTAGACGGTTTGACTGGAAACTGGCAAG
>JAOPUL010003827.1:347057-358705 GCA_027564515.1 Octopus rubescens | reverse complement strand
ACATACATATATATACATACACATTATATATGTATATATATATATACATACATACACATTATATATGTATATATATATATATACATATTATATATGTATATGTATATATTTATATGTATTCATTATAAGATGTTTGTAGAATGACAAGCATCTGTTAAAAACAAACACACCCACATATATATATATATGTATCTATACACCATATATATATATGTATGTATATATACAGTTAATGGTAGAAATCAGTTGGGAACATAATATTAATAGAAAGAACGATGATGATGATGATGGTAGTTGCAATCATAATAGTAATACCACTACTGCTACTACTACTACTGCTATTACTACTACTACTAGTAATAATAACCTTATTATTAATATTAACATAGGCTGAATATGATGAAGTGTCAATAGTGAGCGAAATATAGAGAAGACCAATACCAGATTGGTTTCGTCAGAAAAGAAAATAATAATAATAATAATAAGAGATTGGGTTTTTGCTGTACCAGCAGCTTGAGTTTATTAGTTATCTATAGAGATCACACCCTAAACAAACAATTAATTAATTAGATAAAATAATAATAATAATAATAAAAAAAAAATATATATATATATAAAGCAAATATACAAAAGAAACGTGTGCATGTGTGTGTGTGTGTGTATGTGTAACTATGTGTATATATGGGTTTGGGTTTGAAAAATATTTGGGGTTAGTCAAGGTGAGGAAGAAGAGGGAAAAAAAGGGGAAGATTTACCCGAGGTAGAATTAATAATAATAATAATAATGGTAATTGTTTTCAGCTAAGACATAAGGTCAGCTGTTTTTTTGAGCGGGGGTGGTGAGGTTAGTCAATAACATTGATCACCTGTACTTTATTTCATCTATCGACCCCTTGAGGGATGAAAGGCAAAATTGACAATGGCGGGGTTTGAACTAAGGACTGGGGGATGTAACTAAACAGTCAAAGGCGTTTTGTTCAACACTCTACTAGTACTGCCAATCCAACACCCTTAATAATAATAATAATAATAATAATAATAATAAAAATAATGGTTTCAGATTTTTGGCACAAGGCCAGTCATTTCGGGGGAGGGGTTTTTAGTCGATTACATCGACCCCAGTTTTTTAAACTGGTACTTATTTTATCGACCCTGGAAGGATGAATGGCAAAGTCGATCCCGGCGGAATTTGAACTCAGAACGTAGAGACGGACTAAAAATGCTGCTAAGCATTTTGCACGGCGTGCTAACGATTCAGCCAGCTTGCTGCCTTAATAATAATAATATTAATAATAATGGTTTCAAATTTTGGCACAAGGCCAGCTGGTTCAGGGGGGGGGGAGCTAGTCAATTACATTGACTGATACTTATTTTACCGACCCCTGAACGGCAAAGTTGACCGTGGCAGAACTTGAACTCAGAACAGATAAAATGCCGCTAAGCATTTTGTCCGGCATGCTAACGATTCTACCAGCTCGCTGCCTTAATAATAATAATAATAATAATAATAATAATAATAAATGCTTCAAACCAAGTTGTTTTTGACAGGACTTGAATTCACAACATAAAAAGCCCCAAAAACAAAGAAAGAAAGCCCTGCATGGCATTTTGCTCAGTGCCCTATCCAATTCTTGCCAAACCTAATTTGGCTTGGCCCTTAAATATAGTAATTAATGTCTTTTGGTTGCTCTTTAAATGAAACGCGAAAGAGAAGATAATGATAAAAAAACAAAAACAAAAACAGGTGCTGTTTTATTAATGATGTGATAGGATCGTGGAGGGATTAGGGGGAGTAAAATAGGGGTTTATACAAAAGGAGGGTGGTGAGGGGAGGCGGGGCAGTCATTGGAATGATGACCAAAAATAAAAGGAAATGGTGAAAACAGTTTTGGGGAAAAACAAATGAAAAAAAAAAAAGCAATTTGGTAAAAGCAAAAATGAAATTACATTCTCTAGTTTGGCAACAAATGATATAAGCAAAGACACACACACACACACACTTGAATATATGTACATATACATAATTTACACACATACATGTAGATATATGCACACACACACACACATATATATATTTATATATATACATACATATTTACATGCATGAATATCTATACATATGCACAAAAACACACCATATATACACACACATATACATATATGTATGCACATATACATACATAATTCACACACATACATGTAGATATATGCACACATATATGTGTATACATATATCTATACATATGCACAAGAACACACCATATATACACACACACACACACATGCATGTTTATTATATATGCACACACACACATTTTCCAGATATACATACCCAAACATACATACATACATACATACATACAAAGAGAACAGCTTGATTTGAGTTTCAAATATAAAGCAAAAGAGGAAAAACAAAGCGATTTTTTTTTTCTTTCTATAAAAAAAATATAAAAAATGGCCAACAACAATAAAAAATATGATAAAAATAAAGAATAAGCAATTTAACAACAAAATTATAACAAAGCAGAAAAAGAAAACAAACAAAAAAAATAAACAAAAACATTAAAAAATTACATGACCACCACTACCAACAATAACAACTATAGCACAAATGTTTATACAAATTACTGTTGCACTCTACTCTTTTTTGTTTTAAATCTTAGAGCCCCCCCCCCCAATCACTTATTGCGGCATCCTAAAATCGTTATGGAACTTATTTACATCCATTTAATCCTTTAGTGTTTAAAATGGCCCTATTAGGCCCAAATATTCATGTTTTATCTTCAAATGAACCAGATCTAGCCTCTCACACCTATCCTACAATGCCATTCTGAAAAGAAACAATAACACTATTGAAATCTCAAAGCTATGAGATAATGCAGGATTAATTCAAAACAAGATCTGATAGAGTAATCTGAATACTAAAGGGTTAAATCAGATTCAAAATAGATTATCTGGTAATTCACATTATCCGTTGATGATAATAATAATAATAATAATAATTCTTTCTAATTTTGGCACAAGACCAGCATTTTGAGGGGAGGGGTTTCAGTCTATCTGTGTTAGGAGCTTATTCTCTTTATCACTCTCTACATTTAAACAAAGAAAATCCATATCTGTTTAGGGTTGATAAAATAAGTACCAGTCATACACTGGGGTCAATGTAATCAACTAGTCCTCTCCTTATAGTTTTTCTATACATAAACTTTATATTTTTATATCTATACATTATAATTATATATATGCATTTAACCTCCTACAAGTTCTTATGCTTTTAACAAAGTAGACCTTAATACTACGCTCATACTCTCAGAAACTCGTAGCGTATGTATTTGTAATGTTGTGGAACATGTTTGCAGTGTAGTGTGCATGTTGTTCTTTCTGCACAGCTTTGCTACCCCCCCCCCAGGAAGGGTTAGGGTTCTGAATGGTGTCACGACGGGTGTGAAACAATAGGATCTGGTCAAATTACTTTTCTACTGAAATTTTGTAAGGAGGAGGTTAGTTGATTATAGCAACGATTATAGCAGTGCTCAACTGGTACTTTGTTTTATCGGTCCCAGGAGGATGAAAAGCAAAGTCAACTTTGGCGACATTAGAACTCAGAATGTAAAGCTATTAGGAATGCTGCCATGCTGATGAATCCACTAGCGTGTCACCTTCTGGTCAAAATAAACATCAGTTTTAATATGAGATTGTTTACTCTTTCATACTCTCTGTTTTGTTTTTTTCTTAGTAAGGCATGCGACCCAAGACCTGAATGAGTATCTAACTAACTATATATATATATATTTGTGTGTGTTTGTGTGTATGTACTAGTAACTCCCACCAATCGAGGCACTCTGATTGGCTCCTACCTAAGGAGATTATGGTGGTAGTTGTTTTACCTCAGATTAACCATGATTAAAGACTTTCCAGCGATGACCACTACTAAACTGTATGTATATATATATTCAAGATAATCTGACAAGGTCAGCAATCTCAGCCCCGTCATAACTTCCCATAGATACATCATACAGT
Source organism: Octopus rubescens (assembly GCA_027564515.1). NCBI lineage: Eukaryota > Metazoa > Mollusca > Cephalopoda > Octopoda > Octopodidae > Octopus > Octopus rubescens. Next base: position 354,685 of record JAOPUL010003827.1, on the reverse strand, counting down.
GAGTTTGACCAACTGGTCGATGTATGTATATATGTATATAAGGATGTATTAAATGAAGTGAATGTAGATAAGCTATTGGTAATTGTTCAGGACACAGGGAAAAAACTGGGGGCAGGAGATGGGATAAGGAAAGGGTTAGGGGTCAGGGTCTAGGACAGAAAGCAGATCTCGTTAATGAATCAGGTTGTCATGGAATTAGAAAGCAACTTCTCTTGTGTATTGTTTTATTTTTTTTAGAAAAAAAAAACAATAAACGAAAAAACATCAACTTTTCATTAATTATTTTCAGCTTGTTATTTTTCTCTTAAGTTTTTTTTTCTTTTTCAAAGCAATCAACAATAACATTAACAACAACAAATAAAAATTTTCTTTCTTTCTTTTTTTTTTATAGAAAATAATTAAAAAAAAAACAAACTGAAAATACATTTCCAAGTGTCAACAGAAACTCTAAATGAAAAATATAAATTACAAAATAATAATAATACAGAAAAAAAAAGGAGGGGGGAAAAGGAGGAAATCCAATGAAATTTTGTCGAATTATGTGGAGATGTATTTGTTTGGTCAACCTGCCCCTCCCCTTTCCCCTCCTTGTACAAATAAATAGATAAATCGTGAAATATGTCGTCTACTAAATTCGTGTTGTTGGTGGTAGTGGGTCTCTCAACACCTCCACCCCCACACTCGCTATCTATCAAACCTCAAATACAAATTACTCTACATCAACATTTGTTTGTTTCAAGTAAACAGCTCACCCACCTCCACCTACTTATTCACACACACGTGTACATACATACATATATATGCATGTGCGTATATACATACATACATATATATGCCTATATACATTCATCTCTTTCCTGTTAATTAAAGGTGGTTAGCTGATCCACACAGAAGGTGACTTCACTATTATTAAATAGTATATATATATATATATATATATATATATAAATATATACACACACACACACACACGTATAGTTCATAGAGAAGATGATGTAGAATGTTGTAATACCACTGATGGTATTCAAACACCACATGTCCACAAAGCAATATCAGAACTTCTAAACTGTTCAAACTAGAAGACTTAACACCTAAATACCTAAGATTACACGTACCAGTGGGGCCTGTTCATTAGGGATCTCGGTCCACACAATATCCAGCTAGGATATTACATAGCTGTCTAATATAGAATACATACATATATAATATCATTATATAAATATCATTCTTAAGCAAGAATATTATTGACAGCAACTTCGATGTTTCAGCCAGCTAAGTCATCGTTGGAAGTTCGACGATGGCCTAACTGGCTAATACTTCGGAGTCACTATCAATAATATTCTTGTTTAAAAATAATAAATTTGTACTCTACAAAAGTATAGAGTAACCCTTCAGATTGATGTAAAATTGTTTCTATTAAAACTGAACCTAAAAACAAACATTAATAAATATATATATATATATATATATATAGATCTATATGGAAACACTGCTCCTCTTAGCGACTATTGCTCCTCGATCTACTTTGACCCTGTGTAGTAGCACCTACCAAGGTCTCAGTTATGGGTTAATTAGCATGTCATGGAATTGCTCCCCCAGGGCAGATGAGGCCCTTCAGCTGCTCATGTACTCCACACAAGTTCCGCATCCTGATAACTACTGGATTCGTGGCAGTACAAAAATCATGTAACAGAAGTGCTACAGCATGGCCTTAGCAGCCAATAAATAATTACAGTTTAATTAGACCCCCATCCCCTAATCTTGGTTTATTCTTATATTTTCTTTTACGGGCTAGTACCAGGCAATGGACTGTGCCCATGCTGGAGGCAGAAGTGCCCCCCCGGAGGACTCAAAGTATAATTGTTGATTACATCAACATCAGTACTTGCAGATTGGTACTTCAGGTTCTTGCGCTATCAACCATGGAAGACAAAGTTGACATAAGTTGGATTTGAACTTAGAACTTTAAGGGATGCAATCCAATACTTATGATGTGGTGTAATTTGTATTCATCCATCCCCCGTAAGGGCCTCAACTAATCCTTTTTATTTGTGTTTTCTCTTCGGCCCAGAACTAAACAAGGAGAAACAGTTATTTAGTCTTGGTGCTCCACTGAGCCTAATGCCTATGCCATCTCCCACCCTGGGGTCTGAAAGGAAATAAATATAAATGAGTAAAAGCAATCTATTATTCAATAAAGAAGTTTGTACAAAGAGATGAGAGAGAGAGGAGGAAGAGATGAAAAGATTGGGATGAAAGCACAATTTTAAAGATTCCTGTGTGTGTGTGTGTGTGTGTATACTGAATGTACAATGGTTTTTGCTAGGCGAGGGCATTGTTCCTCTTGTTAACCCATTCCCATCACCTCAGATTCATTGAGCATACCTATGATTAAAATGTATTCCAAATGTGACCATCCTGTCTTTTCATTTCTTTTTGTCCAGGCATGTCTAGTTTTTCCTTTTAAAAGAAAATGTTTGTTTTTAATGACAGTAGGATGTGATTTCAAGCAGGCCAAGGGACCGGCAAGAACCCATCTCTTCCCCCTCATCATATTGTCATGATGATGATGATGACACAGAGAGGGCAGTGCAAGCACCTTGTTAGATCTGGATAAACAGTCCGTCAATGTTTCTAGTTGTGGTGGTCATGGCGGGGGAGGTCATCTGCACCTCTCCATATCATCATTATTATGAGGGAACAGCTCATTTTGCTATTAAAAAACATAACACTTGTCACCACCCTCCCTACATCTCTTTCCCTTATCTGAAAGACATCAAGGAATTTAGTAATGTGTGTGTGTGTTTGTGAGTGTATCTGTGTGTGTGTACATCTATCAGTCTGTTGGTCTGTTTGTCTCACTGTATCTATATAATACTCTGCTTGTGTATTTTCTATCTATAATTGTTTCACACCCTTTCCCTCTGTTCCAGAAACCAATTCACAAGTTTCAAAAGAAAAAAAACAAAACAAACCCCGCACAATTAAAACCTGAGTGCACACACACACACACACACGTTGCAAACATATTAGTTAAAATTTAAACATCAACCCTAGTAATATTTACAAGACAGGGGTGGATGGGATGGGGGGTGGGTTAGGAATGCTGAACTGATGACATTGTTGTTGTTGTTATTATTATTATTATTTTTAGGCCTTCGTGCCTAGTATACAAAGGATTATTATTATTATTATTATTGGTTAGTGGGAGCTATTTGGTAGAGAAGAGTGTCAAAGAACAACGCACCTCCAATCCCCACCAACTATTTCTGATTAAGAAAATATATATATATATATATAATAAAAAAAAAAACTTGAGGGGGAGAATTAAAAATAAAATCAAATAAAAACTTTTTGTCGCGGACAATAAATATTTTAATAAATTACAAATTGGTACTGAATTGAAATGAAAAAAAAAAAAAAAAAAAATAATAAAATAAAACATCTTGTAGTCATGCCACTTTGGTAATGGCATCAAGTAAAAAGATCTATGATTTATTCTATAGGAAACACACAAAAAAAAAAACACATATCAATAATGGTTTTTAGGATGTTAAAGAATATTTCTTGAAAAACAGAACTTAGCCATTCTACCATTTAAAGGTGTGAAATTGCTGCCTCTGTCTCTCTTCTATATACTTCTGGCACTCTTTCTTTCTTTCTTTCTTTCTTCCTCTTTCTCTCCCTCTTTCTATAATTTCATATAATAATTATTTTTATTTAATTTTTTGTCAAAATTAAAAAGAAAAAATATTTAAAAAAATATTTTCTTTCCTTCCATTTAAATTTCTTTTTTTTTTTTTTTTTTTAATTTTTTTCTGTGTTGAGACAAAATTTTAAGATTCCTACCACGAAACTCTCCAGCTAACCATTTCACAAAAAATCACAGGAATGCATACGAACTGGTGTTTAATTACTCGTGTAATTATTATTAGTAATTAATAGATGAAAATATCTGCCAGGTCACCTCCTCCTCCTACTCCTCCTTGGTGCGGATGCTACTCTATCATATAACACTCCCCCACCCTCCAGAAAGACCAGGTATCTATTATCTTTTCCCTTTATAAACACAGACAGCTAAGTCAATCTTGCTCAGCTCAACTAAAAAAAAAAAAAAGAAAAAGAAAAAAAAGGGACCCTTTCCTATTTCGATCCCCAGCAAACTCTGCAATGAACGTAAAGGTAGCCAAACAATTGATGTGTTGAGATCAGTGTGATCCATCAACGGGTGATCAGGGACTTAAGTGATGGCGAGCGACTTGGCTACCAATGAAATCATTATGATGGGACCAGGAGTTTGATCTGAGAGCCAGAGACTCATTTTTGCCAAGGGTTTTACTGACTATGTCATGCTGCTTGCCAAAAGTAGTATTAAACAAAGAAAAAAAAAAACAGGTTTTAACATAATTTTTTTTGGAATGTTTTAAATACTTATTAATTATTTATTAATTAAAAATGAAAAAAAAAAAAAAAAAAAATCATAAAAATTCCATCGCAATTTCAAGGAGACTGAACGATTAGTTTGTATATTTTTTTTCATCAGGAAATTTCTTTGAATTTTTCAAGACAGCTAAAAGTGTTTCTTCTTTTACTTAATAAATAACTGCCTTACAATGAAGACCAAACTATCTGCCTAGTCTCAGACATGCTGTTGCAATGCATCTTTGCATATATCTACCAAACACGAGGAACAGGATTATCTGATCCACTGGGATGAAGTAAACACAGCCGAACTAAAGAAGTTAAAGGCTGTATTTACCGAGACCCTTAATAACTGATTCTCTGAACGTCCTGAAAAGAGCAAATGGAACGGTGGAGCGTGGTGGTGGTGATACATTGTGCAGCTATGGAAGAAAAATGGCTAACCCCTTTAACTAGTTAGTTAGGCCAGAGTCAGGACCACCTACACGAGTACAAATATCTAATGATACTACTGGGGGGAAATGAAAGGGTCAGACAGGGTCCCACAAATGTTTCTGATTTAGGCCCAAGGCCAGCAATTTTGAGCAGGGGGTGTGTCAGTCAGTTCCATTTACGCTAGTACTTGACTGTGGTTTTAATTTATCGACCCATCCCACCCCACCTAGGCAAAGTTGGACTCGTGGGATTTGAACCTAGAACCTAAAGGGTCAGAAGAAATACTTGCAAAGCATTTTGTCCAACACTTTAACAATACTGCCAATCCCCTGGCATGCGATAATAATAATAATAATAATGGTTTCAAATTTTGACATGAGGCCAGCAATTTCGAGGGATGGAGTCAGTCGATTACGTCGACCCCCAGTTCTCAACTGGTACTTATTTTATCAACCCTGACAGGATGAAAGATAAAGTTGACCTTAGCGGAATTTGAACTCAGAACGTAAAGACGGACAAAATGCCGCTAAGCATTTTGCCCAGCATGCTAACGATTCTGCCAGCTCGCCACCTTTATAATAATGATAATAATCCTTTCTATACTGGGCACATGGGCCTGAAATTTTCCGGGATGGGGGATAGTCGATTCAATTGACCCCAGTACTCAACTGGTACTTATTTTATCAACCCTGAAAGGATGAAAGGCAAAGTCGACCCCCGGCGGCATTTGAACTCAGAACGTAAAGTCGGAAGAATTGCCGCTAAGCATTTCACCCGGCGTGCTAATGATTCTGCCATCTCGCCGCCTTGACTTTTATGTATATTAATTACGAAATGATATAAGTAATGATGTTTTATCTCAATGAAACAGCTGTCGAGCACAATTATATTATGTACATGTGAAATTAATGCTTTTCTGCTTTTATTTAAATTACATAGCCTTAAACTTGTAACGTTGAAGTATCCATTGTTTTCTCTCAGCTCAGATGTGACCCCAAAGGGAGTGCCGTCTTCAAGCATGAGCACACTGGGATGTTTCCCCGGGGGATCTCAGAGTTTAGGCTCCCCACTGCCAGTATATGCATACTGTAGTTGTGTGTATTGGAGGCTGCAGTAGATTGTTCTGCCAAAGGGTAGAGAGTATAATGATGTGAAGACTACCAACAGGCTGTTTGTTATATAGTGTTTACCCTTGATACTAAAGACAAGGGCTTACTCATCTCTGATGTTCAGTCTCCTTTGCAACTTCATTATTTGTCACGTTATGGACCACTTCGTTGAAGGTTGCAGCAAAGAGCACCTCTTGTTGTTGTCGTTGTTGATGCTGCTGCTGTTGTTGTTGTTGTTGCTGCTCTTGCTGCTGCTGTTGTTGTAGTTGTTGCTGCTCTTGCTGCTGCTGCTTCTGTCGTTGTTGTCGTTGTTGATGCTGCTGCTGTTGCTGTTGTTGCTGCTGCTGCTTCTACCGTTGTTGATGCTGTTGTTGCTGCTGCTGCTGCTTCTACCGTTGTTGTTGTTGTTGTTGTACTTGTTGATCTTGTTATTCTGTTGCTGCTCCTGTTGCTCTTGATTCTTTTTTATGTTGTTGTTGTTGCTACTATTTTTTTTTTGTTTTTTATTTCTGCTGCTGCTTCTGCTGCTGCTACGGCTGTTCTCATAATTCTCGTTGCTGTATGCTCTCGTTGTTTTTGTTGTTGCAGCTGTTGTTGTTGTTGTCGTTGTTGTTGTTGTTGTTTTTCTTCTTGTTGTTCTTGTCGTCGCCATCATCAACGTTGTTGTTGTTTTGGGTTTTTTAGCTGCTGCTGTTGTTGTTGTTGTTATCGTCGTCGTCGTCGCCGTCATCGTTGTTTTTGTTTTATTGTGTTTTTGTTGTTGTTGTTGTCGTTGTTGTCATCGCTATTATTGATGCTATTCCCGTTGTCGTTGTTGTTCACATTGACGTCGTTGTGGTTGCTGTCAATGTCGTTGTGCTTGTAAACACTTGTATATATCGTCCTCATCATCATTATACATCTATCTCTCTATGCTCTCATGGGCTTTTAATTGGGTCTTTTCGAGAGAGAATTTCTCGCCATTTGCTGTTGTCCATGTTCATCTTCTTCATAAGGTTCAGCCTCTTCAGTTTACCTTTAATTGCTACTTCCCTTATTTTCTTCAATCTTTCACTTCACCGGCTTTCTTTCCACTTGGATATATTGACATTTTAACCTATTGTCATTTTCCTAATGCATTGCATACAAACTCAGTCTTACCTTTCACGCATTACTTCTGAACCCAATGCTAATCATTGCTTTTCTTAGCTCATTTATGCATACTAATACTACATATACAATACTTCAGAGTCTTCTCACAACATTTCTTTATAGACTTCGTACTTTCTCTGCATTCAATGCTACTAACTAACAATACCTGTAGTTGTTCTTGCTCCATCTCCCTTCCAAACTTTACAGAGTTCTCTCTTTTAGCTTTTATGGTTATATCTACCCTACCATTCCACCTCCATGGCATAGATAGGACCTTACTACATCTACAAATATCTGCTGTTCACGATAGTTGTCTTGTAAATTCCGTATCTTCTAAGTCTTATCTTCAACTCCTTTCCATTTTCTTTTGAACCTATTCCTGAACAAGGGGCCCTTCAGTTCTCATGCGAACCTTCTCTAGTCTTCTTTATAGATCTTATCCTAAGATCGGTAATTACAGAGTTCTCTCTTTTAGCTTTTATGGTTATATCTACCCTACCATTCCACCTCCATGGCATAGATAGGACCTTA
>JAOPUL010003827.1:77216-91779 GCA_027564515.1 Octopus rubescens | reverse complement strand
GTGTGTGTGTGTGTGTGTGTGTGTGTGTGTGTGTGTGTGTGTGTGTGTGTGTGTGTGTGTGTGTGTGAATTTGCATTCATTTCTCTATTTACAATCACCTTAAAATTTTTATTTGCAGTTAAATGCTGAATAAGGTAAAAACTATTAGAATACAATAACTGATCCAGGATAAAGTCACCCCCTAAGGCAAGATGGCTGCAAGTTAATCTTCACCAGGATTAACTATTAGATTAAAGCCTGAACGTTGTTCAATGATGTCAACTATTTATGTATGTATAATTACAAGAGTTATAAAGGAAGGAAAAGATCAGTAACAGAGAAAAGAAGAGAGAGAGCTACTAAAAGTTAGTAATTAGAAAAATGAGAGTTTTAAACTTCCTTTCCTGTTTTAATTTTGTTGTCATGATGGATTGATTAATCATAGATCATTTCTGTTTAACAGACACAAGACCAGAAGTCATTTCGTTTGTGACTATCTCATCAACCTGTACATTTAAGACTATATTGTCCAATGTACGAATCCTATTTTGACATTTGATGGATATTTGGTTGCAATTTCTAGCACATCTATAAACTGTAAAAAAGCCTCCTTGTGAGCTTTGAGGTTCCTCTGTTGTTTTCTCTCATTGTGTATGGTAGTATCTTACTGGTGTAAAATAGTAGATGGTGATGACATATTATTGTGTTGATCAGTACAAAATAATTGGGGATGATAAATTGCTGCAATACTTCATACAAAATAGTGAAATGAAGTACATTGTTCAAGGACATGACTTGTAGGAATTGAACTCACATCATGAGCAAGCACTCAAAACATAAGGCTATGCACCTCCACCAAATTCAGGCAAAATTGATTCTTGCAAGATTTGATATTTTAACTAATAACAATATTGATAAAGCTAAATAATAATAATAATCATAATAATTATTAACAAGGAATGGTATATACATGTGCCAAACAAGGTACATGACAACGACCAGGCCACAATCGTCTGGAATATGCTTATTCAAACTGACAAAGAAATAAAAGACATAATAATCAAGGATTGAAAATAAAACACCTGCTTACTGATAGACATTGCAGTTCCTTTTGACCAAAATATTGCCAAATAAAGACGTGGAAAAGTTGTCAAAGTACAAAGACCTCAAAATTGAAATATTCAAGATGTGGGGCATGAAGGTGAAAACAATACCAGTAATAATTGGAACATTGGGTATGATAAGAAAACATATATAAACAAAAACGTAGAAGCTATACCTGGACCCCCAACACTACACACTATACAAAAAAATAGCCCTGATAGGAACAACCCACATCCTATGCATGACACTATCAATTCAATAATACAACCCAAACAAAACAATCCTCAAACACAAGACACACTCGATACAGTAAACATCTAATAAATTAAACAACCACCACAACATGTACTCTACAGTCCGGATACCCAACAGAAGAATACAACTCACATTACACACACAACACACAATACTACACTAATACAATAAAAGGCTGCAACTAGACCCTATAACAAAACAAACTGACGCAATACAATCCCGGAAGAATTTGGAACACATATGTAACCCTGAGTTTGTAGGTTCACATTTACCGCCGCAAGAACAAAATAAATCAACGACAACAAAAAGCAACAATACAAACGACGAGAACGCTTCCACCGCCGGTGACCACAGCAGGCCCACCACCACCACCGTTAACGAAAAAGACAATAAAGAAAACGAACCACGCAAATCCACACAAAACAGTTTCGACTTTGCACAAGCGACTAAACAGCTCACCGAAGATATTTTTTATTAACGAAAGCGATTTCAAAAGTACTAACTGTATGTTGGAGAAATGTGGGAGAAACGTAGTATTAAATATTCCTAGAGCTGTCCAGCAAGAAACTAATTTGCGGACAGTTCTATATAAAATAATTTGAGTGAAAAGCAGAAAAGTAGAGCAGGCCACACAACAGTAGATCGAAAATGTTTAAGACCAATTTGGAAAAACAAAACATACATAGCCAGGGGGAAAAAGTATGAGACTGTCGAAATGAGGTTCGCCTCAGAGGTGGAGGCCAAAAATCACTCGACAGCCACTCTAACGAGTGACGAATTCATCCTCATCCCCTTGGTCGAAGAGATTTCAAGGTAAAAATCCTAAACATACCACCAGAAATAAACATCTGCTGGTTGGTCGCTACGATTCTCTTCGACATAGAAAACCACCATACTGCGAACACAGAGATTACAGAAGCAGAACTGGTTAGTACAGGCAATGCAGGTACTAATTCAGTCAGACCAGCCAAGCGTCGAAGCCATCCCGGACTACATAAGCCTACCGGATGGCACAAAGCTTCACATGGCTGTTGAGGGCAGAAAACCAAGATGTCACCTGTGCGGGGACACAAATCACCTCAAAGCTTTCTGCCCACAACAAACGAGAAAAGTAAGCCCCGTCCCCAGTTTTGCCGACACCAACACCACTACCACCACAACAGCAGCAACAGTACCAATAGAAGCAGGGGACCACCACAGCTGTAAAAACAGCAGTAGCAGTAACAGCAACACCGGCAGCAGTAGCAGCAATAACAAGAACAACAACAGAGGAAACAACAACAGCAAGAAACAAAACAAACAACTCACCAGCATACCAGACAGTAGCAAAGACAACCTCACCAGAATCCCCCAAAACAACAACAGAAAAATAGGAAAAAGCTCCTTAGGATCTCCCCCCTACCGTGTTCTGAACTGTCAGACATGTCCTGCTGTGAGGAGGACGACAAAGAGCCTAAATGGCAAATGGTCGGTAGACCATATAACAGAAAAAGAAACAAGACCGCTCTGACATCAACACAAAACCTGGCAGGTATGATCAGAGTGGGAGACACCTTCGAAAACAAAAACACAAACACCTCCCCCAACAGCAACCACACTAGTACCGTCAACAACAATATCATCCCCATCGCTAACATCACCACCACCATCACAAGCACAACCCAATTCACAAACTGGAACCCATGCTGCCCCTGCTGCCTGCCCTCTTTCTTTTCTTTCTACATTTCTTTAATCTGGTTTTTCCTTTTAATTTATTCACAAACACAACTCGCATACCGCACACCCCAACAGCAGCAACACTCAAGCATCATAAATTATACGGCAATAAACACGAACAATAAAGAACTCATAGAACACATATATAACCATACAGATGTCACACACACTAATGTCATCAAACCAACAAACACACCAAAACACATCAAGGTAATTCAAACATCACAAAAGACGTACACAGTCTTAAAAACCAAATACCCTGAAGGTCGACCTAGATAGACTAGTCGACCTAGATAGACTTAGAAGGCAAGGACCTAGTTACTGGAAGCTAAACGCGTCACTCCGGGCGTGCCCAGCTTACAGAGACCGGATTAAAGAATTAGTTAAGCGGCCTTCAGGAGAGACATTAACAAAAGACTTTACAACGAACTGCTCGTGGAAGCATCCACACCTAACCATGGGGACGGTAAAACCATCAGCACCTCACTAGCGAAATCACATCACTATAAGTAACCTTTTCTGCATCTAATCCTTATTCTTCTAATATGGCCATGCTTAAGATATGCAGTATAAATGCATGTGGCCTAAGGTCGTCTCGGAAACAAGGCCATCTACTCAACGACCTCAGGTCACTAAGCGTCGATGTACTGGCCATCAGTGAAACCAGACTCTCCGACCGACAAACGCTCCTGCCCATTTTCGGTGGATACGAGATCTATCTATCTCCATGTCAACTGGGAATAGGAGGTGGAACTGCGGGATTGTTCCGGAGAGGTCTGGACCTCAACATAAGGACTATCTTCCTGGATCCAGAAGGTAAGTTGGTGATCCTGGTTGTGAACAATAGTGATGGGAGTGCCCTCAGACAGGAGCAGGACAGCCGGACTTCTTAAAACGTCTGGAGGTTTTTTCTTAGGAACGTCGACCTTGACTGTTAGTGGGAGATTGGAACGCCGTCTCAGAGCCACATTTGGACTGTGTGGGGCTAATGGATAGAAGAGGGGGTGGGAATAAAAGCCTCGCAAACCTGCTCAGACATTTCCAACTGTCTGACAGGTACCGACTGGATTTCCCGGAGGTGCCAATATGGACTTGGACGAAGCGCATCGGGTCATCCAGATTGTATATAGACAGGGTATTCTGTAGATCAGTGGATAACGATAGCATAAATTGTCCACTTTTCAAACTGGTCGGCTATACAGACCACAATTTTGTGATTTGTACGGTCGACCTAGATAGGCTTAGAAGGCAAGGACCCGGTTACTGGAAGCTGAACGCGTCACTCCCGGCGTGCCCAGCTTACAGAGACCGGATTAAAGAATTAGTTAAGCGGGTGTTGACGGGGACAATCGTCAACAACAAATTGTGGTATGCCCTGAAAAGGGCAATTAGAGTAGAATCAGTTAGGTTTAGTAAGGTATTAGTGACAGAAAGAAATGAAATAGAAGGGAACTTAGAAACTTAGAAGAGGCACCTAGGAAAGGCATTTCAACCGACGTGCTGACGGCGAGATTTCCCCTCGACCAATTCTTCAACGCTAAACACAAAGGTTGCATTGTCAGAGCTAAGGCGCGTGCTCTTAGACAAGAGGGAACGAAAACCGCTCGATGGGCCCGAGTGGCAGAGGCACAACGTGGAAACAAAGCCAAAATTCGGTCTTTACTGGACCAAAATGGGCGCACGGTAGTCGAGCCCGAGTTAATGTGTGCAATATTTCAGAAGCACTTCAGTGCTTACCTTGACGGTGTGCCGCGACTCTCGGAAAGGGCTGCAGAGTGTTACGAAATGCCGATAACAGCCGCCGAAATACGGGAAGCGATGATGGGCTGCACGGTGGGCAAATCACCTGGTTTGGATGGTCTGCCCTACGAGCTTTACTATTATATGCCAGACTTGTTTGGCGGCTCTTAGCAGATATCAACTGCAACTGGTAACAGAACGGGAGAATTGCTAATTCTGTGAGTCGAGGAGCGGTAGGACTGATGAGAAAGGACCCAAACAAATTGATAAGTTTAGACCCATAACGCTGCTGGACGCAGATTTCAAAATTTTAGCCGAAGTATTAGCAAGGTTGGCGCTTGTCGTCGAGAAACTGATTGGTGATGCACAAACATGCGCAATCCCAAGCAGATACATCCACCACAACCTCCACCTCATGCAATACATAATAGGCAGGGTGGATAAGGAAGCTGGTAAGGGTGGGGCTCTGATTAATTTGGATCAATCTAAAACTTTCGATAGGGTCGACCAGCAATACGTGGCAGCCGTCCTCACGGCGGCCGGTTTCGGTCCCGTTTTCCGTGGCTGGATCGCTGCTACGTAGTGACATTTGCTCGGTACTACGGTGAATGGTTATCTTTCGGAACCATTCATCATCATGCCTTATGTCCGTCAAAGGTGCCCATTCTCGTCTCTTCTCTATGTATTGGCTTTAATGCCACTACTGCGGAAACTGGAGACGTTGCGAGGCATCCCGCGCGAACTAGGACGTGGGAGAACCGTGTCGGTGTACGTAGACGACGTCACCATGATAGTGTCGAACAGCAAGCACATAGAGTTGGTCGGCACTGCTCTAAAAGAATATGAGGCGGTGACAGGAGCAAAAATTAATCCAGAAAAGTCAGTGGGCCTTCAGTTCGGCATCTGGAGATGCAGGTCGTGGGACGCTGGACGGAATGATTGGTAAAATTGCTTGGGGTCTGGTTTGGTCCAGATCTTCAGGTGAGAACTAGGACGGGGTGACGAGTAGGGTAGCCAATCTCACCCAGAAATGGGCCGAGAGAAAACTATCCCTGAAATGCCGGGCAGAGGCGGCGAACACCTACATCGCCTCTATCATACATTATCGCCTGACCGTCGTGCCTTGCCCCAGTTCTGTCTGACAAGACTGGAGCGCCTGCTCTTTCGCTTTCTGTGGAAGGGGTGCATTCCACTGGTCAGGCACTCTCATTTGCTGTCAGCACCTGCTGAATGGAGGGCTGGGCATGCCGTGGCTGCTGATGCGCTGAAGCTGCGACATTTCCAGTGTTTCCTAAACGGTGAGCAGGTGTGGTCGTCGTTTTTCAGACACGAATTCCCACAGCTCGTCTCTTTGTCCCAGCTGCAGTCCTGGATCAAGCGTAGACCGAGGCAGGGTGCACATCCCTCTCTCAATTGGACAATGCGGTTGGTAGGTTTTCTATAGAGGGTTAGTGACGGGCAAGTGCGACGACGTTCTCGAGGAGACGCTGGGTGTCGACGAGAATGAGGTAACTGGACTGTCCTGGAGGACTTTCGGGCCGGGGCCTATGGATAACTTGCATAAATTCCTGGCCTGGCAGTGCTACCGCGACGGGGAGGGGGCATTGCCGGTTCGGGATAAACTCTACAGGCATGGAAGTGCTGTCAGTCGGGTTTGCCCGAGATGCGCGCAGAGCGACAAAACTGTTCTGTACGCCCTCATCCAGTGCCTGAGCATTGCTGATTTGTGGATTTATGTCGAATATCTGCTGTCGCGTGTATGACGAGTCCATCGTGAAGATCGTCTCACCGCCTTCCTTTGGTCGGGAAGAGCAGTCAGTGTTTCTTTGTCTGGTGGCCTTAACGAAAGAGGTTGTGTGGTAAACCAAGTTGAAAGGGCTGAAGACAGACACTTTCCTCTTTTGCCAAACCCTCATCAACTTTTTCAAGTTCTACTTGAAAAGGAAAGTGAGGATAGAAGAGAAAGAAGTACTGCCTCCCAGCAATTTTGTTAAAAGGTGGGTGAATGTGACGCGAATGGCTCGAGTGAACGGGCCTACTCTAAGCATGTGGCTTTAGAAAAAGGATAGATGTAAAGGAGAGGGTACTTGCCCTAGAGGTCAGGGCGATCGTGTTTTTGTGGGGTTTTCGCGAGCAGCCCTCGGAAGTTTCTCTCTTTGGGGGATTTTAATTGTTATATTTTTCATTGTTATTCTTTGTTTACATATTTCTGTCCCACTCTATTTGTATTGTATTGTCCTGTACCGTCCCAATCTGTTATATGAACTCTCAGAGATTAATAAAGAAAAGATTATTATTATTATTTTTTTTTTTTTCGGCATCACTCATGCTGGAATCATTGCTGGTGAGTTTTTTCGAATTTTACTTTTCTTTTGCCGTTTTCGTCCGCTGAAATTGTAACTATTGTTTGGCGGAGATATGCAGATGTCTTCTAACAGAGTTTCACCCCTTTTCAATCATGGAACGGGCTTTCCGCCAAAAATACAGATGTAATCCCTAAATCTCAAACGTTTGTGGGCGCGAAACTGAATAGCCTCAAAAACGTTGTACCTAATCGCGAAACCAAAGTCGCAAGCCAACAATCCCAGCAGCAGCAGCAACAACAACAACAACAACAACAACAACAAGAGATAAACCAACTACAGCAACACCAAGAACTGAAACAGCATTCTCAGCAACATCTCTCAAATGAGCCTCTGAATTACACAGTTCTGCGGAAGGAGAACGAGGAATTAATGGAGTTTGTAGACTCAAATAAAGACAAACTTTTGACAACGGGTGAAGGTTTTGATGCTCTAACCATAGCCAAAACCCAGAAGGGATGGTTCTGATAAGAAAAACTATCCCTATGTTTCGTTTTTTGAGGGAAAGTTTCCTACATGATGTGGGAGTTTTCAAAAAACTATTGGACAAAAGGGTATTGGAAGGCCCATTTAAAGGCCCCGAAAAAGACCAACCCAATACTAGGGTAGATAACTGGCTCTTCTTTTGTTTCTTTTCCTCTTCCTGAAATGGCAATTATAAGAATAAGTTGTGCAAATGCACGTGGTCTGAGGGCAACGTGAAGACAGGATTACCTGCTCAACGACCTCAGGTCACTACGTTTGGTTGCTGTAGCCATTAGTGAAACTAGGATTTCCGAAACGCAATCGCTTGTTCTATTTCTAGACGACTACGAGGTTTATGCCTCCTTGTCGGCCTGAATCAAATGTCGACGAGGTTCTGTTTCGGAAAGGCGTTGACTTGAGGGTGAATACGGTTTTCCTAGACCCGGTCGGTAGGATGGTGGACTAGGACCTGGTTACTAGAAGATGAACGCGTCCTTCTCGGAGCGGAAATATTTCAGGGACCAGATTAGTAGAATAGTTAAACGGGAATTGACGGGAGTCATCATCAATAGGTGGTGGGTTCCCTTAAAACAGAAAATCAGAGAGGCGTCAGTTAGTTTTAGCAAAGAGATTGCTTTAGAAAATGATAGAATAGAAAATAAACTAGTTAGTAGCTTAGAAGAAGGACAGCAAACGACGTGCTAGCGGTGAGAATGGCACTTGACCATTTCTTCGTCGTGAAACACAAAGGCTGTATTGTCCGAGCTAAGGTGTGTGCGCTGAAACTTAAAAGCTTAAAAGCTGTTGGTTGGGCCCTAGTAGTGGATGCATAGCACAGCAACAAATCTAGAATTCGGTCGGTGACGGACCGTAGCGGCCTGGTGATCTCCGATTCCAAACAGATGAGCGCAGTATTTAGGGAGCACTTCGCCGACATCTTTTCGAGGAGTGGCATACTTGAGGAAGCGGGCTTTGAGGCCTACCTCGATGGTATGCCGCGCCTATCAGACAGGGGGGTTAAGTGTTTTGGGAGAAGCCGATTTCGGTGGAGGAAGAAGCAGATGTACCGAGACGCTATGTGGGACGCAAATCACCAGGGTTGGATGGTCTGCCCTATGAACTATATTTCCATATATTTTACCTGTTTGTTCCAGTTTTGGCAGCCGTCTACCGCACCTGGCAACAGACTGGGAGCATTCCTAGTCGTGTGAGCCGAGAGTGGTGACCCTGCTGAGGAAGGATCCGAACAAGGGGGACGTGATTGAAAACTTCAGGCCCATAACTCTTCTCAACGCTGAGTTAAATATTTTAGCTAAAGTGCTCGCCAAGAGGCTGGCGTTTGTTGTTGGTAGTGTAGTCGGGGACGCACAAACCTGTGCGATCCCTGGTAGGTCTATTCACGCGATACATTGTAGAACGGGTAGGAATAGATCTGGCTTTGGAGGAGCACAGGTCAATGTGGACCAGTCCAAGACATTTGACAGGGTCGACCATCGCCATCTAGTGGCTGCCCTAAAAGCTAACGGTTTCGGTCCCGTCTTCAGAGGCTGGATTACCACAATGTTTAGTGGCATCTTCTCGGTGGTCAAATGAAATGGTCGCCTCTCGGAACTTTTCAGTATTGAATGCTCGGTTCCTCAAGGATGCCCCTCTCCCCGTTTTTATATGTTTTGGCATTAGAACCTTTGTTGCAAAGGCTGGAGAATTTGATGGGTACCCCGTTGTAACTAGGCCACAGGAGAGCTGTGTCTGCATACGCGAACGACGTCACTGTCATGGTGTCGGATATAGAAACGATCGACACTATACTGAAAGAATATCAGGTATTTAAAGAAGCACACATAAATCAGGACAAATTAGTGGGTTTGCAACTAGGCTCTTGGAGAAGCAAATCCATGTCGACTAGCGGCGATTTCTGTCACTGGGCGGAGGGTCCGGTGAAAGTGCTTGTCTGGTTCGGATCAGATTTCCAGGTAGATAGAAACTGGGAAGAAGTCATGATCAGGGTGACCAAGCTCACCTAGAAATGGGCAGAAAGGAAGCTATCTCTGAAAGACCGGGTGGAAGTAGCGAATGCATACATCACCTCGGTATTGTACTACCGCCTAGCCGTCGTACCTTGTCCCAAGAAAACTCTGACCAGATTGGAGCGCTTATTTTTTCGATTCTTATGGAAGGATCCGGTTCCATTGGTCAGAAAATCCATCTGCTGTCAACAACTACTCCGTGGTGGTCTTGGAATGCCATCCTTAATGATGCAGCATCACGCATTGAGGCTGCCGCACCTGCAGAAATATCTAAATCACTGCGATGGTGTGAACGACAGCAACGAAAATAAGGGTGAACTCGTGTGGGTGTCCTTCGTACGACACGTTTTTCCGCAGCTCATTTCATTGACAGAGCTGCAGTCATGGGTCAAACGTAGACAAAGACTGGGCGTTTGACATCTAGAATGTTGCCAGGTGCTCACTGCATTGTACCAGCTGGACAAAACCGTTAGAGGGAAAACAACCCACTATTTCTATAGAGGGCTAGCTAAGGGTATGAGCGACGATGGCCTTGGATTGACTCTGGGCACCAACGAGAACAGTCTGAGTGGTCTCTTCGGGGGGACTTTCGGGTCGCAGATCATGACAATTTCCAAAAGCCTTTGGCATGGTAATGCTACATGGAGCATTGCCTGTTCGAGACAAGCTCTTCAGGCATGGAAGTGCCAACAGCTGAACCTGCCCGAAATGCATGCAATCATTCAGTGTCCGTGCATTAGAGAGTTGTGGGTTTGTGTGGCTCAGCTGCTGTCTCGTGAAAGACGAATCCAGCTGTCTGCGCGTGTGAAGATCGACATGCCACCTTCCTTTAGCAGAGGAGGGGGAGTCTTTCTCTACTTAGTGGTTGTGGGAAAAGAGGCTGTGTGGTGGACCCATTTAAAAGGTTTGAAAACAGGCACTTTCCTATCTGGCTAAGCTCTCATCAATTTCTTCAAATATCATTTGAGGAGGAAGGTGAAGGTAGAGAAGGAGGTGCTGCCTTCAAGTGTGTTTATCAAAAGGTGGACGAGAGTGGCAAGACTGATGAGACTGAATGGATCTACTCTGACTATGCTTTTCTAAGTAGAAGGAAAGAAACTGGAAGATGACACTTCCCATGCCTTGGGGATAGCAGAGTAATCTGGAATATTTGCGTGGGGTTTACCCTGAATTATCCTAAGTGGACTGCCCCACTATTGGAGAATTTATTTATTAATTATTTACTTCTCTAACTTCTATTTATATATTTCTTTGTTATATCTTTTAATGTAGTAGTGTCTCCGTTTGATCGATGTAAACCTCACCTTTTTGTGTGATGTATCTCGTCATTTGATATTGTCCTCCATGTCTTGGACCTTTGTGGCCAATAAAAGGAATTATTATTGGGCAGGCAAGGCACTTTTCCTTTGCCTGGTGGCTGTGGCGAAAGAGGTTATCTGGTGGACCAGGCTGAAAGGAATGAGGACAGAGACTTTCCTCTTTGGTAGAGCCCTCATCGACTTTTTCAAGTTTCGCTCCGAAAGGAAAGTGAGGGTGGAACGGGAGGTGCTGTCCTCAGGTGAATTTATGAAAAGGTGGGAGAAAGTTGCGAAAATGGCAAGAGTGGATTACACCACTCTAAGTGTAGACCTGTGAGTCGGAGGAAATGAATTGTAGAGGGCACTTGCCCTTGGTTATCAGGGAGATCTTGGACGGTGGGGTTCCTTGATTATCCCTAGAAGTATCCCCTTTTTATTTTATTTTTTCTTCCATAACTACTACAAGCTCTTTAACCCACGCAACATCAACGTGAGCTAATCCTGCTTAGACAACACCACTTCCAATATTGCACGCCGCAACAGACGCAACCATACACAACAGACGCAATTACCAGCACCTTCCGCAATTGCACATCCTCCATCAACCCGCAGTATCTGTCAACAGGAAATACGACCTGTCCTACTGCTGTCACCAGAGGCATGCCCTCTTGATGAACTTCAAACCACCGGCTGTCGATGACCCGGATATATCACCTTAACACAGGGTGCCCCACAATGATGGGCAGGGCTACCAACCACCAAGAACATGTTTACCAAACACAAAACATCAAGCACCAAACACCAAACCCCAACCAACAGTGCCTGCGCAGGCTGATCCCCGCAGTCTTACGAATCCTCTGCAAACCCCTACTTTCACCCCACACACATATGCTCACAAATTTACTAATTCACTAATATACAAAAAATAAACACAAAAATAAGCACACATAAAAACAAACACAAGCATCAGATACACGCACACCCCTCATACACACCTACACAGATTCCCCACATATGTATCCCCAAACACACAGACATACACACACACGTGCACTCCCACACATACCCCACACGTATGCACGTATACATGCGCACGCACACATATTCACACGTATGCGTACACATATTCACACGTATGTGTACACATACACATCCAACATACGAATACGCGCACACGCACACACACGCACACGCACCCACATGCAAACGTACACATACGCACACCCACACTTATACGCTCACGTAACTACACTAGCATACACCGCACCAGCATATATCGCACCCGAATACATTCGCGCGTGCACACGTACGTGGTAAGCACTAACACATACACACGCACTTGCAAACATTACGTCCTAACAACGAATACACACGCGTACACACACACGCGCACAAGCATAGGCACGCACAAGTGTATCCACAGAATCAATAGCACACCTACATCCACACATTCCCACATCCACACATATAAGCGTGCGCACGCGCACATACATACCAACCAACCCTATATCCAATGTACATATTAACAACCAACACCTACCCAAACACTTTCATAAGCATACGCACGCAAACATACACCCGTACAACCACAAACATTCCCACTCACCAACACACACAAGCACACACGCATACGTGTGCACGCACACACACACACACACACACACAAACACACACACAAACACAGACTAACACTCAAAACCTTACTAGCACACTAACCTTGTACACTGATACAGACTCCTTGGCGCCACATACTTCCCGTCGATTTTGGTCAAAGGGAAAAATATCTCTTTCACCTGACTGACATTATTTGATACCGTTCCCCCACAACACCATGTGCCTCGCCCTGACCAATGGCAGTCTATCTTCCGGTAGCCTCCCTGGTCTTCCTCTTCAATCGTTATTTGTGACCCAGAATCTGAACGAGTCAGACGCTCTTGCAGTGCTCTGCGAAACTCTGAGTAATTACGGGTGCGAATCAAATTGTTTTGAATAATACATATAACTCCTACTAAATGTGTTGAGTGCCCTTTTCTTTCGTTTGTCCACTCACTCGTGTGTGTGTGTGTGTGTGTGTGTGTGTGTATATATATATATATATATATATATCCATTCTATACTGGGCACGAAGGCCTGTATATATCTATATCTATATATATATATATATCTATATATATATATATATATATGAGAGAATGTTCAGGTAACATTGCATCTAATGATTGTAATAGGTATATACAATAAGTACTTAGGTTGACTTACCACCTAAAACTCCAACTTGAACTGTGAGCAAAACAAAGTGGTGTTGTAGCTGCCTAGCACATCTATTCTGGAAACAGCTGTAAGAGACTATCTGCACACCTTCCTACTCCCTTATTTCTATGATACACTCCTTTCTATTCTAACAACTCTATTGTAACAGCTCTACAATTATGTTTAGATATATAAATTCCATGCTCTAAACTGATACCAATTGTTTGCCTATTCATTACTGTAATATATATATATATATCTACAAGAGCACTCCTGCATTGATATTCTGGTACGTCTTCCTCCTCTTCCTTCCACCCTCTCCAACCTACATAGATTCCCATGGTTTCTATTCTGACAGAATTCAAATTTAACATCAACCACAGTCTTTTATAACTTAACCCTTTTGATACCAGCCTGTCCGAGACTGTTCCTGGTTCTATGATGAACTTCCTGTTTAAAAGTTGTCTAAATTAAAACCTGCCATTAAAATTTATGTTCCAAACACCAGCTTAACCCTTTAGTATTCAGATTATCCTGTCAAATGTAATGCTTATTTATTCACGTTGGTTTGTATTAATCATGCATTATCTTGTAACTTTGAGATTTCGATGATGTGACTGTTTGGTTTTAGAATGTCATTGTAAGGTTGTGGTTAGAGGCCAGTTCTGGCCAGTTTCAACATAAACCAGGTTAAATATTTGGGCCGGATATGGCCAGTTTGAATGCTAAAGTGTTAATATTGAGTTATTTTATTAGACTCTTTGTCATTTTCAAAATAAATTAAAACACTGGCACGTTAACCCAACAGAAATATGGTAACAAAAGGGTTAATAAATTGCTAGAGGCTCTGTACCATTTTTGTAGTTCCTCAGACTACCAAAAGCAAATAAATAAGAACTTTCATTTATGCACTCATATGTACACAGAGGTAAAATGTATCTAAAACATTATAAGACAAGTCCATCTTTCTCCAAACACACCCAGGGGCTGTCCATTCAGTAGCTCAGCACTGTCAACTTTTTTCTATGAAGGACCCAGCTGTGATGTTAAACTCTGTCAAATCATATCTCTTAACCCTTTAGTATTCAGATTACTCTGTAAAATATGTTTATTATTTATATTCTTTTGAATTAATCATGCATTATCTTGTAATTTAGAAATTTTGATGATAAAACAGGTTAAATATTTTGGCCGGATATGGCAACAAGACATTTCCATGAAACTCTCGATGCGGCCACCACTTAGCAACGGGACCCTCGATGCGGCCTTCTCTAAACAACTGCACTCTCGATGTGCTTGTTTAGTTTTAAAATGACATTGTAGGGTTGAAGTGAGAGGCTGGATCTGGCCAGTTTCAACATAAAAC
>JAOPUL010003804.1:6560-17890 GCA_027564515.1 Octopus rubescens | reverse complement strand
TGTCAGCTCGTATGCCATCTTAGCAAGGCTGCCGTCGGCTCGCAGGACATGACCATACCATCTCAGTCGAGATTCACAGAGCTTGTCGTCGATTGGTGCCACTCCATATCACTGACGAATGCTGTCATTGGTGATATGGTCGAGCAGGGTAATGCCTGATATCCGACGCAGCATCTTCGTTACTAATAGACATTGTTACTAATATCTCTCTAGTATTCTATATTCTAAACAAAAACCTTCCTTCCAACCATAAATACCACAGTCTCTTCTATAGATATTTGGTAAAATTCTTGTATTCAACAACACCAAACTTACCCAATAACACCAACTTTTAAGCATCTCATAAATAAATACATCAAACAAAACTCTTGGACTAAAAATGAGACTAACTCTCTTTCCTATACAGATAACACCCTAACCTAGATGGACATCTTAACACGCACCCAGTAGCAAAAATATCCTGTAGTTAATAATAACTGGAATGGTGAAGATAAACTCGTTGACATCCACCATTGACCTAATAAGGATAATGATGATAATTCCTTCTAATATTGGCACAAGGCTAGCAGTTTTTGTGGGGTGGGAGCTCGTTAATAACATTGACCTCAGTGCTCCTGAAAGGATGAAAAGTAGAATTTGACCCTGGCAGAATTTGAGCTCAGAACATAAAAAAATTGGAAGAAATGCCCCTAAACATTTTGTTGAACATGTTAAGGATTCTGCCAAGTCACCACCTAATAAAAATCATAATAATAATTCTTTCAAATTTCGACACAAGGTCAGTAATTATAAGTGGGGGGGGGGGGGCTTAGCTGATTACATCAACCTCTAATAGAAATATTAATAATAACAACAGCAATAATAATAATAAGTAAGAATCAAATAATCTTACAGTGGGTATTGTAACCCTGACTATTCTGTAAACAGTGAAACCATTAATTTGAACATCAATAACAAAAAGCGCACTAATAATGGAAGCAACACTATACTCTCCCTACAGATAAATTTCAAATTTCTTACAGACAGATAATCAGCCCTATAGAATCTTATAACACTCTAAGAAAAATACACCGGCGCTAATATTTGCAATAAAAACACTAACACATAGGAACAAAAGAAGAAAATTAGTGATAGGAAAAAGCCAATTAATCCAAAACACCTGAATTCTTAATTAATAACATGTAATTGTAGAATAATCACTAATTGTCTCCTTCAAATTGTGCTTAATTAGCAATATAATATATAAATGTAATGTAGAAACACTAAATAACACCAGATATTATATCTGTTCTACATCAAATACATTTAAGCACTGATTTACTGTGCTTTAAATAACAGAAAATTAATGTAATGCAACTTCATAAGTAAAATATGTTTGTGGTTTTAAACTTAGTTATTGGTGTTAGATTGCATTGGCATATCATTGCAATAACTCTCCCAGACATGAAGACCAGAGACCAGACTTTGTAGTGTAAAACTTAAAAAGTATTGTAGCAGATAAAATAATTACTTAATAAGTGAGTCTGTGATTTCTTGTAAATGTAAGCTCCTGAAAATTTTTGTAATTACTCCAGATAAAGGAATGGTCAAAAATCCAATCAACTAGGTATAAGTACATGTGTGTGTGTGTGTATAAGTACATGTGTGTGTGTGTGTATAAGTACATGTGTGTGTGTGTGTGCATGTGTATAAGTACATGTGTGCGTGTGTATAAGTACATGTGTGTGTGTGTGTATAAGTACATGTGTGTGTGTGTATAAGTACATGTGTGTGTATGTATATAAGTGTATAGATATACATTTTTATGTATAAAGGTATATATATATTTGTGTATATATTTGTATATGGTGTATATGAATGTGCATATAAATGTGTATGTATGTATATATATATATATATATATATATGTGTATGTGTATATGTTTGTATATATGAGCATATATATATGTGTGTGTGCGTATGTGTATATGTTTGTATATATGAGTATATATGCGTGTGTATAAATGTGTATCTATGTATGTGCAAGTGCCTGCATGTATGTATATATATGCATCTATGCATATATGTATGTATATGTGTGTGTATGCATAAGTAGATCATCATCATCATCATAATTTTAATGTCCACTTTTCCATGTTTGCATGGGTCAGATGAATTCATTGCAGCAGGTTTTCTATGGCTGGAGATGTGTGTGTGTGTGTGTGAAAATATCTTTGTATAGGTATATACGATGGTACATGTGTGTGTGTGTGTATATGCATCCTACATGTGTATCATAGTCTTGTATGAACCAAACTGAAGTTCAAGAAAACCCAAAAAGGCTAAAAGACAAATCTGCCTGGCAAAGTTTAGGAAATTTATTGAATTTCAAAAGAAGTACCAAGGATTACTAAAACCCAAAGCAAAGACTAGTTTGAAAATAATAAGTATATACAAAGCCTATGTATATGAGGAGACCTACATATGTGTTAAATGAAAGAATGAAAAGGAGGTGAGATACATGAGAGTAAGTGGTGGGCTGAATGTACCCATGATCTCCAGCATGGCCACAGTCTGATGACTGAAACAAGTAAAAAAATAAAAGACAAAGTGTTCCCATCAAGCGTATGGCTGGCAAAATTCTTAATTAAAGATTCAAATGAAATTGTTCATTCGAGGTAAGAATAGTTGAGTGATTCACTAAATTTCTCATCAAACATTGATTGTTCATTTTTAGAACTTATTCCATAAGTTGTTCCAGTAAACACTTTCTTGATAATCCACCTTTGTTAGAATGAAATAAGAGTTACTTTGCATCATCATCTTTTAACATTCGTAGACTTAGAAAAAGCTCTTGACAGTAATAAGATGCTGGATCATCTACAGAGTCTGTGGGAAGATGATAGAGTTTTTCAAAATTGGAGGAATGGTGTTGTACAAAGAGGAAGGTGTTCAAGACATATGCAGAAATTCCTGAGGCATTTCTGTTGTCAGTGTTGTAGGGATGAGCAGAAATATTCTGGATGTTGAGATATTCCTTTTCTTGTGTCTTGTTCTGGTTTTCACACTGGACAAGGAATTAATGACAATATAAGCATATTGTACCACACATACATACATGACTACAAATATGTGTGTATGTATGCATGACTACACATGTGTATATATATGTGTGTATATATATATATATATATAAATAAAGACCTCCTTCGGTCATGAATGACCATGGGATTGCACCTAGAAAGATCCCCTCCAAGGCACGAGTCCAGGCAAGGTTGTTTGTGGAAGATCAGCAGTCACCCATGCATACCAGTCTCTCCACTCCACATCACCAATGTTGTCCAAAGTAAAGGCAGATACAGCTTGGCACAACTCATTTCTACAGCTGAATAAACTGGAGCAATGGGAAATAAAGTGTCTTGCTCAAGAACACAACACACAGCCCAGTCGAGGAATCAAACTCACAACCTCATGATTTTAAGCCCAATGCTTTAATCACCAAGCCATGTGCCTTCGTGTGTGTGTGTGTGTGTGTGTGTGTGTGTGTATCATGTCTCTCTCTCTATCTCTCTCTCTCAGCAAGAAAAATGCATTGAGTGACTTTTATCACTGCTTCATTGACATCATTAAGGCCTTGGTGTATTATGAGCATTTCTCAGGAAGTTGGTTATTCTGATTAATTCACTAATATCATATAGTCTTATGATGATGATGATGATGATGAGACCATGTATTGTAATTAGTGGAGAATGCTATTTGTTTCAATCAGTGGTGGTATAAAGCAGGGTGATATAACTGTTCCCTCTCTATTTGCCATAAATTTCATAATATTTTTTCAATCATTTCCAGAGACTTCTCTGAAATGTTTAAATATGATGCTGTACAACTGGTAAATTATTCAACCTCAAATAGCTTAATTCTAAATCACATAATATTTTTGTGCCACTAATAAGAGACACACAAGGAAAATGGTGCACACAAGGAAAACTCAAGGACAAAATTTCATTGCCGTGAAACATGTTTAATCTAACAATAAACCTTAATAAAACTGTTATTCTTTATCAGCCATGTTTTAAAAACACTTGTATGAAACCTAATTCAATGGTGAATTTGTACAGCTTGGAAAATTGTATCTTGCTTCAAGTATCTTGGCAGAATATGAATCTCGGATGTGAATCTTGAGGACAACATCACAAATAGAATTTAATAATATATGTAAAATGACATGAAAATGTACTTACCTTCAAAACAGGTATTTTGTTTTGTTGTGTGGCTATAATACACAAGCATTATGTTCGAAACATATTAATCAGTTGAAGTATTTTCTGTAAAAATGTCTTTAATAAATTCTGCATATAACTTGTAGAGACTATGTGAATGGAGTTAAACCTTGAAGATATGAAGATAGTAAATATTGTAAGCATAGAAACTCTCTTGCAATATAACAGACTGAAGTTGGCTCATTATTTCATTTGTATAGAAAATAGTAGAATTCCAAAATGTCTCCTTTATGGAGTACTATATTCTAGGAAAAGATCTTCTGAGAAACTGAAGATACAAGGACTTCCATATTTTGGATTTGAAGAAAGGAAATTGAGAAACACTTGACAGAACATCATAGAGAAATATTTACTGAATATGTTTTGAAGATAATTGCATTAAACATGCAAAATTAAAACAAGATGCAACGAAAGGAAACCCTATAGATAATAATTGCTTCAAATGTTCAACATATAGCTAAGTTTGTCTACCTCAGGCTAGTCTTGTTAACTGCTCAAGGGTGCAGGAATGGAAGCAAGCTCAGAAATCTGTGCCACTTGAAAGAATATTTTTTCTATCAGTCATGCAACAAATATTGCCTTTCTATTGGTGGGCTGAAAAGACACATGACTGTGCATAATGCAATAGCCATGGTAAAAAGCTGCAGATCAGATCAGCTAAGCTAAACAGTCATCTTCATTTGCAGCTCATTAACATGCAAAAGTTATACTTAATATTGAGTTGACTGCCATCATATTTGTGTGTGTGTGTGTGGTGTCATCTCTCACTTCCCCATACACAGATTACATGAAAGAATTTTGTTTATATATCAACTAGTGAAAATGATAGTGAATTTGCAAAGAAATAAGGTGTGTACTTTGTTAAAAAGACTGTATAGTGTGTTTTCTTGGAAATGGAAAGGTATCTAACTTTTGGTATGAGGAATAGGAAATATACCGTTATCTAAATTAATGAAACCATATAGTTATTTCATCATAATATAAATACATTAGACAAGAGCATTTAACTTTAAAGCTGTATTTCTGCTGAGGTATATTCTAATATATATCACCATCATTATTTTTTAATGTCGATATTCTGCCGAGGTTGACTTTGCCTTTCATCCTTTCGGGACTGATAAAATAAGTACCAGTTGAGTACTGGGGTTGATGTAATTGACTAGCCCCAGCCCCCCCCAAACTTCAGGCTGTGTCCTTATAGCAGAGAGGATTATTTTTTAATGCCCATGCTCGATGCTGGCATGGGTTGGATGATTTGACAGAATCCAATGAGTTCAAAGACTGCATTGTGCTCCAGCATCTGCTTTGGAATGGTTTCTGTGGTTGGATACCCTTTTTAATGCCAATCAATATCATGTATGTCTAAATTTGGAATCTAAGGAAATTGGTGAGGATTTGTCAACAATACACTTAGTCCATAGAAGTGATCTCGAAGTGCCGTTTCTGTGGCAAGTGAACCATTTAGCTTCTGACCAAAGCAAAAACACTTCCTGTAACATAGAAAAGAACCTAAAACATTAGATTTTTTACTTACGACAATTTCATATTTCAATCTTAATAAATTCTCTTATATAATTCTGTATGGTAGAGGAATTCTTTTCTTTATTGTCTGTGTGGCATTAGTTGTTATAAATTCTTCAATTTCATTACATTCCTTCTTAAGATATTGTTTGATTATAAATGTTCTTTTCCTTTTCGTAGTATTTTTTCCCAAATAAATGGTAAGTGATGGGTAGCTTTGCTGCCTGGTTTCAAAACAAGCTTGCTTTATACAAATAATTTGCCCTTCATTTTTAATTTAATGTCATTTCAATGCCAATACAGCTATGCCAAATATTGAACGCAACTCAATTTATACATTCATTTTATATTGTTACAAGATTGTTGTACATTCATATTAGGTTACAATATTTTCTTGGAAAAAAAATGTTCAACTAGAATTTTTCACTAAATTTTTATCTATTTATTTGCAAAATGCTGCTAGGAAAGTGGAGAAAGCAATGCAAAAGATGCATTTACAAATATTTGATATGAGTTAAGAATTAATAAAGGAGAAATGTTTTCTTTTTTTTTTTTTTTTTTTGATGAGACTGATACATACCTTTTGGTTAAATACTAATTTTGAAACAACTTAGTTTAAATATTTGTAATATTTCAATCTCAATATATTTTTCTATTAATCTTAAGATCAATAAAATACCAGTAATGCACTGTAATTTACTCCATCTCCTTACAAAATTGGTTTATGTTCTACTGTAGTAAAAGCAAAATGGTTTATATAAAAAAAAAACTGTTAATTCAGGAAGTGTAAGAGAAACAACACAAACCACTTTAACAAGTTTGAATCATCCTCTGAAATACAGTGGATTTTAGATAATGATTGTGTAAATATTTATTCCCATTTAAACATGGATGTTCTATTAGAACAATGTTTACTGTGGTAGTTTCCATGAGAGAAACTCTCATATTGGATTTTTAGTGCAAAATGCACTTTTGTTTATATCACTAGTGAGGAGATAAATCTCCGCTACCTCCAGCACCGACACCACCAGATTACGTGATTTCGACCTTGTTTGGTCTTGTCAATGTTGGAAACTCAACTGCTAGAGGCACCAGCGATATATAGATAGAACATCCATGTTTAAGTGGCGATAAATATTACCTCTTGGTATTAAAACTACCTCTCTCGCTAATATATCTATATTTAGTGATTGTGTTATATAAGTGATATCACAGAAAGTAAAATATCCTGGAAGAAGCTGTTACAGAGGAATCAGAAGCCAAAAGTTCTGAAGATTCTTTGTTGGCTTAAAAAAAATATTCTTTTCTTTCTTCCTCTCCCCACTCTGTGTGTTTGTGTGCGTGTGTTTGTGTGTTTGTGTGTTTGTGTGTGTGTGTGTGTGTGTGTGTGTGTGTGTGTGTGTGTGTGTGTGCGCGTGCGCGCGCGTATCACCTGCACAATTTTTGTTTTAGATTATTTTCTAACATATTTGATTCTCAGTTATGTGAAACAACTCAATTGATTATAAATAAGGATGTTTTACTTTTGTTTCAAGAAAGCTTGGTCACCAATAATTTATCTTCAGTGCACTTTTTTTTTTATATTTTTTATTATGTCTTTTTCAGTGACTTTCCTTAATTTGATTTGTTGATTTTATTTTGTGCTTTTTTTTTTTTCTTTCTAGTAGAGCTTTTTTTTTTTTTTTTAACCACTTGCCTTTTTTATTTCAACCTTTTATTGATGGAACTATTTTCTATCAACATTTGCTTTGCTATTATTATTATCTTAGCTTTTCTGCCATCTAAAAGACTTTCAGATGTTTGTATCATTTATTTTATATTTCTCTTATCTTATTGATTTCTGTCTGTAAATTAATGAAACCTATATTTCAGGCCTAGTTCTGCCCTTATTACATGAACCCTGTATATTTTTGACCACTTTTCCTGTCCATCATCATTATCATCATTTAGTGTCTGTTTTTGATGCTGGCATGGGTTAGTCGGTTTGAGTGAAGACTGGTAAGCTGGGGAGCTGCACCAGACTCCAGTCCATTTTGGCTTGGTTTCTATGGCTGGATGCTCTTCCTAACACCAACCACTCCACAGAGTGTACTGGGTGCCTTTAACATGTCGCTAGCACGAGTGTTTTTAACATGTCACCAGTACATACATGTATAAATACACACACACACACATACACACACACACACACACATATATAACACAGGCCAACAAAAAAAGGTTTTTCTCAGTTGTCAAAAACTTTGGATGTGAACTAGGGGATTTTTGACACACAATCCAAAAATGACATCCAGTTATGACCATCACGTCAAGATTTTAAGATACTGGATCCATAGAATTTCATTGTTTTTTTTTTTTTTCAATAAAACAGCTTATGAGGAACAAGGCATAACATACAAACATACATACAAATTTGTTTTTCTTCAAAACCAGAATGTTTTCTTAAAATTCTAGTGAAAAACTAGTAAAAATCTTAAAATTTCTACAGACAAATTAAATCATTGTTTATTCCTAATTTCCCATGAATTTGCGTTTAGATGATTTTCTTGAGTACCGAACCTCAGGAAGATCACAAGCCAAGTTCCAGCAACAGTTCACCATCTTATGCAAGTCCTATCTACCTTGATACCTTTGTTCTATTGATTTTATGTCCTGATGGAAACGTTCTTCTTTCTCGTCACTTGTGTCACTAGAACTTTCAGGGAATTTATCAAGATGACTGTGGATATAGTGCAGCTTTGTGCTCATATTTGCTCCCAACTTTTGAAAGTTCTCCAGCATGCTGCTGGTTATTTCGGCATAGTTGGCTGCTTTCTTGTTGTCCAGAAAACCATTTACAACTATTACCAATGAATTCCATGCTGCTGTTTCAATGCAATTCATTGAATTTTACAAAGTTCCCATCTTCCATCAATTTTCTCCAGCTTTTATCTTTTCGCTCCTCAGACTGAAAAATGTGCTGCAGATATAGCGAAAGCATGGTCGATCTTTATCCAGAGCTTTAACAAACTGCTTCATAATGCCAAGTTTGATATGGAGTGGAGGTAGGATGATTTTTCCTGGTCGAACTAAAGGTTCTTCAACCACATTAAAAGACCCTGGAACTAACATTCGCTGCATCCATTCTTTGATCACCCCATGTTTTTTTCCTGGCTCTGCAGTCCCACATACATAAAAAGCATGGATATTTGGTATATCCACTTGGTTGCCCCAAGAGAAAATTGACCATCTTAAAGTCCATGCATATCGCCAACTGGTGATTGGTGCGTTGGGGTATCTTGAAATCTAGACTTGATGGTAAAAAGTGGATTCCATTTTTGAATTCCGCATATCAAAAAACCTTAAAATCAGTTAGAAACGTCCTGACATCAAAATACCTGTTGGGTTGTGTTATGTATGAATTCAAGTTGGGTATTAACCTTGTAGTTTGCTTTAGAAACCTGGTCTACGGGTATTGGCTATCAGACATGATTTTACAGTAGAAACTGATTGTATTACTGAAGATATATCTGGAAATCTATGAACATCTGTAGAGTATATATAAAAATATTAACAAAAGAGAATGGATTGAGCAACATGTTTTATTGCATAATACTACAATTGCTTCATTGCCACTTTACTGTCAGATCATGGCCAAAATATTGTATAATATCCATGCTGGTGACTTGTTAAAAACACCCGTGCCAGTGACACGTTAAAAATACCCGTGCCCTTGATACATTAAAAATACCCGTGCCAGTGACACATTAAAAATACCCGTGCCCTTGATACATTAAAAATACTTGTGCCAGTTACACGTTAAAAATACCTGTGCTAGTGACACATTAAAAACACCCGTGCTAGTGTCATTTAAAAAACACCCGTGCCAGTGACACGTAAAAAACACCCGTGCAAGTGACACATTAAAGGTACCTGGTACACTCTCTGGAGTTGTTGGTGTTAGGAAGGGCATCCAGCTGTAGAAACCAGGCCAAAATGGACTGGCGTCTGGTGCAACTCCTCAGCTTGCCAGTCTCCAGTCAAATCATCTAACCCATGCCAGCATGGGAAATGGATGCTAAATGATGATGATGATGATGAAATAATACATCATACCGGTATTATTTCAGCAATATTGCTAAGTGTCAATTCTTCAGGTATATGTACAAACGGTTTGTGTGTGTGCACACACACACACACACACACACACACACACACACACACACACACACACACACACACATTGTGTTTCCAGAATCTTAGTGTTGTTAAGATGGACAAGTCTTGAGATCAGCCCTTACTACTTTGTCCCTTGTCTTGTTGTGTCACCTTCTTCCACTAACTCCACCTTAAGTGATTGCTACTTCTCAATTGCAACTGTCCTCATCCTGATGCATCACACATGTCCATACCAGTGCAGCTGTCTTTCTTGCACAATACATTTGATTCTTCTTATGCCCAGTTTTTCTCTCAACACATTCGTACTTTGTTATTCATGCACACTTAGGATCAACATCCCTATTGTGCATGCTAGCTTCATTTCTTTCTCATCTTCACGAGCCTTCTGCATTCAAGGACCCTTGTTTCACTACTATATAGCATTAATGTTTGTACACAAGCCTCATACAACTTGCCTTTCATTCTGAGAGAGAAACCTTTTGTTACCAACATAGGTTTCTGAACTTTATTTAACCTGTTCTTATTCTAGCAACTATACATTCAGAACATTCTCTTCCACTGCTAATTAGGTCACTTAAGTAAAAGTAACAGAAGCTATCTACTACTTCTAGAGATTTTCCTGGTCATCTGAGAAAGTCTAATCTCCATGTACTTTTCATGTTCATTGCTCCTGAGCATCTCCCATGTGCACAGTTTACCTTCTCTGTTAATCTGTACGTACTGGTACTTGTACTTGCATTCACCAGATGTTAATCTAATCTGCCTGTGATACCACTGTATATCTTCTGTATCCACTGTTTGCATTAGGTTCACTATATAGAATTTCTACCAACTCCTTTTCTACATATTAAGCAAAATCATTTTCCTTATGAAAACCGAGATCTGTCTATCTTTCTACTTACTAAAACTTTGGTCTCTGTTAAGTTGACTTTGAAGTCCTTCGATCGATTCCAGGTTTTGCTTCAACACCTGGAATTCCTTTTCTATTTCTATTGC
This sequence comes from Octopus rubescens, assembly GCA_027564515.1. NCBI lineage: Eukaryota > Metazoa > Mollusca > Cephalopoda > Octopoda > Octopodidae > Octopus > Octopus rubescens. The sequence goes on along the minus strand of JAOPUL010003804.1, from coordinate 6,956 downwards.
AGATTCAGCTATAATAACGAGGTCACCATATATATAGGTGTTTATTTGTTTTAGAAGATAAAAGGAAAAAAAAAAATTCTTTGATGGTCATTATCCTTATATTGATTAGTTTTCCACAAAATAAACCAACAATTATTTTGTTTTTATATTCCCTTATATTACATTTCTTTTGTGTAGCTTTGTGCGGCAATGTTTAAATGATTATATGTATGATTAAGAGCTTAGAGTTTAAGTCAGAAATGATACACACACCTGTTGCTCAGCTTATTTAGGCAACATCGAATGAATTTTGTTCTCAATTACAGTTCTGTATAAGGCAGCGAGCTGGCAGAATCGTTATCGCGCCGGGAGAAATGCTTAGCAGCAATTTTTCCGACTTTACGTTCTGAGTTCAAA
>JAOPUL010003754.1:16162655-16173074 GCA_027564515.1 Octopus rubescens | reverse complement strand
ATGGCAGTGGGGCGTTGCACGCTCGTCTTCTATTTTATCATTTGGCCGTATTTCCATTTCTCATGGACCGCATTTCCTTTTATCATTTAAACCAAAGCGGACCAAGGCATTTCCATTTATCATTTAAACCAAAGCGGACCAAGGCATTTCCATTAAAATATAACTATAAATTGCTGATTTGTATTTCATATGTGGTAATCAAATCCAGGCTTAAGGAAAGGTGACCTGTCAGAGGATGTCATGATGGACTTGCAAGTCCTAATGATCTCCGAATGCCAGAGAACGATACCAGAACTGTGCAAAATAGGAACCAAAACAAATTACTTGAGATTGGTGATACAAGGTAGAAAACTTAATCGTTATATTTATCAGAGCAAAACACAGCTCGGAATGAAACAATTGGGTGCGGTTGATTGAACTCTGGCGATTTAGCACGGTTGTTTGGTCATTCAAGTAGTTTTGATGACAATGTGTTTTGGCACTGGATGCAAACAGTCGAGTGCACATAGATATTTACAAATACAGTCAGAGAGGGAAAGACAGACAGAGAGAGAGAGAGTGTGTGGGTGTAGGAGGGGGAGAGAGACATTGCAATTTAATAATTGAACACAACTGATATAAACATGTTCCCTCTCCTCCTACACATGAAGAAAAATTGACCCACACACATACAGAGAGAGAGAGAGAGGGAGAGAGAGAGAGACATTACGCATACATTCAAATATAACTAGATGCTTACAAATATAAACAGAGAGAGGGGTAAGGGAAGAGCGATGTTACAATTTTATTAATTGAACAAGATGGACGTTAACACTTTCCTCTCTCCTCATACACATAAAGAGAAAAAGAGAGACAGATAGATAGAGGGAGAGAAGAAGAGAGGGTGATAGAGAGAGGGAAAGAATGGAAGAGGGAGACAGAAAAGGGGAGAGACAGAAAGCAACATTAAAACGAGAGAAATATTAAAATGTCTGATGTAAAATAAATCAGCTTCGAATCAGCGATGCCATTTAGGTGGCGCCGAAACGGCTGTGCCAAAACGTTTCATATCCAACACAGCTCAACGAACAAGAAAATTAAACTAAGTAAAAATAAGGAAAATTAAAGCAATGAAGAAGAACGGTAGCAACAAAAACGACTACAAATCCTAATTTCTGGGGCACCACCAGCCAAAACTGTGGGGATAGTAATAGAGATATCTCTAGACCCAAATCATTGTCACAAGTAGGCTAACCAGCATCTAAGAATACCAATATTTACCCTAAGAATACCAATATTTAGTACCACGCCTTAATAGTATGCCGAGGATGAAATAATTACAAAACTACGAAAGAAAAAAAAGAGAGATGTCAGAAAACAAACAACGTGGTTTCCGGTTAGGGTTCAGTCCCGTTGTGCGGCACCTTTGGCCGACCAATGCCTTGGGAGTTAATTTAGTGGACGGAAACTGTATGGAAATTCGTTATATACATACTATGTGTGTGAGTTTGTGTTTGTATCCCACGACCTCTTTACAACCGATGTTGGTTTGTTTACATTCCCATAACAGCGGTTCAGCAGCAGAGATTGATTGAATAAGTACCAGACTTTTAATAAAATAAATACCCTAGTACGAGTACACCCATAAAAGCAGTGCTCTAGCATGGCCAGATTTCAGTGATAGAAACAAGTAAAAACAAAAAACATTGAAATCCCTCTTTAAGAAAATAACAAAGACTATGCAAATAACGAAGATGAACTAAGATTCATCATACTTCGAAAATCAAAGAAACGGTTAACAGGTAAAATATCGCATTACTGGTGCCACATACTCTCAAAAGAAGTCGTATCGGTGCATAAACAATACAGTTCAGAGTATGTTATGTCTTCTTTGGTTTGTGTTGGGACAATAAAACAACTCATCAGAGACATTATTATATTTTACGTGTTTATTCACTTAGTATGCTTACAACTGAGCTACATATAGTGGCGTGATACACACTGTGCGTGTTTACTTTATTCACAGTTCATATCATCCACTAAATGCGCTTAACAAAATAGTACTAACAGGGAATGTCTAACAAAACCAAAGATTAAATAGTCGCTACATATATAAAGAAAGCCAAATGGGTTTTTCCATGCAACAAACAAAACTTGTTCTCGCTACACATACAACAAAATAGGCTTTATATATATATTTTTAAAAATTGCCAAAAACTAAAATTTCATTTTCAAGAACCTGAAAAAATAGGCAACTGCGATCCCATGGACACTATTTAATTTGTTTCAAAGATATGACATCACAAATATGGCTAAATTATTCATGTAGGCCAATTAGGCAAGATTTTTTAGTGAGAGGATGTGTGGTTTATGTGTCCAATTTAGAAATAAGTTTTTGTCATTTATGTAGATGAGGTGTGAGTGTGTATATAAATACAATATCAGAAGGCATTAATATTTTATGCGGATATATTTATTTTCTGCTGACAAACAAGGGCTGACCTGTTACACTGAGTGCGAGGGTGAAATGTGTGCCGGAGTCATAACGAGTTGGGCCAATGTTGGCCGTTGGTAAAAAGGTTGAGTTGGTGAATTAGCGGAGAGGACATAGCTGGATATAGATGACCTGGTGTTGAAACTCCATAACCATCATGAGGGTGAGCTAGTGCCAAAGTGATGTTCACTCTTTTAGGTCCTTCAGTTTAACTGATGATGAATTAGTAGGAAATGATGCTCACTGTAAGGCGGTCCCAAGCTAACTGAAAATAGGACGCGGCTTAACTGGCAGTGAAACTGCCTTTTTGCGTTAATGCACGCCTGGCTCTGATTAGTTGACACAGGCGCAGTTCGACTGTGTCATCTTGTTATAGCTGACACCACTACACTACCCCCTGCTCAGACTACAAGTCAATATAATAATAACACCACCAAGACACCTGATGAAGGCTGGAGAGGACATCAGTCGAGACGTGTTAACAACAATTCAAGATTAGGACACATATCCGTCCAAGGCATATTATGTAAAAAATAATGTAGTCTCGAAAACATAGAACAAGTTGATATAAATAACAAAGCAGCAAAAGTCAAAAATAAGGATAAGAAAAGCATGAATACCATTTTAAGCACAGCAATATTAAATGTTCAAGCAAAAGAAAAATATATGCAGAGCGAACTGCCAAAACAAAGGCGATAGGAGCATGAAAACAAGACGCGGCTTAACTGACAGTGAAACTGCTTTTTCGCATCAACACGCGCCCAGCTCTGATTGGTTGACACAGCCGCAGTGTGACTGTGTCATCTCATTATAGCTGACACGGCTACAATTTTGAGCAATTCGTTAACCATTCAAATCGTCATATTTCCTAAAATATTCATCCAAATTTCACAAATGAGGTAACAAAATGTTTCTTTTTGGATGCTCTCCAAGAAAAAGTACAGTAGAAGTTAAATTTACATTTTCTCAAAAATTCATAGTGATACCTGAATTGAGGACTATGTATTGAGTTCAACACATGGTCCTCAACGCTACCAACAATTTACTGAGCAAAGTTAGTGGCATTGATGCTGAAATGATGCTGCTAATGAGTCCATGGATTTCTCTTTAACCGTCTGACATCGAGTTACCATTCACTCTAAAAAGACTGTTATTTCCCATAGGCCGACTTTTGTTGTGTCGATAAACATTAAGTACAATGTTTCAATTCCAATTAAAAATATGTCTGAATTTTATCCAAATAACCACTACGCAAATGTCTGTAAATAATATAAATATAAGAATACACAGAGAGAATAAATATAATAAAATATATATTGAATTCTTTATTTATTAAACCAACTACTCACATTTTAAATTATAACATTAAAATACAGAAACAGAAAAATAAAAATTAAAGGGTGTGTGTGTTAAAGAACTCCTGCGTTCACAGACAGACAATGACATGTTGCTATCAGCAGAGTGAGCATTCCTTCAAACCTATAAATATTCACAGATTAAAGAGAATTCAATTGCACAGCCAGCGAGAGAGACATCATGCTGATGAGAACAGAACCATGACTAAGAACGTTTTTTTATTATCTAGAAGTAAATATTCTACAATCTATATACATTTTTAGTTAAACAATATTAAAAACAAATTAGCAAATAACAATTAGCAAAGAATCTGCTAAAAGATATCTATTAGAGATAAGAGCAGTATTTATACTGAATATTAATCTCTAGTGCCAACTAAACATGGCTATTCTTTTAAAAAAAGAAAATACTGCTATTTTAACTCCAGGAAAGCGACCTTTCCAGCTGGTTAGTCACTGCGTTCTATGCACTCATTTCTATATTGAAAAGAGGAGTGAACTCTTGCCACAACTTGATTCAAAGACCACCATACCACCTGATTTCGATCTTATTAGATCTCATCAGTGATGGATACTCATAACTGGTTATGGCAATTAGCAAAGACTGACTAACAAGCTGGAACGAGCACTTTCCTGGGGTTAAAATAGCAGTATTTTCTTTTGTTAAAGAATAGCCATGTTTAGTTGGCACTAGAGATTAACATTCAGTATAAATACTGCTCTTATCGCTAATAGATATTGTTTAGCAGACTCTTTGCTAATTTGCAAAATCAGTGGACGTATTACACTGAAATAATATATATTGCAAACAGGTTGAGACGACTGCCATAACCGGTGACGAGTATCCATCGCTGATGAGATCTAATAAGATCGAAATCAGGTGATATGGTGGTCGCTGAATCGAGTTGTGGCAGGAGTTCACTCCTCTTTTCAATATACAAACAAGTGCATAGAACGCAGACTAATCAGATGGAAAGGTCGCTTTCCAGTTGTTAAAATAGCAGTATTTTCTTTTTTTTTAAAGAATAGCCATGTTTAGTTGGCACCAGAGATTAACAATATTCCATTCTATTCTATACTGTGCACAAAGGCCTGGAATTTTGGGGGAGGGCAGTAGTCGATTTTATCGACCCCCAGTTCGTAACTGATACTCACTTTATCGACCCCGGAAGGAGGAAAGGCAAAGTCGACCCTGGCGGCATTTGAACTCAGAACGTAAAGTTGGAAGAATTGCCGCTAAGCATTTCTCCCGGCGTGCTAACGATTCTACCAGCTCGCCACCTTCCAGAGATTAACAATATTAAAACTCTTTACTGAGAAAGACAACCAAAATTTCAATATTTCACCCAATTATGAAAATAAAATGAAGACAGCAACTTTCTAATTCTTTCAACGATTCATTGCATTTAAGCTTAATATATTTTATATTTAAGGTAGCATTTTAAACGGACAAACACTCTAAATGAAAAGTTTTGCCTTTTTGACGTCAACAAAGTGAAGGCTATCGCAGTAGTAATTGGCGAGCTGGCAGAATAATTAGAGCATCGGAGGGGAAAAAGCTTTGCGACATTTCTTCTGAGTTCAAATACCGCCGAGGTCAACTTAACCACTCCACCCTTCGGAGTTATATAACGTTGTCCTAGGCATACAATAAGATGGGATGGCTGGAACAACTTCGATCATAGAGCTTCTTAATCAGGGTTGACTTGGAGTTAACAACAAGAGATTCAATATATAGGTCACAGCAGTTACTCTACATTAACTTCATAAGGAATTTTATTTTCTCTGACACCGCTGTTTTCAACACCAACTTCTTTCCGCGGCGGAGCTAAGTAAGTGTTCTTATTTCTGCTTTGTTGTTAGGAAGATAAAATCAAATGTTATACGACAATCTAATTTTATCCCTGTTGAGTGTAGTTGTTATTTATCCCTAGGTCAGCTTTGATTGAATATACCTATGATCGAAAATGTTTCAGCTGTTATATCCCATTTTTTATTCAGATACAGTGCATTCAAGGACGTATTATGCAACGTGTCCTTCTTCTTTTAAGACAGTAGAATGTAATTTGATGGAGATGTAATCGATATTATTTCTAGAAGGTGTATACACATATATTTGTGTATACACATACATATACAGTACTTACACACATAAAGAGGCAATCTTTCGTTTTAGTCTTCGGTAATGTCCGTAAGCATTGTTTACTTTTTTTACTTCCGTTTTCTTGACGTGTAGACGGCGTCGTCTCACTCAGTCTATGTCTTTCATACACGCGCTCACATACATACCAAAAAGCAAACGTCGCTTTCTACGTCATGAAAACAAAAGTAAATAAATAATAAATTTCTCCGGACATTATCGAACAATCAGCTGATATCAACTGATCAAAAAGTGACATGTGCTGGTCAAGACGAAAGATTGCCCATAAATAAATAATACATGCACACAAATACATAAACATAAGCGATTCAGCTGAAAAAAAAATTAAAGAAATAAAAATATTCACAGAAATTGCTGAAGAAATAGTTTCATTTTCAGTATACGCTTATCGAAAGATAGCCTGATAACATAACTTTGAGCCAAACAGGCATGTATGTGGTCGTTGGATCTTCTCGAAATAACAACCAAACCTCCCAGAATTACAGTTGCCGATGAAATTGATGACAAATTATAGAATGTAGCTCAAGATACACTTCAATTGAAAAAAGGAAAAGAAGAAACGAGATGGGCATTGTTAGGATGCTTTTGATAATAGGTCTGTTCGATGAAGGCTGACTTGGAGCTAAATAACATACATATTCCTGGGATAGATTGCTGTTGATTTAATCATACTATTCCTCTCATCTCAATAAAATAAAGTACTAGTCAAGTACTGGATTCGATTTAATCTCCCAGGTTGAGATTTGAAATAGCTTTCTTTCAAATTCCCACATCGTGGGAAACGAATAGGCTTGTTCCCCCCCCCCCCCAAAGTTTTAGTATTCCTGTGTTTCATACAACTAAATTTACAACTCAGACAATTTTTTCAGATATGGGACTTCAAAGGTTAATTGACAACTCATTTCTTTTGAAATAAACAAAAATATGATTCTAGAGAGTCTCCAATACCATTGGCTTACTCACACAGATCTAGAATAAAGACATTCTAAACAGAACCAACACAAGACCACTTAGCGAAATCATCACAGAATGAAGATTAAAACTAGCAGGTCATATACTTTGCTTACCAGAATAATCCTTTCGATACTGGGCACGAAGGCACGAAATTTTGGGGGAGAGGAGTAGTCGATTCAATCGACCCCAGTCCGTAACTGGTACTCACTTTATCGACCCCGGAAGGATGAAAGACAAAGTCGACCCCGGTGGCATTTGAACTTCAGAACGTAAAATCGGAAAAGTTGCTGCTAAGCATTTCTCCCGGCGCGATAACGACTCTGCCAGCTCGCCGCCTTAGAAAGAATTATTATTGTTGTTCTTGTTTAGTCCCAAGTTCAATACCTTTGAACTAATCGTGATAAAAAGCTGTGATCATCCAATCATTTCGGTAATATTCCGTTCTACATTATGTAATGTCGTAGTTTTCAAAATAATAAAAACTAGGCTTCCACCCCAGATATGTGTGAAATCATAAATAGAGCTTGCATCGATATAATCCTTCTTTCTTCACCATGGTTTTGGACGTAAGTCAATGTTTTAATTATTGCTGTTCTCTATCCCCTTGAAGAATTAGATTGGATTTGGCAATCATAACCACGCATCAGAAAATAATTTGTCTGCCGAATTCTATAAACAAGAGTCATAATTCTTGTTTAGAACCATTGATACGGAGGTAGCGTTGGCTGAAAAGAAACAACTAGGTTGAAACAATGCTGTCTCTCACAGTCCCCTAAATTCAATGAAGCGTGTATCTTTTGAACAAGCATCAGCCGGAAGAAGACGTTATTTTCCAGATTTGAATTACATCAGCGATTAGCAGATCCACGTTCGCTTCTATAGGTACATATTAAAAATGAATATGTATCTCATTGTTGTGTAATATCATCTCAATTCTATTAAACATGGCAATATGCCTGATCCCTTTTCAACCCTCATAGGCCCTCTCTCATTGAGAAACAATAATTTAATGTAATGTAATATTTCCTTATTTAAAGGGGGGGTGCGATTTGATTGAGATTTGGTTGCTATTTCTAGTAGGTCTGAACGATCACAAAAATGCTCCCTCATTGGTTCGTATATGTGTATATATATGTACATGCACGCACAACTTTTATGTAGTTAGTATATGCGTTGGCTGCTAGGCTAATGTCTCCCTCTCACGTTTATTTCATTTCACAGTGTTTGAATGAAAACTGTAAAGCTGAATTCCCGAGAGAGAACCAATAATAGGTTTGCAGTTTGTTCCGTCAATATCGAAGGACATGCTATGAAACATACATAATCAAGAACGATAATAAAAAATGCATCAAACAGAATACCATACCGTGGCATATGAGAATGAGTTACACATTCTGTAAATTGATATTTTAATATAGAAGTAATAAAATTTAACAAACACTTTTTTCACTCACTCGTGAATCGAAATGGAAATGTATTTCCTTTCTGAAAAGTGTCTAATCAAATCCGATTACGACCATCTCCTTCGTTTAGAGATCAGTTAAGTATTGTACATCTCAATTGATGATGTTCGAATTCCGTTAATGACCAAACTTGTAAATGTTTGGTTGGAGAAGGTCGTTATTAATATCCACAAAAGTCACTTTTTACGCATTTCCTTATAGTTCCTTATTTTCGATGTTCCTCGAGAGACCACCACAGTGAAGAGTTTGTAGAAGTATATACCACACTTGAAGAGTTGTTGTCGTTATTTCGAATATTTTAAAACTTCAATTAAACTTACTTTTATCAGCCACCTTAACCCTCCATCCAGACGTTGACCCTTGAGTGGTTGGCCGTTCAGGTTCCTTCCTTCGAACCATCTCAGTAACTGCCTGGGGAATTCAGTTCTGCTGGTTTGGGTTCGACGGAATTGTATATACGTGTTCCTATATTTCCAGTTGACTGAACGCATCTTCAGAAGACACTGGATTTTAAAATCTTCAATGTGCTAAGGTGGTCCTTGTCTTGTATCCATACACGAGAGTGAAAACACAGATTCCCAGTAGACGATAGCTTTGATTTGAAGAACTGAGATAGTTGCTTAGAATGACGCTGTTTCTGAGCCTTTCAAAAGAGTGAGATGCATCTTAAGCAGTTTAGAATCCCCTAGTATAGTATGCAGTCATTGCAAGAGGTGTTTCTCATCAAACTGAATTAGACGAGTGAGGCTAATTGTTATCGTTACATTGAAAAAGAGTGTGGATGCGAAGAAACTGCATTGTGCCATTGATAGATGGCTTCAATTTTCTGGACGTTAATTACCACAGTAATCAATATCGAGATGATGGCTGGTAGAGATTCGGGTGCATGAGCTATCAAAGTACATTCACTAAGTTCTTGCTTTCATTGTCTGACACCAGTTATTTACCCAGAAATACAATCAACAAATTGTGAAACCGCATCCTACAATTTCAATGAAAATAGCATGTAAACATGCCACAGCTTTGATAAATTATTCTCTGGCCAAGCTGTGACTATATGAATGAAGTTATGTTGGTTGCATAGTATTTTATTTCTTATTCAAATATATCTTGGAATGAAAGAAATGTTATTAATCAACAGGGAATTGTTTTATATATTTAATATTTTGGCAACTTTCGAAAATATCTCACCGGAATATTTTAAATGAATTTCATCAGAATGTTTAAATTCTACTGTAGAATAAAAAGGAAAAAGAGTAAATTATTCGCAACATTCGGTCATTCTTTTCTTCTATACATTTTCAAGGTAAAATAGATTTCAATCAAATATATTCTGATAAAACATACGTTCAAGTAATCACATTTAGTGTAAAGTGTTGTTGATACAGTGGCTGCATTAAGATGTAGAACAAATTTTAGCTAAACCGGTTCTATATTTCTTGCTTTGAATATTTCAGTTCTGTGGATATCCCCAAGAAGTAAAAATGAATCATAATTTCCAGTGCCTAGACCATGTTAACAACAGGAATTCGAATTGCTTTCAAACAGTGAAAGAGGGAGAGAGAGAGAGAGAGAGAGAGAGAGAGAGAGAGAGAGAGGGAGAGAGAGAGAGAAAGAGTGAGAGAGAGAGAGACAGAGAGAGAGAGTATGTGTGTGTGTGTGAGAGAGAGAGAGAAAGAGAGACAGCAAAGAGAATAAGGAAACTCAGGTGTGTGTGTGCATATTTAAGAGATAGTTTTTCATTAGCATCGATATTCGTTTCGAAACTAATGTGATTTATCGCATCAACCCTGCGAATGGAGGTGAAATTTGTACCTGCCGGTAGCACGGTAGTTCGACTGGTTATACTGTGATATATTGCTCATACGTTTGTTCAAATGTATTTTCATAGTTACTAATAGTACACTCACAATATCAATATCTATATATATACATACTTGTGTGTGTGTTTGTGTGTGTGTGTGTGTGTGTGTGTGTGTGTGTGTGTGTGTGTGTGTGTGTGTGTGTGTGTGT
>JAOPUL010003754.1:15736414-15747933 GCA_027564515.1 Octopus rubescens | reverse complement strand
AACAACAGATGGTAGAACACTGTTGCGTGCGCAGTAGGAGCTAGCAGCGACCTTCATGAAGCAGTGTGCCGAGTGGAGTGGCACCGCTGTGTTTACTTCGTAAGTTGTTAAATTTGTGTTTTTGTGATCACGTGTATGCTGTAGTCTGCAATTTTGTCATGGGCAGAAAAGAATATTGTGTCGAAGTCTGTTAAGATCTCCGTCTGTGTGCCGCCGGTGACCCATCCTTCATGGCGAGAGTTGGGTCTACGGGTGTGACCCTGGAAGAGATCATCATCTCCACGATTGATGAAGACACGACAGAGCCGGAGCTCAATCCAGAGCAGGCTCATCATTTTTTTAGAACATCCGTGGTATTGTACATCGAGAGTTTATCCCCCAGGGCCAGACCGTCAATCGAGCGTTCTACTGTGACGTTTTGAGGCCTTTGAGGTGGGGGGGGGGACATTCGGCGAAAGCGACCGGATCTGTGGAATTGAATTCCTCACGATGACTCCTCACTTGTGAGTTTCTCGCCAAAAACAATATGGTATCACTTCCGCACCCACCCAATTCGCCAGATTTAGCACCTGTGGACTTTCATGTTTTCCCAAAGATGAAAATGCAGCGCAAAGGTCGCCGTTTGAACACCGTTGTCGAGATCCAGAGCAAATCGTAGAAGGTTCTCGACTCGCATACGGGAAGCGACTTCCAGACCGAATTTCAAAAGTGGCAGAAAAGCTGTGACCGGTGTATTACTGCACAATGTGATTATTTCGAAGGAGATGCTGTTAAAACTTATAGGTAAATAAGTTATTTCTTTTGTTAAACATAACTTATCCGGGAACGTTTTGATACCACCTCGTATATACAGATACATATATACATACAGTTACACACAAATACGTCTATAAATATTTATACGTACAGGGACATGCACACACACGCACATAACCACATACACACACACTTACACACACATACACACACTAACACACATACACATACACTTACACACACATACACACACTAACACACATAGACATACACTTACACACACATACACACACTAACACACATACACACATACACACATACACACATAGCACACACTTACACACACACATACACACACTAACACACACACACATTTACACCACATATATATGTCGTTGATACGTTGTTTTTTACGTTATATTTTTATGTTATGATTTATTTTGCCGTCGCTCTTTGCTCTTTGCATGTTAGTGCGCGCGCATGCATGTGAGCAAGTTAGTGTTTGTCTGTGTGAGTGTCTGCGTGTATGTGTGTGTATGCGTGTGTGTGTGTGAGCGAGTGTCTGTTTCCTCCATTGTCACAAAAACTAAATAAATAAGAAGTGAACTAATATTGGTAATACAAATTTGTCTTTTTTTTATATTTCCCAGATTCTTTGTAGGCCCAAAACTGGCGACCAGCCGTAACATGTGATAGCAACTTTGAAAGTAAATAATGACACTGGAATTTTTTTTTTGGTTTTTGTCTTTTTTTTGTCATTTTTTTAATGTATGTGTTTATGTTATTTTGTCTTTGTTGCCATGCATGATTAAACCAGAGGGGTGTGGTGGTGGTGGTGGTGGGGTTAAAATATGGTAAAAATTATTCCATTAATGGTTTCAGAAAAAAAAGAAGAAAAGAAAAAAGAAACACCCTTCCGTACATAAAAGCAGAAACAAAATAAAATAAAATAAAAAGTTAGTATTTTTTTTCTTTTTTTTTTTTAATGAGTTGTGATTTAAAAATAAATCAAATGAAATGAATAAGAATTTATGTTGGAAAGATGAAAGGGAAAGAGAAAAATATGAAATAGAAAAAGACGAAGGAAATATATAAAAGAAGAATAAAGACATATAACAGCAACAACAACAAGTATAACAACAAGTATAATAACAAGTATAATAACAACAATATAATAATGATTTGAAAGTTTGGCACAAACCCAGTAATTTCGGAGGGGGATGTAAGTTGATTACATCAACCCCCACCCCAGTCTTCTTTTTTTAATCGACAAGGGAAAATTGGAAAAAAACAAAGTCCACCTCTGTGGAATTTGAACTCAGAACGGAGAGACGGACGAAATACCGCTAAGCATTTCTCCCGGCGTGCTAACGATTCTGCCAGCTCGCCGCCTTTATCATAATAATAATAATCCTTTCTATACTAGGCACGAAGGCCTGAAATTTTGGGGGAGGTGAGTAGTCGACATCAGTTCGTAACTGGCACTCACTTTATCGACCCCGGATGGATGAAAGGCAAAGTTGACCCCGGCGGCATTTGAACTCAGAACGTAAAGTCGGAAGAAATATAATAATAATAATAATAATAATAATAATAATAATAATAATAATAATTTCTTTATTTACCACTGAGGGTTCATATGAAAATATTGGACAAAACAGTACAATACAATACAAAAAGTGCAGCTTATAAACGAAGTGCGTAAAAAAAAATAATAAAAATGTAAAAATATAACAATTAAAATCCCCAAACGAGGGAAATTACCCTTTTTCTAAAGCCGCATACTTAGGTCATTCGTGCCACATTCACCCACCTTTTAACAAAATTGCTGGGAGGCAGCACTTCCATCTCTACCCTCACCTTCCATTTCAAGTGGAACTTAAAAAAGTTGATGAAGGCGTGACCAAAGAGGAAAGTGACTGTCTTCAGCCCTTTCACCCTGGTACACAACACTACCTCTTTCGCTAGGTCTACCAGACAAATAAATATTGCCTGCTCTTCCTGACCAAAAGAATGTGGCAAGGCGATCTTTACGATGGACTCAGATGATAGCCGGATCCGTCCTACACGCGACAGATGTTCGACATAAGCCCACAAGTCAGCAATGCTCGGGAACTGGACGAGGGCGTGCAGAACAGTTTCGCCGCTCAGCGCGCATTTCGGGCAGACTCGGCTGATGGCACTTCTATGTCTGTTGAGTTTATCTCGAACCGGTAGCACTGCCATGCCAGAAATTTCTGGACGTTATCCATAGGCCCGGGCTTGAAAGTCCTCCGGAACGGTTAAGCCAGCTCATTCTCGTCGACGCCCAGAGTCTCTCCGAGAACGTCGTCGCACTTGCCCGCCACTAGCCATCTATAGAGAACCTGAGTGGAAATTCTACCGAGCGCATTGCCTGACTGAGAGAGGGCTGTGGGCGCCTGACGGCACTCTAGGTGCTAGGTGCCCTGCCTCGGTCTACGTTTGATCCAGGACTGCAGCTCGGACAAAGAGACGAGCTGTGGTAAATCGTATCAGACAAACGGAAACAACACATGCTCGCCGTCTAGGAAACACTGGAGATGTCGCAGCCTTAGCGCATGCCTGTGCATCAGCAACCACAGAATGCCCAGCCCTCCATTCAGTGGATGTTGAGAGAAAATGGAGCGCATGAACAGTAAGCGGAAGAGCTGGCACACCAGTCTGGTCAGACGGAAACTGGAGCAAGGCACGACGGTCAGGTGATAATATATAACGGAGGCGATGTAGACGTTCGCCACCTCTGCTCGGCCTTTCGGGGATAGCCTGCATCGGCCCATTTCTGGGTGATATTGACCACCCTGCTCGTCACCTCATCCCAGTTCTTCTCCATCTGGAGATCTGGACCAAACCAGACCCCGAGTAATTTAACCGGTTCTTCCGTCCAGCGTCCTACGATGCTATTGGACGGCATGAGCCTGCCTCCCCAGGCCCCGAGCTGCAGACTCACTGACTTTTCCGGATTGATTTTTGCTCTCGTCATCGCCTCGTATTATTTTAAAGCAGTGCCGATCAGCTCTATGGGCTCGCTGTTCGATACTATCACGGTGACGTCGTCTGCGTATGCCGACACGGTCTTCCTACGTCCTAGTTCGCGCGGGATGCATCTCAACGCTTCCAGTTTCCGGAGTAGTGGCTCTAAAGCCAGTACACAGAGAAGAGACGAGAGTGGGGACCATTGACGGACCGAACACATGATGTTGAATGGTTCCGAAAGGTAACCATTCACCCGAGCTACCGAGCAAATGCCGCTGTGCATAGCAGCAAGCCAGCCACGGAAAATGGGACCTAAACCGTCGCCGTGAGGATGGCTGCGAGCCCCACCCATACCAGCTTCCTTACCCATCCTATCTGTTACGTATCGCATGAGGCGGAGATTGTCGTGGATTGATCTGCTTGAGATTGCGCATCACCAATCAGTTTTTCGACGACAAGCGTCAACCTCTTTGCTAATACTTTGGCTAGAATTTCGAAATCTGCATTCAGCAACGTTATAGGTCTAAAATTATTTATTTCGTCCCCCTTGTTTGCGTACTTTCTGAGCAGTACTACCGCTCTTCGGCTCATAGAATTAGGAATTCTCCCGTTCTGCTGCCAGTTGCAGTAGCTATCCGCTAAGAGGCCGCCAAACAAGTCTGGCATATAATAGTAAAGCTCGTAGGGCAGACCATCCTAACCATACGATTTCCCCACCGTGCAGCCCATCATCGCTTTCCGGCTGTTATTGACATTTCGCAACATTCTGCGGCCCTTTCCGAGAGTCGCGGCACGCCGTCGAGGTAGGCACTGAAGAACATCCTGCCTTCCGGACGGCCACTCGTCTCAAACAGTAGGGCAAGTGCTGTTGAAACACCGCACACATTTGCTCGGGCTTGACTACCGTGCGCCCATTTTGGTCAATCAAAGACCGAATTTTGGCTTTGTTTCTACGTTGCGCCTCTGACACTCGGGCCCATCGAGCGGCTTTAGAACACGCGCCTTAGCTCTGACAATGCAATCTTCATGTTTATCATTGAAGAATTAGACGAGAGTCAATCTCGCCGTCAGCACGTCGGTTGTAATGCCTTTCTAAGTGCCTCTTCTAAGTTTCTGACTAAGTTGCCTTCTATTTTATTACTTTCTGTCACTAATGTCTTACTAAACCTAACTGATTCAACTATAATAGCCCTTTTCAGGGCATACCATCATTTATTGTTGACGATTGCCCTATCAACGCCCGCTTAACTAATTCTTTAATTCGGTCTTTGTAAGCTGGGCACGCGGGAGTAACCGGGTCCCTGCCTTCTAAACCTATCTAAGTCGGCCATACAAATCACAAATTTGTGGTCTGTGTAGCCGACCAGTTTGAAAAGTGGACAACTTATGCTATTCTTATTTACTGATCTACAGAATATACCATGTCTATATACGACCTGGATGAGCCAATGCGATTCGTCCAAACTACATTGGTACATCCGGGAAATCCAGTCGGTACATGTCAGACAGTTGAAAATATCTGAGCAGTTTTGCGAGACTTTTACCATCCCCTCTTCTATCCGCTAGCCTCACACAGTTCAAACGTGACTCTAATACTGCGTTCCAATAACCCACTAACAGCAAAGGACGCAACGTTTCAAGGAAAACCTCCAGACATCTGAAGAAATTCGACTGTCCTGCTGCTGGAGTATAAACAGTCACCAGTCTGAGGGCACCCCGTCACTACTGCTCACGTCCAGGACCACCAATTTACCTTCTGGGTTCAGGAAGATAGTCCTTATGTTAAGGTCCAGATCTCTCCGGAACAACACCGCAGTTCCACCTCCTATTTCCGGTTGACATGAAGATAGATAGATCTCGCATCCACCGAAAATGGGCAGGAATGCTTGTCGATTAGAGAGTCTGGTTTCACTGATGGCCACTACAACGACGCTTAGTGACCTGAGGTCGTTGAGTAAGTGGCCCTATTTCCAAGGCGACCCCAGGCCGTGTGCATTTATGCTGCCTATACTAAGCATGGCCATACTAGAAAAAAGGATTAAATGCGGAGAAGGTTACTTTCGGTGATACGAGTTTGCTGGTGAGGCGCGATAGCTTTTCCGTCCCCATGGTTAGGTGTGGATGCTTCCACGAACAGTTCAACGTACAGCCTTCTATTAATGTCTTTCCTTCAGGATAATTGATTTTTAGGGATGTGTACGTCCGTTGTGATGTCTGGATGACTTTTATGTGTTTTGGTGTGTTGTTTGTTGCTGTGATGGAGCTGGTGTGTGTGATGTATGTATGGTTACATGTGTGTGCCATCAGTTCTGTGTTGTTCATGTTTATTGTCGTGTAATTTATTATGCTTGAGTGTTGCGTTGTTGGGATGTGCAGTCTGCAAGGTGTGTTTGTGAATTGGGTTGTGCTTGTGGTGGTGCTGTCTGTAAGAGTGATGGTGGTGATGTTATTGATTGGGATGATGTCGTTGTTGATGTTGGCGGTACTGGTGTGGCTGCTGTTGGGGGAGGTGTTTGTGTTTTTGTTTTCTAAAGTGTTTCCCCACTCTGGTCAAACCTGCCAGATTTTCGTGTTGATGTCAGTGTGGTCTGATTTATCTTTATATTTTTATTGGATCTACTGACCATTTGCCATGTAGGCTGTTCTTCGCCCGCCTCTGCGCAGGACATATCTGACTGGTCGGAATAGGGTAGGGGAAAATATTGAGGGGCTAGTTAGTTTTGTTCTGTCGATATGGCTGTTGTTTTGGGGGTTCTGTTGCTGCTGCCGTTGCATCCACTGTTGTGGTTCTTCTTCTTGTTGTTGCTGTTGGTGCTGCTGTGATTGGTGTTACTGCTACTGTTGCTGTTGTGTTTGCAGCTTTTGTAGTCGCCTTCCTCTGCTGGCGCTTTTGCTCTTGTTGTGTTGGAGGTGTCTGCAGTAGTGCAGTTTTGTCTTTGCTTTGCTTGGGGCAGAAGACCTTTAAGTGGCTTGTTTCGCCACAAATGTAGCATCTCTTCCTATTGTTCTCTACTGTTAGAAACAGATTGGATCCTCCAAGGAGCCGTATAATAGCTGGAAACTCTCGTGATGTTGCGAAATTTGAAAGTAACAAGAATTCCATCCCTGTACCCAACCAATTTTCCTTCTTTATTTTCAAGGCCTCTATTATTTTAGTTTATTCTTGTAAGCCGTATAATATGGCTGCTGCTAGCAGGGAGATGTCCACATCTGGTGGTACCCCCGAAAACTTCACCTTGATAATCCTCCGACCGAGGTATGTAGGCATCATGTGGTTCTCCTCAGTCTGTAGATTAGTTGTGCATTTTCTCTGATAAGTCCTTCGGTTAGGAACCTAGTCTCAACTGTGCCAAAGGCTTTGCTACGGGCGACATAAGATTTTAGATGCCACACAGGCCTCAGGCATTTTTCGACCTGGGACTGCGTAGCTCTTTCTAATTTTTTGCCTTGCATTGATATACATCGGTATATCACAGTGCATATTTTTGTCCTCTGTAGCACTTCTTCTGGTGTGTTGAGATGGACAATCCTGCCCCTTCTGTGTATATGTGTTTTGGCTCTAGCCAACTCCACTTCTGTCAACATGACCTCCTCTGTTGGGTGGCACATGGAAGCGAAACCGCATTGCGTCGGTTTAGAAAAAGCTGATGTAATTGTCGTTTTTCTTACTTTTTCGCTGACTTGAAAAACAGGTGTTCGGCTTATAGAAAGTTTCTTTACTTTCCCTTGTTCACTACTGTTGTTGTCGTTGTTGATTTGGTTGGCTTTTGTGAAGGTTGTGATGGTAGTGGTGCTGCTGTTTTCCTCCGTTCCCTTCTTTATGCTTCTGTCGGTGTTGATGGTGGTAGTGATGTTATTGTTGTAGTCATGTCAAGACGTGAATTTTTGTGCTCCGTAAGTTGGAATTTTCTTTTGAAAGTTTTACTGTTTTTTTCTCGGGTTGTTAAATTTGTCAGCGACTGGTTGTTCACCAGCAGAGCTTTTGTTGTGGGGTTCCCACTTTTAGGGGAAAACTTTGGGCTTATAGCCCTTTTTCAAAATTTTGTTGCTTTCGAGGAGAGTACCAGTGGCGTTTCTGACGGCCAGCACAGTGAGGATTTCGCACTCTCTAACAAACACCAGTAGCAGTGGAACCACTACTAACAGCACCAACACCAGTGACAGCACAGAAAATACAAAACATAAACAACAAACGCTTCCAACGCCACCACCACCAGGAACAGTAGAGACAGCGAAGAGAGTTCAAAAGGCAAAACGAACACACACGGTTTCGCTTCCGCAGCGAAACAAAAATAGCAAGTTTAAACATTTCATTGGACGACATAAACAGTTCAAAGGGGCTATTGGTGAGACAGGGCAACAATGTCTCACTAAAAACCCCAGAGGAATTAATTAAGAGCACCAGCCGGAAAACAATAGTATATATGTGCATAAACAAAAAGAAATGGGGTATGGAACGTGCAACGCAACAACAACTGGAATTGATTCTCAAACCAATATGGGGAAACAAAACCTATGTGACACGTGGAAAACGGTTCGGCACCGTAGAAGTGCGTTTTCCCACAGAGGAAGAAGCAAGGCAGCATTCCACGGTGCCACTAAATTCAGAAGATCTCCTGCTCGTGCCGACATATCTTGGTCGGCACGTTAGAAAAATCAAAATTGGGGAGCTGCCTCCTGAAATAAATATATGCTGACTGGTGGCGGCTGTCCTCTTAGGTATAGAAGACACCGCCACAATACTCGAACTATACAAGTTGCACCAACAGAATTGGTTGGGTCAGGGAATGGAGCTTCTTGTTCAAATTGAACAAGAGGCACTAAATTCCATACCCGAATCCATTAATCTACCCGATAGCACAAGACTTCATATGGCTCTAGAGGGCAGGGGGCCGAAGTGCTTCTCCTGTGGAAGTAACTAGCACCTCAAGATCAACTGCCCCAAATATAAGGAGGTGCGTCGGCCACTGCTGGCAACACCCCCAGCGCAACAACAACAACAGCAGCAGCAGCAACAGAACCCAGTGATCCCTACATCATCAACACCATCACCATCACCACCAGCAACAGCGAGGCCACCTACAGTCGTCGGAAGGACACCACCAACAACAAAGACACCAGCCGAAGTACCACCACAACAAGCACCAATAATACCAACACCACCACCAATAATACCACCACCATCAGCAGCAACAAATGAACCCCAACAAGACTAAGAGCCAGAAAAAGTCCCCCTTCCCGACCCAAACAACTCGGACTGCTCGAGTACTGAGGTCGAGATGGGGGAATAGCACACAATGTCCCCCACCGCACCCCACCCCAAAAAAGAAAGAAAAAAAGACTAAAGACACTGGAAAAATGGAGGGCAAAGAGCCTGAATGGCCCAACATCAGCAACACACACACACACAACAAATAACACCCACAACAACAACAACAACAACTCCACTAGCACTACCACTTCGAACACCAACAGAAACAACAGTACATACATACACCACAAACACCAACAACCTCACAGCCATTGACACAAATCGCACGCAACTCATGACACACTTAAGAGACAACACAGGCATCACATTAGCAAACTTTTTTTCCAAAGCACAACACACCACCAAACCACATACACTTTTTTTAAATCACACAGCACCTATACAACACCCTAAAAATCAATTTTCCAAATGCTGTTGGGTCTTTTTCAAACACATACAGCAAAGGACTCTATAAAACCCTCGTGGAAACACACATACCAAGAACCAAGGGAGCCTTCATACCAGAACAATGGTAAGTAGAGCTCTTCTCCGTAAAAAAAAAATGTTTTTAGCATGGCGATCCTCAGAATAGGTTGCATAAATATCAGAGGTCTAGGGTCACCTTGGAAACAAGGCCATCTTTTAAGTGACCTGAGATCCCTTAGTGTAGACGTAGCAGCCATTAATGAATCTAGACTATCCGACACACGGGACCTCATCACCCTTTTCGGTGGATACGATTTTTCTATCTCCGTGTCAACCGGGAGGGAGCGGTGGTGGTACTGTGGTGCTTTTTCGGAAAGGTTTGAATCTGAGAATAAAGACAATCTTCCTGGATCCGGAAGATAAGTTGGTGGTCCTGGATGTGAGCAGCAGTGACGGCGTTGCTTTCAAACTGGTGGCTGCCTATGCCCCCACAGGGGCAGAGCGGCCGGAGTATTTCAAGCATTTGGAAGTTTTTCTACGAACGTCTCGAAATTTAGTGTTAGTAGGGGACTGGAACGCTATCTTAAATGACCGATTTGATTACTTGGGAGTATTTGATAGCAGAAGTGGGTGTAAAAGTCTCAAAAACCTGCTCAGACGTTTTCAACTGTCTGACAGGTACCGATTGGATAACCCGAATGTGCCAATGTAAATTTAGACCAATCGCATAGGATCATCTAGATCGTACATAGATAGGGTATTTTGTAGGCCAGCGGATAAGGATAGTATATATAGCTTTTCCACAATTTCATATAGTCGGCTTACACAGACCACAAACTCGTGATATACACGGTCTACTTGGATAGGCTTCATAGACAGGGTCCCAGTTACTGGAAACTGAACACGTCGTTACCGGTGTGTCAAGCTTACAGAGACCGGATTAGCGTTTTAGTTAAGAGGGCGTTCACGGGCGCAATCGTCAACGACCACTGGTGGTTTGCTCTTAAAAGGGCAATTAGAGTAGAATCTATTAGGTTTAGCAAGGCATTAGCGGTAGAAAGAAATAGAATAAAGGGAGACTTAGTTATAAGGTTAAACGAGGAGCTTAAGACAGGCATCGCAACCGATGTATAGGATGCGAGGTTGGCCCTCGATTAAATTTTCGACGCCAAATACGAAGGCTGCACTGTCAGAGCCAAGGTATGTTCGCTAAGAAGGGAGGGAACGAAAGCCGCTCGATGAGCCCGCGTGGCGGAGGCGAAACGTGGCAATAAAGCCACCATTCGGTCTTTAGAGGACCAGAATGGGTTGCAAGATGTTTGAACCGAAGCAGGTGTGTACGGCCTTTCAGCAGCACTTTGCTAGACTGTTCGGGACGAGTGGTGAGACGGATAACAGGGCGAACTTCGGTCTCTACCTGGACGACCTGCCCCAACTCTCGGCGTGCGAGGTGGAGAGCTGCGAAAGGCCGGCAACAGCCGCGGAAATACAGGAAGCGATGAAGAGCTGCATGAAAGGCAGATCACCGAATTTGGATGGTCTGCCCTACGAGCTTTATATTTCAACGCCAGACTTGTTTGCGGGCCTCTTAGCAAACGTCTACTTTTGTTTGTCGAGGGGCGATGGTACTACTGAGAAAGGACCCAAAACAAGGGAGATGTTATAGAGAATTTCAGGCCCATCACTCTGCTCAATGCAGAGTTGAAGATTTTGGCCAAGGTGTTAGCCAAGATGTTAGTGCTTGTGAGCAGGCTGATTGGCGAATCCCAACCAGGAATGTTCGGGCAACCTCCACCTCATGTGCTACATCATAGATAGGATAGGTAATAAGGCTGGGATGGGAATAGTCAATTTAATCGACCCCAGTACTTAACTGGTACTTATTTTATCGACCACGAAAGGACGAAAGGCAAATTCGACCCCGGCGGCATTTGAACTCAGAACGTAAAGTCGGAAGAAATGCTGCTAAGCATTTTTCCCGGCGTACAAACTATTCTTCCAGCTCACCGCTTTGCATAATGATAATAATAATAATAATAATAATAATAATAATAATAATAATAATAATAATAATAATAATAATAATAATAAT
>JAOPUL010003754.1:15723444-15736314 GCA_027564515.1 Octopus rubescens | reverse complement strand
CACACACACACACACACACACACACACACACACACACACACACACACACACACACACACACACACACACACAGCATACACACACACATACTCTGTTTTATATAAAGAGATATGTGTGTGTAAGGGGAATCGTTTCTTGGCTACTGGAGATAATGTAGAACAATTGTTGTGCTGATGATGCCTATTAAAGCAGAAACACGTGTACACGTCTGTCCTCTTATCTCCAGACAATAAGCTTGCCCTTTTCCTTAATGTCATGTCTACTTTAGAGAATTTGTTATTCTTGAAATTATCTCCCTTTCTCAAGTGAAGCTGGTCTTCATTACCATTTAGTAATTAAGACACATCCTCTCGAGACGGAGATTTTAATAAATCAGTGACTTATGTTGTATGGTATTCGATATACCTGTATTGGTAACGTTATTCAAATACATGCCACTAGCCATTCTTGTTTCCATCGCTTATAACGACGTTTTGTGGTAATTCCGCGACTATAACAACATGTGCATATTACGTACGTAAGCTTTGCACACTTACACTTTATGCAAATAAAGTTTTGTCACTCCCGCCTGACAACGCTGCACGATACACACATGTAGTTACAGTTGCTGAAATATCGCAATAGGTCGTTATAAGCAGTGGAAACAGAAATTGAACATTAAATAAATAAGTTTCAATCGTTGATGTAGTGTCCTGGGAAGAGATGCCTATTGAATGCTTGGATGGTTGCAAATTGAATCTGAGGCTCGCTGAATATTACACGGATGACTGACGATGACGAATATATTAATTTTTCTGACTGGTGTACCCACAATGCAACAGGCATTAATAAATAAGGGATATTAGTCGGACATTTAACAGTTATTTCACTTTGACACCAGCTTCCCCAAACATCTTTGAGTGAAGAAGTGAAAACGAAACGAAACAAATGTTAATAAATATATTTCCACATGAAATTGGGCGTGTCTTTCAGAAAACCCAAACGGACCGCAGTTTGCCTATGACTGCTCTGTACAGATGTTATGATATAGTACCAGGTAGTGGATCTCATGGCTTCTGATCTTAACTGATTAGAAATGCTATCATGTCTTGGTGTAAAAGATGAGCTACAGCAAATATTCTGCTCAATACCATAGATTTGCTTGTCAATTGCTTCACCTTAATCAATTGAGCATGTTCCTTAGTGGCTGACGATATGTGCATCACTGATCATGAGCAGGAGTAACGTGGATAGTTCGTTCATCATCCTTAAACATACTTTATTCAGGGACTTTTTGAGCGGAATGGGCAACTCGACATGAAGAAAATTCTAAATGGGCTTCACCTCCAAGGTCATGCGCTGTTTATCATGTCGCGCACATATGGTTGTGATGCATGTACCCGGTGTACCCTTATCAAACCAATATGGGGAAACAAAACCTATGTGAGACGTGAAAAACGGTTCGGCACTGTAGAAGTGCGTTTTCCCACAGAGGAAGAGCAAGACAGCATTCCGCAGTGCCACTAAATTCAGAAGATTGCCTACTCGTGCCGACATATCTTGGTCGGCGCGTTACAAAAATCAAAATTGGGGAGGTGTCCCTGAAATAAATATATACTGGCTGGTGGCGGCTGTTCTTTTAGTTATAGAGGACACCGCCACAATACTTGAAGTGTATAAGTTGTACCAACAGAATTGGTCGGGTCAGGGAATGGAGCTTCTTGTTCAAATTGAACAAGAGGCAATAATTCCAGTCCCGACTCCATTAACCTACCCGATAGCACAAGACTTCACGTGGCTGTGGGGGGAGGGAGGCCGAAGTACTACTCCTGTGGAAGTGACCAGCACCTCAAGATCAACTGCCCCAAATATAAGGAGGTGCGTCGGCCACTGCTGGAAACATCCCCAGCGCAACAACAACGGCAGAAGCAGCAGCAGCAGCAGAACCCAGTGATCCCTACATCACCAACACCATCACCATCCCCATCAGCAACAGCGAGGCCACCTCCAGCCGTCGGCAGGACACCACCAACAACAAAAACACCAGCCGAAGTACCACCACCACAAGCACCAGTAACACCAACACTACCACCACCATCAGCTGCAGCAGCAGCAACAAATGAACCCCAAAAAGACCAAGAGCCAGAAAAACTCCCCCTTACCGATCCAAACAAATCAGACTGCTCGAGTACTGAGGTCGAGATGGGGGAATGGCAAACAGTGTCCCTCCCCCCCCCCAAAAGAAAGAAAATACTAAAGACACTGGAAAATGGGGAGGCGCAAAGAGCCTGAACAGCCCAACAGCAGCAACACACACATACACAACAAACAACAACTCCACTACCACTACCACTTCCAACATCAACAGAATCAACAGTACATACAGACGCCACAAACACCAACAACCTCACAGCCATTGACACAAACCACACGCAACTCATTACACACTTAAGAGACAACAAAGACATCACATTAGCAGACTTGTTTTTTTTCTAAAGCACAACACACCACCAAACGACATATAAATTTTAAAAATCACACAGCACCTATACAACACTCTAAAAATCAATTTTCCAAATGCTGTTGGGTCTTTTTCAAAAACATACAGCAAATGATTTTATAAAACCCTCGTGGAAATACCCACACCAAGAATCATCATACAAGACAATAATGGTAAGTAGAGCTCTTCTCCGTCAAAAATATTTGTTTTTAGCATGGCGATCCTCAGAATAGGTTGCATAAATATCAGAGGTCTAGGGTCGCCTTGGAGACAAGGTCACCTTTTAAATGACCTGACATCTCTTAGTGTAGACGTAGCAGCCATTAGAGAATGCAGACTATCCGACCCACGAGACCTCATCACCCTTTTCGGTGGATATGAGATTTTTTCTATCTCTGTGTCGACCGGGAGTGGGCGGTGGTGGCACTGTGGTGCTTTTTCGGAAAGGTCTGAATTTGAGAATAAAAGCAGTCTTCCTGGATCCGGAAGGTAAGTTGGTGGTCCTGGATGTGAGCAGCAGTGACGGCGGTGCTTTCAGACTGGTGGCTGCCTATGCCCCCACAGGGGCAGAGCGGCCGAGGTACTTCAAGCGTCTGGAGGTTTTCCTGGGAACGTCTCGAACTTTAGTGTTAGTAGGGGACTAGAATGTTATCTTAAATGAACATTTTGATTACGTGGGAGTATCTGATAACAGAAGTGTGGTGCAAAAGCCTCAAAAACCTGCTCAGACGTTTTCAACTGACTGACAGGTACCGACTAGATAATCCGAATGTGCCAATGTGGACTCGGACAAATCGCATAGGGTCATCTAGATCGTACTTAGATAGGGTATTCTGTAGGCCAGCGGATAAGGATAGTATAGCTTGTCCACAATTTCATATAGTCGGCTACACAGACCACAAACTCGTGATCTGCACGGTCGACTTAGATAGGCTTCATAGACAGGGTCCTGGTTTCTGGAAGCTGAACACGTCGTTACCCGCGCGTCAAGCTTACAGAGACCAGATTACTGTTTTAGTTAAGAGGCCGTTGATGGGCGCAATCGTCAACAACTACTGGTGATTTGCTCTTAAAAGGGCAATTAGATTAGAATCTATTAGGTTTAGCAAGGCATTAGCGGTAGAAAGAAATAGAATAGAGAGAGACTTAGTTACAAGGTTAGACGAGGCGCTTAGGACAGGCATTGCAACCGACGTATTGGCTGCGAGGTTGGCCCTCGACCACTTTTACGACGCCAAATACGAAGGCTGCATTGTCAGAGCCATGTTCACTTAGAAGCGAAGAAACGAAAGGTGCTCGATGGGTTTGCGTCGCGGAGGCGAAACGTGGCAATAAAGCCACCATTCGATCTTTGGAGAACCAGACCGGGTGCAAGATGTTCGAACGGAAGCAGATGTGTACGGCCTTTCAGCATCACTTAACTCGACTATTCGGGACGAGTGGCGAGACAGATAACAGGGCAAACTTCGGCCTCTACCTGGACTGCCTGCTCCAACTCTCGGTGAGCGAGGCGGAGTGCTGTGAAAGGCCGATAACAGCCGCAGAAATACAGGAAGCGATGAAGAGCTGCACGAAAGGCATATCGCTGGGTTTGGATGGTCTGCCCTATGAGCTTATATTTCAATGCCACACTTGTTTGTGGGCCTCTTAGCAGACGTCTATTGCAACTGGCAACAAAATGGGAGAATTCCCACTTTTGTTTGTCCAGGGGTGGTGGCACTGCTGAGAAAGGACCCAAACAAGGGGGAGGTTATAGAAAATTTCAGGTCCATCACTCGGCTCGATGCAGAGTTGAAGGTTTCGGTCAAGGTTAGCCAAGAAGTTGGCGCTCGTCGTCGATGTGTCGGTCGGTGATGCGCAGACAAGCGCTGTCCCCAAAAGATCTGTCCACGATAACCTCCACCTTACGCGCTACATCGTAGAGAGGGTAGGGAAGCAACCTGTCATGGGTGGAGCCCTGATCAATTTAGATCAAGTTAAAAACTTTGATAGGGTCGACCATCAATACTTGGCAGCTGTCCTCAAAGTAGCCGGGTTCGGTCCGGTTTTTCGTGGTTGGATCACTGCTTTGTATAGCGGCATCTGCTCGGATGTGCGGGTGAATGGTCAGCTGTCGGAGCCATACAGCATCTTGCGCTCAGTCCGTCAAGGGTGCCCTCTCTCCTCTCTTCTGTATGTGTTGACTCTTGAGCCATTACTGCGGATGTTGGAGGCTTTGAGGGGTGTCCTGCGTGATCTGGGATATGGACAAAGTGTGTCTGCTTACGCTGACGATGTCACCGTCATAGTGTCGAACCACAGGCATATAAACCTGATTGGCGACACACTACGAGAATATGAAGCGGTGACAGGAGCAAAAATTAACGCGGAAAAGTCAACGAACTTGCAACTCGGCACCTGGATAGGCAAGTCCATGCCGCCCAATAACGTTGTGGGACGCTGGACAGACGGACCGGTTAAATTGATTGGGATTTGGAAAGAAAGTAGGACGAAGTGGCGAACAGGGTGGCCAATCTCACCCAGAAATAGGCCGAGAGGAAGCTTTCCCTGAAAGGTCGAGCGGAGGTGGCGAATGCATACATCGCATCCGTCGTCTATTACCGCTTGGCCGTCGTCCCTTGTGTCGTTTGCTGGTTGACCAAGCTGGTTTGCTTACTCTTCCGCTTTCTGTGGAAGGGTCACGCTCCACTGGATAATTCCATACATTCATGTATATATATATATATATATATATATATATATATATTAATCAGCAGGCTCCACGCGTGGATGCGGAGTTTTAGCTGCTGCCTCCTCCCCACCCCACACTATTGTTGCAAACGAAGGGAAGTAACAAACTTTAAAGTCTGTAATATTTTTCAGAATTTACTAAGCTCGCTTCTTTTACATCCGCTCCTATCCTACCCCATAACACCACACACCCGCCCCCTGTCCACCCCCAGACCTTACAAATCACAAACCAACTAAAACACTTGACAAATCAAACGGCTTTCATGGTTGTCTTCTCCCTGAATTCACTCGTACACAGTGAAGCAGCAGCAGCCTAGCTAACGGAATGAGACCTGCCATCCACAACACTGAACACAGCAGAGCTACCACTGCCACAGGCAGATGAGAATAGTTAGTAGAAGTGGTGTAGGCAATAGCAAGTGATAAATTGCCAAAAGGCAACAGTTAACATGTGACGTAGTGTAACATCGACGTAGTTGGACCTTCGGCGACTAAACCAGCAACCCTACTAAACTTACTTCGTGAGAAGGGTAAACTATTTATTTTGGACACCCTGCGGGATAAAAAACAAAACCCGGCAAAAGGCAGAGAAACACAGAAGAGTCAGTGGTCATCCCAAAACAAGTGGACAGAACTTGATAGCCTTGGCCGGCAGTCTGTTTAGGAGAAGGACCACTCTGATTTAAAAACTAAGGTAGATAGCTTTGCCCCATGGGTAGAAAGAGCACTTCAGTTTTGGTTGACTATCATTCTAGAGATAATGTCGCAAAAAAAAAAAACACTGGTTGGTGGCAAACCTAAAAACACACTTCATGAATGAGTGAAAATTTCTAACAATGATTATACAAACAACGACGTTAATGGAAGTGGAACCCAAGGTGAATGTGTTGCGTCCGCAGGGCAGACCCGACCGTCAGAAAAAGACTGCGAGGAGGGTGTAGGATAAATCTTAAAATTCGATTGTCATGGAGTGCTGTTACAGGAGCGATCCGGTTGATGAAAATTGAGCCCTAAAGAAAGGATATAGACAGAAGATGTTCCGAGAGTGGTCTGAGAGAGGCCTGTTTGAAACAACGGAGCAGATACTAAGTGACCAAGCTAGAGCTGGAAGCCATAAGGAGGAAAATCAACGATGTCCAAATTGAAGAACCAACTGAAAATGAACATAAGGAACAAAATATGGGTGTTGAGGTTAGAGGAGGGGATGGTAGAAATCCAAGATTCAATGAAAGTACTCAGAAGAGATATCAACTTATTAGAGAGACAACAAAATAACCAACTGACTTCAACAGGAAAGTACAGAGATTTAGAGGAGTACAAATACAAGATCAATAAAACGGGATTGGGTAGAGTTCTGGAAGAATTAAAATAGAGACTGGTGGCTAAAACGGCCAAAGTCAAGAAGTACAAACAACAAGTGAAGCGGTTCAGGCAGAATAGACGCCCAGGTAGACCAAAAGAAGCTATTCCAGGAGCTAAATGGTGGAAGCTGACATGAAGATGTAATCCCAAATGCAGAAAGTAAGAGATTTTGGAGTAGCTTGTGAAGTAGTAGAAAGACACACAAATTGAATGCAGATTGGTTTAGGGAATTGAAACAAAAGTCAACAGGTATGGTCCAAGAAGAGGTTAGGCTCACGGTAAAGATGATCAAGAAGCAGTGCCGCAAAATCCCTAATTGGAAAGCTCCTGAACCCGAGGGAGTTTAAGGGTACTGAATCAAGAAATTCACGATATTACATGGAAAGGTCGCAGTCGTGTTTAATGAAATCTTAAACAACACAGAACCATTACCATCATGGATGACACTTGGACGGAAAGTGCTTTGCCTGAAGGATGCATCAAGAGGGAATGCTGTGGACAATTTCCGCCCGGTTTCTTGCCTTCCAATTCACAGAAATCTTGTCAGAAAGCACGTATTCCTTCCTTCTTGGAAAATGAAAACATCATTCCGTTAGGTATCATGCTGTCAGTTGTGATAGACGTCTGTCAAGAGACCACCGAACAAGTCTGGCATATAGTGATAAAGCTCGAAGGGCAGACCATCTAATCCCGGAGACTTCTCCCTCGCGCCGCTCGCCATCACGTCTCGTATGTCTTCAGCTGTTATCGCAGAACCTCGCGTCCCTGGACGAGAGGCGCGGCATACTGTCGAGGTAGGAGGTGAAGTCCACTCCCGTCCTCGACACACCACGCTCCATACAGTTCGGCAAAGTGCCGCTGAAATTCCATACACATCTGCCTGGATTCGTGTAGCATGAACCCGTCCCGGTCCGTCAAAGACCGAATTGTGGCTCTGTTGCCCCGTCGCACCTCTGCCAACCGGGCCCATCGAACGGCTTTCGTACCCTCATGTCTCAGCGCACGTGCCCTAGCTCTGACAACGCAACTTTCATGCTTGGCATTAAAGAATTGATCGAGGGCCAACCTTGCCGCCAGTACGTCGGTCGCTATGCCTTTCCTAAGCGCCTCTTCTAGATTCCTCTAAATATATTTTCTTGCTAAACCCTACCGCCTCTACTCTAATAGCCCTTTTCAGGGCTACCCACCATCGGTTGTTGACTATTGCACCCGACAAAACTCGATGGATTAACTTGCTAACTTGGTTCCTGAATATTCTTGACGCGCCGGGAAAGACGTGTACCCGGGGCCCTGCCTATGG
This sequence comes from Octopus rubescens, assembly GCA_027564515.1. Classification (NCBI taxonomy): domain Eukaryota; kingdom Metazoa; phylum Mollusca; class Cephalopoda; order Octopoda; family Octopodidae; genus Octopus; species Octopus rubescens. Next base: position 15,728,443 of record JAOPUL010003754.1, on the reverse strand, counting down.
ATCCGATCTAGGTCGGCCGATCACATCACAAATTTATGGTCTGTGTAGTCGACGATTTTGAAAAGTGGACAACCTATACTACTTTTGTCTACTGGCCTACAGAATATCCTATCTAGATACGATCTGGAAAACCCGGTGCTATTTGCCCATGTCCAAGTAGGCGCATCCGGGAAATCCAATCGGTACCTGTCTGCCAGTTCGAAGCGGCTGAGCAGGTTCGTGAGGCTTTTACACACACCCCTCTCTCCCATCGGCTAGCCCCACCTTGTTCAGGTGTGCGTTCAAGACAGCGTTCCAATCCTCCACTAGAACTAAAGAGCGAGACGTCCCAAGGAAAATAATAATAATAATAATAATAATAACGATGTTTTTTATTGGCCACAAGGGCCGAACACAAAGCAAATAGGGACAAAACAATACAAAGGACAACTGGTGTTTGACACAATGTCGTGTAGAAAATAAATAACAATAACAATTAACGACAAAATTAAACAATAAAATTGCCCAAAGGGGGGGGTCCTTTAAGTGAGATCCGAAGAACGCAACACATCCTGGTTACACGATAGCAGGTGCATCTCTCCTCAACTCCTCCGGCTAACAAGCAAAAGTTCATGGTAGGCCCATTCACACGGACCATCCTCGCCACATTCAGCCACCTTTCAGCAAAAAATACTGGGAGGGAGAGGGACATTACTTCCCTCTCCACCCTCACTTACCTTTTCAATTGGAACTTGAAAACGTCGACTAGGGCTTAGCCGAATAGGAAGGTACCTGTCTTCAGTCCTTTCAATCTCGTCCACCACACTACCTACTTCGCCATAGCCACCAGACAAAGGAAAACTGCCTTTCCTTCCCGGCCAAAGGAAGGCGGCGTGGCGATCTTCACAATGGACTCGGATGACAGCCGGATCCGTCCTACACGTGTCAACAGCTATTCGACAAGGCTACACATGTCAGCAATACCCGGACACTAGACGCGTGCATGCAGCACGGTTTCGTCGCCCTGCGCACATCTCGGACATCCGTGCCTGTAGAGTTTGTCTCAAACAGGCAAAGCTCTCCGGTAGCACTGCCAGGCTAGGGATTTCTGGAAGTTATCCATAGACCCCGGCCTGAAAGTCCTCCGGAATATACCAGCTAATTGAAACCTCCCGACTTTCAGAGTTTCTCCGATAACCGCGTCGCTCTTGCCCTCCACTAATCCCCTATAGAACTCTATTGTGGAACTTCCACCGACCGTATAACTCGACTGGCAGAGGGCTGTGAGCGTTTGTCAACACTCCAGGTGCTAATTTATGTTATTAAACGTTAAGGGCAAACACCAAACTGTGAGTATTGATCGAATTAAACAAGCATTTATTGATTCATCTATTGAGCAACAGCAGTTTATTTCACCTACAAACACGACATATGCAGATTCTACCCCAACTACATTCCTTCCAGCTCGTGTTACCAGAAGTGGGAGGAGAATTTATTGGCCTGCCAAATTAATACAAACATATTATTACTAATTATTTTTTGGCACTCCTACATATTGTTCAGCTCAACATATTTGTTACCACTGGTATAAAATTGTTCAAACTTTTTTCTTTGTTTATTTTTCTTCTGAACACTACAACTACTGGGAGCTTCACATCCCAGTTTTGTCACCATTTCAATATCCTTCTTTGTCAGTGTATTGCTTACCACCGTTTTCTCCACTGCAAGTCCAACTTTACTCATGGTCATCAGGTTATCTCTTGCTACTGTTTCCAGTACCGTAGTCCATTGCTTACCTTCAGTGCTACGACTGTGTATTTTACTTTACGGTTTCTTTTGTCATATTTCAATTCTTTCTACTCATGAAATTTCGAGATTATTCTCGGTTTACATAACTTCTTTAGAATATTTTTTCCCTACATGTACTATGACAGCTCCTTGCACCTGTACTCTTTTCACTTCCAGCTTTGCATGAACTATCTACAGATCACCAAACACCAAACAACAATCAACAGTGCGTGCGTAAGCTGACCCCCACAGTCTTGCGCATCCCCTACAAACCCCTACTTCCACCCCACATACGTAGCGTGTACACACATATACACAATAATTTACTACTTTACTAATATACAAAAAATAAAAACAAACACGAACACCCACAAGCACGCACACCCCTCATACACACCTACATACATACTCCCACACGCATACACGTCTCACACGCAGACCCACATACACACACACATGATACCCCACACATGCACACGTATGCACGTATACATGCGCACGCATACATACCCACACGTATGTGCACACATATACATCCACCATGCGAATACACGCAAACACACCCACACGCGCACACACACACACACATATACACACACACACACACACACACACACGTACACACACACACACACACACACACACGTACACACACTAGCACAAGCATAGGCACACACAAGATTGTGATTCTGTGGTATATATATTACCCTCTTGAACGGGACGCCGCTCCAGGAATCGAAATCACAATCTTACTAGCATTAGTGCAACACCTTGATCACTAAGCCACGGGCCTGTACACACTTACACTTACACATATGTGTGTGCATATATATATACGTGTGTGTGTGTAGAGAGAGAGAGAGAGAGAGAGAGAGAGAGAGAGAGAGATAGATAGATAGATAGATAGATAGATAGATATATAGATAGATAGATAGATAGATAGACATGGGGTGAAATACAATTAACGAAATTACATAGAAAACTAATCAATAATGACAAGGTGTAATATCACTTTTGACAGGAATCAAGTATGGACGCATTATAAAACTTTAGTGGCTCATCGGAAATTTAAAAATTACATAATTAGAAAATATAAGTTTTTTTTTTATATATATATATAATTATATGTATTAGAAATTAAACTGTGAAAGACATATACGATGGAAACATATCAGAGAATTAGATAGAAAACTAATTAGTAACGATAAGATGCAATATCAATTTTGACATGGAAATAGCTATGGACGTGTGAGTTCTTCAGTGTTAAATTTTATTGGAAATTTAATAATTATGCAAATGAAAGCAAAAGAGAGAAAAAAAATAACGTTAATTATTTACTGAACTGTTAAGGAAGTTAGCATCTCAGCCACATAGTTCCAGGTTCGATCTCACTACAGGGTACCCTATGGGGAATGTATTTACCATAGCTTCCGTTTTAGCTGGGAGTGTAGTTTAAGTGATGGACGTCATACATGAAACACGTCATACAATCGTAAATATATGTGTCTGTGTATGTGTGCCGTTTATGTGCATGTGCACATAAACCACACACATACACATAAAATATGTTACCTAAATACAATCATAGATATATTTGGCGAAGAAAAGATGCAGTCCTTGACAAATCTTTACAGCCGTTTCAAAGATTCAGTGATTATTAAGGTAATAATGCGCATTACATAAACGGGTGTGCATATGATGTAATAATACATATCGAAGAAGTTCACATTATTATCAACATGCAAACCTGATACATTAATATGATCAAGCTGAAAGCGTGTTGAATATTTTCTTCAGAAGGCGGAATGACAAAATGTCAATTTTAAAGTAGTAAATGTATATTTAAGGATACAGAAAGATCTATGAAAAGACGGAAGACGAAGAGGATTAGTGATGGTGAGGAAGAAATAGCAAAAGGGAGGAAGGTTGTGAGATCGAAAAGATACAAGTGAAAGTGAAGGAAAGAAAGAAGGGGCGAGATAAGTATAGAAAACAGAAAAAAAAAGAAAAAAAGAAAAAAGAAAAATACAGAGAAAAGACGAAGGGGCTAAAGTCAGTTAAGATTAGAGTACTCGCGACAAATCATAAATCAAACAAGTGATCTTTTTTTTATTACTTGCTTCAGTCATTAGACTACCGAACCGTCAAGTTACGGGGACGTAAACTAACCAACACCGGTTGTTAAGCGGTGGTGGGGGACAAACACAGACACAAGGACACACACACATAGATACATACATATATATATATATATATACGACGGGCTTTTTTTCAGTTTCCGTCTACCAAATCCACTCACAAGGCTTTAGTCGGCCCGAGGCTACAGTAGAAGGCACTTGCCCAAGGTGTCACGCAGTGAGACTGAACCTGGAACCATGTGAATGGGAAGCAAGCTTCTTACCACACAGCCATGCCTGCGCCTATATTTGAATGTTTGGAATTTTTCTACAAGGAAATAGTTGATTTCTAACAAAGAAACAAAGCCGCACCACTAGAATTTAGATATCAAAAACGTTAAATATTACATATTGAACGTAGAAAAATCTTACATATTCTTACTGTACCGCTTGCGAAATGCGTGTTGGCTGGTCATGTTTTTCTTCTTTTGCCTGAAAAACTTAGCTTCTCAAAATTGTCACTTTGACATTTATTAATGTAGACAAAATGTAAGTAGAGAATTTTGAAGCTTTCTTGGTAGAAAATTAGTAGATATCGAAGCAATTAACCGTAAATCTTCTCTTTCTCACTAATTTGGGAAGAAATGCTCACAACATTTTCATTCATAATTATTCTTTTAGCCTAAAAACAACAAAATCAGGTTTGTTACATTTGCTCCAGGCGGAAGTTTTGATGGTAATGTTCCACCAATATTCCTTGTGTTGTATGTATTCAATAACAGGTGTATTCTCTATACGTATGTAGGGCAGTCTTTCCTGTGTATGATATTGTATATTGTTTTAGTAACAACATCATACCACAATGGGAGGTGTTTACTTGATGACTTTTTGAGCAGCTGCTCATCACATGGGTAATATCTGCTAAAAGAAAATGACATAATCAACATTTCCGGTCACATTTTGAGGTTTAAAGGGTTTCTCTGTTTCACTGTCTCTTCTGTTAAAAGAGTATTTCTTAAATCTCTCTTCCCCCCTCTCTCTCTCTCTTTCTCTCTCTCTCTCTCTTTCTCTCTCTCTCTCTCTCTCTTTATTTCTTTCTTTATTGCATTTACATC
>JAOPUL010003754.1:15564772-15575004 GCA_027564515.1 Octopus rubescens | reverse complement strand
ACACACACACACACACACACACACAAACACACACACACACACTTTTATATACCTCTGTCTCCCCCTCTCTCTGTCTCTCTCTTTCTCTCAAAAATACACACCCTTTCTTTCACACACAGACCCTTTACACTTCCCTCCTTCTCTTCTTTTCTCCTACGTACCCGCCCTAGATAGATAGTGGAACCAACCTGTGACATTCACATGGCACACCAACTCAATCTGCTGTCTTGCATCACCCTCAGTCATGAAGACAAGGCATGCACTCACATAAGCCCTGTCCCAGTTGATAGTTTCATGCCTCATCCAAAACTTCTTTTTTGAATACATGAATCCTATTGCTTGCTTTTTGAGTCAACAAGGAAGCCTTTATGTAGACATCCAATCTGCTAGAAAAAGCAACCCCATCTCCCCCAGATCACACTCCAACATATTAAACAACTGACTTCTTATTGGATAATGTAGTCCAAGATATCCCCCAAATGATGAGAAGGTCATGACTGGAATGTCTTGAATCACAGGTTTTTCTCCAATCAAACTTGAGGTAGTGGATGAACACCACCGATTCCCATCATGTTTGTGGGCAAGACAGGGACATGTGACCTTCCTTCTTATCCATTCCTAAATAAATTGTTCAAGCAAGAAAGCACTGTCCTTTGTAACGTATCTCTCCAGTGTTATTATTTTTTACTTTTTAATTTATTTTTGCCAGCAATGACCTATGACCCAGCAATTATTTTCAGTTGACAACACTAGCAAAGTTACTATTAAAACACAGAATAACGAGAACATTTTTGTTATCATTTTGTATTTTTAGTTTAAAATTTCAAAACTGAAGAAAACAAAAATCAAACAAAAAAAAACTGAAATAACATCTTAGATTTGATAATTGAAATGAAATGAAACTTCATTCTTCCATTTATAAATCTGAAAACATTTAAAAAACTAATACTGAAAAATCAAATTGAAATCATTAATTTGAATTTCAGATTTTCATTCAATTTTTAAAAACTTTAATTAAAAATTAAATTTTATTAAATTTTGAATTTTTTCATTAAAATTTCAGATTATGAAAACACTTTGAATTTCAAATCAGAAAAACCAACAAAACTCTCACACCTGGTTCATACAAAAGCTTATATTTTGAATCTAAAAGATAAAGAAATTGTGTACTTACTCTGAATTGGCCATAGAGAGAAACCAAAGAATAAAGAAGAATTACGACAAGTGGACCCCAAAAATCAGGATTATCTCGTACAATTTTCCTGTTAAATCCCAGTTGTGGAAGTGGAAACATCACACATCTCAGTTTGTAATAAATGTCTTTTATGTCTATATCCAACTCTTCTCTGGTAAAAGATAAAAAAAAGGAAAAGAAATTATTTAGATAATTAATTGTAAGAGTTTCAGCAATATAAATTAAACAATCAAGTTAGTAATTAAATTGGCAGTAATCTAGCTTAACCCCGACCCATTAATTTATTTCTAACAAATAGATTCCCCAGACTTTTCAATAAATATTCTTCAGTGCAATAAAGATTTTGGAGTGTACAGTAAAATATATGTTTCATATGTTTTTATGTCTGTTTTTCTATGCTAGCATGGGTTAGATGAAATATTATTGAGGCATTGTTTTACAGCTGGATGCCCTTCCTGACACTAAGCCTTACAATTTTTTACAATGAAGGGATCTCTTGTTTCACAGATCTTTAAAAGCACAAAGTCAGTGAACAATTTGTTGGCAGGAGAAATGGCAGCAACATCAGAGCTTGTTGTTCACGAATTTTGGAGAATTGTAAATGTATATAAAAAATAGACACACATACACACACACAATGGGCTTCTTTCAGTTTCCATCTACCAAATTCATTCACAAATCTTTGGTCAGTTTAGGATTATAGTAGAGAAGAAACTTGTCTAAGGTGCTGTGCAGTGGGACTGAACCTGAAACCACATGGTTGGGAAGCATACTTCTTCACCACACACAGTCATGCATGTGCCTATTTAACTTTATATCATCGTCATCATCATCATCATCATCCTTTAATGTCCGTTTTCCACACAAGCATGGGTTGGACGGTTTGACTGGAGCTGGCAAGCCGGGGGGGCTAACACCATGTTCCAGTCTGAAATACCATTCAAGCATTGGATGTGTGTGTGTGTGTCAATGTAACTAAAGTTTCCCCTCCCCTCAAAACTGCTGGCCTTGTGCGAAAATTAGAATATTTACAGTAAGACGGATTTAGATTATTTGAGAGTTAAGCATCTCAGTAAAGAACACACTGCGATGTGATGGAGATACAATATGAACCACCAATAGTTCAATCTGGATTCTATCAATTTAGTAATCTGTTACTATCAAATAATATGCAAAAATATAACAAGTAGTACTTAAAAATTTACTATCTTTCTCAGGATGAAACACCAGTAAGTTTAGTAAATTAACCTTTTAGCATTTAAACCGGCCATATCCGGCCCAAATATTCTACATGTTTTATGTTCACGTTGGCCACATCTGGCTTCTCACATCTACCCTACAATGTAATTCTAAAAATATACAATCACATCATCGGAATCCCAAAGCTAAGAGATAATCCATGATAAATTCAAAGTAATGTGAATGCATAAGAATTGCATTTGGCAGATTAATCTGAACGCTAAAGGGTTAAATTGCTAGTAAACACTATCACTCTTAACCCTTTTACTGTGGAAATCAAATATATATCCACTCAAAATTTCATCATCCTTAACTATGGAAAGCAGTCTCATATCTTTTATCTTTCTTTTCTCTTTTACTTGTTTCAGTCATCAGACTGCAGCCATGCCAGGGCACTGCCTTGAACTTTTAGTCGAATGAATTGACCCCAGTACTTATTGTTTCAAGCCTAGTACTTATTCTATTGATCTCTTTTGCTGAACCGCTAAGTTACGGGGACGTAAACTAACCAACACCGGTTGTCAAGCGGTGGTGGGGGACAAACGCAGACACTAGGAAACACACACACATAGATATATACATATATATATATATATATATACGACGGCCTTCTTTCAGTTTCCGTCTACCAAATCTACTCACAAGGCTTTGGTCGGCCTGAGGCTATAGTAGAAGACACCTGCCCAAGGTGCCACGCAGTGAGACTGAACCCCGGAACCATTTGGTTGTGAAGCAAGCTTCTTACCACACAGCCATGCCTGCATATATATATATATACACACACACATTATTATTTATTATATATGAGTTGTGTGTGTGTGTGTGTGTGTGTGTGTGTAAGAATAGTCATAAAAAATATATAGAAACATAAGGATACCAAGGTGGGTTGCCTGTTGTTATGAATAAATATGGAGAGAGAGAGAGGGAGAGAGAGAGAGAGAGGAAACAGAAGGCTGACCTCCTCCACAGCAGCAACAACAGCAGGTTGTTGTACTTTACTGACCTACTTCTTATCATTTGGAAAACCTGTAGAAGATGGCAGGGATGGAAGGTAGGAAGAAGTAGGGAGGGGTGAGCAGTGGACTGAGGGGGAGGGGAAATGAGATTTAAAAATAAAAATAAAAATACCACAAAAATGAAGGTTGTCAGTTACTACTGGTGAAGAGGAAAAAAAGAGAGGAAGTGGTGATGGTGGTGATGGTGGTGGCGGTGGTGATGGTAATGGTGTTGGTGATGATGTGGTGGTGGTGGCAGTGGGAGATGGTGGTGGTGGTGGTGGTATTGGTGATGATGTGGTGGTGGTGGTGGTGGCGATGGTAATGGTGTTGGTGATGATGTGGTGGTGGTGGTGTTGGGACTGGTGTTGTTGTTGTTGGTAGTGGTGGTGGTGGTGCCAGACTTGTTTTTCTTTCTTTTTTTAAGCTATCATTTTTGTTTTTAGCAACTTAGTTGAGAAAGGAAATGTGGGAGTCACCCTGTAAAACAATAATCTCCAAACTTAGAGGTGCGGTGGGGGGGTGGGGAGATGGGGGTGCACTTAACATTTTTACAGGAATCATCTGTAAAAAAATGAAGAACTCACTGAAAGTGAAGCTGGGGGAAAACAAAACAAAAAATATTAACTAAATGACCTAAAGGGGTAAGTTGATTATTACATTAACCCCAGTACTCAACTGGTATTTTATTTCACCGAGCCCCGAAAGGATGAAAGGCAAAGTCGAACAAGGCGGAATTTGAACTCAGAATGTAGAGATGGAGGAAATGCCACTAAGTTATTTTACCCAGTGTGCTAACGATTCTACCAGCTCACTGCAAGGAAACAAATGGTATTTTAAGCTTTATAAAACATACATGTGTTTCGGTAAACCTATCGTCATTATTAGCAGCATTTCGTCAGTCTTTGTTCTCAGTTCAAATTTTGTTGATGTCAACTTTGCATTTCATCATTTCGGGGTTGATGAAATAAGTACCAGTTGAGTACTGCGGTCGATGTAATTGACTAACCCCCTTCCCCAAAATTTTCAAGCTTCATGCCTATAGTAGAAAGGATTATTATGCAAGACAATTATATATAACTTTCAATTTGAAAATGAGACTATTTTAAGAGTTAAAGAAAAGAAAACAGAACATTATTTTATGGACATGTACATGTATGCATGCATATATATATATAGAGAGAGTGAGAGAGAGAGAGAGAGAGAGAGAGAGAAAAGAGAGAAGAGAGAGAGAGAGAGAGAGAGAGAGAGACTTTTCTTGCACATGCACATACTTGTAAACATCCAGTTAATAAATTCAGTGACCTCTTAGCAACGAAACTGAAATTCATTAATTTTATCGTAAGCACTTTAATGAATTTAACATTAATGCTATTTTAAAACTACCGAAAACCATTGCATTTAGTTTCAACTTTAATTTACCATCATTGTTTGTTTTGACATGTTTCTTCATGCTAATAGACGAATTAGATGAAACTTGTTGAGGCAGATTTTTCTACAGATGGATGCTCTACCAGTCACCAACAACAATTTTTTTGTTTCTCAAGGGAGGAATTTTCATTCCAAAGGTCATCAAAAACCAAAACTGATAAAACTGTTGTCTGTCATATATGTGTGTGTGCTAAGTAATATATCTGGCATAAAACTTTTGCAAGAAGTGGGTCGCATGAGGCATGGCTCATAGTCAGGTGGGCTACTAAAAAAAAAAAATTCATGATAATTTTAATAAATGTTATTTTCCTAATGAAATCAAACATACCATTCTGTTGAGAGGAAAGCCCTGAAACTGTGCACATTCTGTGCGAATTACAATCCAGTAGGCTGCAATTCGCCTGTGAGTGGTGTATACTGTTGCTTTGATATCATGTGATGGTTATAAATGAGAGTTGCCATCTTATGTCTAGCCATGGGGAAATATTACTTTTCTTGGAAACAGGTGAGGGAGGGTTGGTGACAGAAAGAGCATCCTGCTGTAGAAAATCTGCCTCAGCAAATTCCATCTGATTCATGCAAGTACGGAAAAGTGGATGTTAAAACAATGATGATGATGTTAATACTGGCTGGGAGGAAGCCGGGAGGGGGTGGGTACAGGTAACTGAGACAACAAGGTTTCAAACCAGCAGTTGAGAAGACACTTAACATTCAGAACAGGAACAAACAATTTGCTAAACAACAACACCACATGTTGGGTTATACTGCAATATGTTCTGATCCATTCCTGGGAAAAGTTTGCAGTGATAGACTATCAACCTACACAAACAGATTTACTTCTCAGCATCATCATCGTTTTAATATCTACTTTTTCGTGCATGCATGGGTCAGATGAATTATTCATTGAGATTTTCTACAGCTAGATACCCTTCCTGTTACTAAACAAGAGGATATTTTTCCCATGGCCAGACATGTTTTCATGAAAGATTGGAAATGAAAGACATCACTAATGTCATGGTGATACATGTTTACAACTATCATACATTATCAAAACAAGGAAATACAAACACACACACACACGTATATATGCATACACATACACAAACACACACACACATATATACATACATACACAAACGCGCACACATACACAAACACAGACACAAATGCACAAATGTTAGTTATTGTGTTCTTTCCTTAACATTGCATGGTATTCGTAAACAAGTGTCACCGTTGTGCAAGCAGTGTTCTTTGTTTCCAGTCTTCTGAGACATGTCTGGCCATGGAGAAACTATTACTTGGGAAAAGGTGAGGGTTGGCAACATAGAAAATCCACATCATCGTCTGTCCACTTTTCCATGCAAAAAAGCATGGAAAAGTGGACAGATGACGATGATGATGATGATTTATAGCCAAAAGACTCAGTGGTTAAGGTTTCAAAACTACATAAGAAGCTGCTGTCTTGTAAAATTGTCCAACAAATGACAGCCTAAAGTAGAGGACTTAAAAATTGGTGATTATAATGATGATGAAGGTGGTAGGGTGGTGATGTTGATGATGGAAGTGATGATGAAGGTGGTAGTGGTGGTGATGATGATGATGAAGGTGGTAGTGGTGGTGATGATGATGATGATGGAAGCGATGATGATGAAGGTGGTAGTGGTGATGATGATGCTGATGGAAGTGATGATGATAAAGGTGGTAGTGGTGATGATGATGATGATGATGGTAGTGGTGATGATGATGGGAGTGATGGCAATGATAAAGGTGATGGGAATGATGATGATGATGAAGGTGGTAGTGATGATGATGATGATTGTACTATTGCAGAGCCCCAGTTCAATGCTGATTGAGCAGACTTATGATCAAAGATCTTCCTTTATCCAAACACAATGGATTGAATGTGTCATCATAGTATATATCTATTTAATGTAGTGGTACATCCTTCGATCTTTCCATTTTGTGTGTGTGTGTGTGTGTGTGTGTGTGTGTGTGTGTGTGTGTGTGTGTGTGTGTGTGTGTGTGTGTGAGCGGGTGTGTAGAATAGAGTCAAACCGTGAAACTGAAAAACGAAAAGACAGACATGTTTTTTTTCAACTTTATAGATTTATATTTATTATATATTTTTATACATTTTTATTAAATATGTTTTTTAATTTCATATTTTGGCAAGTTTTTATTACCTACATTTTTTTCATTAGATATAGAAAGATATTTTTAATGGTATTATGTACTTTTACAAAAATAAATACACAAACATATTTTATACACAAGCGCTCAAATTCAAAATACAGATATTGAGCGTTACTACCACCCACAGCGTACAATCAAAACCCAGGTATCTATACAAATCTTATCGCAGGGTTCTTTTTATAGAAGACGCCATAAGTACGTCGTTTCTCAGTTGAGCTTCCTCTAAATCCTAAGTCTGTTTATTCTAATAGCTTCTTTCCTCGAACTACTGTACATTGGACCTCCCTACCTCTAGTCTATGATATTCAGTCTTTTAAGCTTTCTATCAACCGAATTCTTTTGAATCTGTAAACACCCTCTTTCTCTTCTTTGTAGTCCCTTACGATATAGGGGCCCCAAGCCTTGTTAACTTGTATAACAACAATCCCTGATCATTATTATGCATCTTCAGGGGAGTCTATTTTCTCGCAAGCCTTTAGATCAGGGGTTCTCAACCATTTTTTTAACCTATGGACCCTTTAATTATTATTTTATTCTGGTAGACTCTCATAGCCATTCGATGTTTAAAAACTAGTTTTATAGATTCTTCTTTCAAAATTCCTATTTTGTTATTCACACATTAACTTGTGTAGGTTTAACTATGCATAATGTTAGAGAAAGAAACCTAGCTGTTTCTTGCAATACATACCAATACATATATCTAAAGCAGTGATTCTCAACCATTTTTTATCTATGGACCCCTTTGATTACTATTTTATTCTGGTGGACCCTCATAGCCATTCGATGATTAAAAACTAGTTTTATAGATACTTCTTTCAAAATTCCTATTTCGTTTTACACACATTAACCTGTGTAGGTTGGACTATGTAAAATATTAGAGAAAGAAACCTAGCTGTTTCTTGCAATACATACATATAAAGCAAAATGTTTTCACTGGCCCTTAAAATACTATTGCGGATCCCCAATCTATTATTTTGTTACGTAGAACCCCAAAAATCTTACATGGACCCACATGGACCTCGGTAGAGAACCACTGATTTGGAGCCTCCAGAAATAGTCTTCTCTATCCATTATGGCGTCCACTCAGAGTGCTTCGGCTGACCACTTACTAATAATTGTTTCGTGATTGAGTCAGAGAAAATGGTAGATATTGACGGTATGGAGGGTTGCAGACAACGACAACAAATTAAGTGCAACATTATCAATAAAGTGATCGATCAACGATCGATACCTGTGTGTGTGTGTGTGTGTGTGTGTGTGTGTATGTGTGTGTGTGTGTGTGTGTGTGTGTGTGCGTGCGTGCGTGTGTGTGTGTGTGTGTGTGTGTGTGTATGTTTCTTCGTTTTTGTGTTACCTTTACAGGAGAGGTAGGACAACTATTTAGGAGAAGATATGCAAAAACCCATGATGTTATACAGTATATCTTTGTATTTTTTGCAGATCTAATGCATGATGGCAGCTCCTACAGTGGAATTTGTTAAAATTGAAGTACGAACAATCATGAAGTTCCTCTTTTTGCAAGGCAAATGAGCGGCGGAAATCCATGGCGAGATGACGGTAGTCTTGAAGGATGGCTGCCCATCTTACTCCACAGTGAAAATCGTGGTGTCAATGTTTCGGACTGGTCATAGATGAACGCCGGTCAGGACAGCCAACTTCTGCGACCACAGAGGACAAAGCCGACGCTGTGCACTTCATGGTTCTCGAGGATCGCCGGATTTTAGCTAAAGTTATAGCTGAGACTCTGGGGATTCCTCGCGAAAGAGTTGGCCACATCATCCACAACATTTTGAACATAAGAAAGCTATCCGCAAAATGGGTGCCGAAATGCCTGAACGCACATTAGAGTGATGACATCAAAGTCGATTTTGAACCGGTTTGCAGCGGGAGGGGCTGATTTTATAGCTTGTTTAGTCACCATGGATGAAAATTGGCTTCATCATTATGATCCTCAGACCAAACAGCAATCAATGGGTGGCATCCCAGCGGTTCACCGCGTCCCAAGAGGTTTCAGACCCAGAATTCATATGGAAAGATTCTGGCTGCAGTGTTCTGGTACAAATACGTAGTAGACGCCATAATATACCTGCCAATGGGTCGCACCACAAACGTAGAATACTACATATTTCTGTTGGACGAACTGCGTGAAGCTTTGAAGCAAAAACGCCGTGGAAAGCCGAGGCGTGGTGTCCTGCAATAGCAGGACAATGCACAAGCACACGCAGCACATGAAACTCTAGGGAAAATTTGCGACTTTGGCTTCGAATTGGTAGACCACTTACGTTTCTCTCCTGACTTGGCACTCTCCGGTTATCACCTCTTTCCACAACTGAAGAAACATCTCAAGGGAGCGAAATTTCATTCCGATTCGAACGCGATCGCTGCTACAGATGCCTAGTTGGAGGTCCAACGTTCCGAGTTCTTTTTATAAGGATTAGAAAAACTGAAGGACCGCTACAATTAGTGTGTGAATCTGAGATGGGAATATGTTGAATAAAATCATAATTAACTGATCCTCTGTATTTTCTTTTACCCAAAACCAAGAAATTTTCAGCACGCCCTCGTATAATCAAACGCAGACAGCCGTAACAGCTCCGGTCTTTTATTCAGTGGTTTTAAGAGCATATTATTTCGTATGTCTTCCTTGTTTAAAGAACGAGGATGTGACTGTGTGATTTAGCTGTTATTTCTAGCAAGGCGAACGACCACGTACTCTAACTAGAACTATAATAATTTCTAACTTAGGCACAAGTCTAAAACTTTGTGACTTCAGTAATTGATTAGTACTTATTGTAGCGATCTCGGAAGGATGAAATGTGAAAGCCGACTCCAGGAGGTATTCTCGCTAGAACAATAAGGTATTGTCTTTACAAATGTCTAATGTCATTCCCAGCCAGCATATTTCGTATACACAATGTGTAATAACTCTTTTAGGGGGGTAACAAAAATTATTTTAAAGCAAAATCAGCAAAAGCAAACATGAAAATGAAAAATCCTGTAGGATAATTGGGTATAATTTCACGTATTTCTTACAAACATTCATTATTTTGAAATTAAATCAAGATGGCAGCCGTGTCTTGAATCGATGGTAGCTTCGCTTGTATCACATTTTGGATCAGCAATATAATTTATCCGTGTATCACGACGAGTTGACAGTTTTCATTATGTATTTTGTTATG
>JAOPUL010003754.1:15514779-15525148 GCA_027564515.1 Octopus rubescens | reverse complement strand
TAACAGGTGGACCATCAGGATAACAGAGTGGACACCTCGTGAACAAAGAAGACCAAGAGGAAGACCAAGGACAAGATAGAGGGATGACCTGATACACCGTATGGGTCCCAATTGTCAGTGGATAGCTCGAGATAGATACAGATGGTTGAAGTCCAGGGAGGGGTTCCTCACTGAGCGATAGTAACCCTTATTGTATTGTATTGTATACAGATAGATAGATATAAATTTTTAATACAAGTGGCTTCTCTTCAAATCTTTCCTTTTTTGACAGAGCTGTGAATCGTGCATGCCAAAATCTTGCTGCTCCTGATGAAAATGTTTCTAGAGCTGTTGATGCTAGGATGGAGCTTGACCTTCGAATTGGTTAGTAAACCTTATAGCATTTAAAACTAATTTGTTTGGCGAAGTCGGTAGAATTCTGGAAGGGTTTTTCGGAAAAATAACTGTTTGCATTCATTAAGATACAGCATTAACTTGTAGTTCATCAGATTCATTTTTAAAAAAAAAACTTTAACCAACTTTTAAAATAATTTAAGATTTTGGAAAGAGATTTCATTAAAATGACTATAACTTTTTTTCCCATTTGTTAGAATATGACTTTCACCTTTATCCATGTTGGTTCTATAAACACCATTTAAGACAATTAAATATTTTTCCTGTCATCATAATGATTTCAAATTTTGGCACAGCGGGTAAGTTGATTACATCAACTGCATTGCTCAACTGGTACCTATTTTATTGAGCCTGAAAGAATGAAAGGCAAAGTCGACTTCGGTGGAATTTGAACTCAGAACGTGAAGACGAAATGCTGCTAAGTGTGCTAATCGTTCTGCCAGCTTGCTGCTTTTTTCCCTGTCATCATAATAATTGTTTCTATAATAAGCATAAGGCCTGAAATTTTAGGGAAGGGGGCAAGTCAATTACATTGACTCATATTGCTTGACTGTACTTATTTTACCGATCCCGAAAGGATGAAAGGCGAAGTTGACCTTGGTAGAATTTGAATAATCACGATGTCTAACATAGACACACCAACAGATTCTATGGAAAGGCGATAACTGATTAGATAGATCTCCCAGTTGCTAACTTGTACATATTTTATTGGCCTCCCCTCCACCTGATAATTCTTATGGAGGGGTATAGGCTACCGGATAAACTTCAGTACTGAACTGGCACATCCCATCATCATTGTTTAACCCTTTTGATACCAACCTGCCTGAGACTGCTCCCAGCTCTGTGTAGTACAAATGTCTTGCTTTCAAAAATTCTGAATTAAAATCTTCCACCAAAACTTAGTCTTAATTTATATTCCTAACACCAGCTTAATAATAACAAAGTTATTTTACTAAATTCTTCGTTACATTAAAATTAATTGAAATAAACACAGAGTATCTTAACATAAATATGGTAACAAAAGGATTAACATATGTTTTCCATGCTGGATGGTTTGACAGGAGCCAATGAGCCAGAGGATTGTGCCAAGCTCCAATGTCTACTTTGGTATGGTTTCTGTGGCTGGATGCCCTTCCTAATGCCAACCACTTCACAAAATGTATTGGGTGAATTTTACGTGGCACTAGTGATGTCACCAAGTAACTCGCAAAACAGGATGCCTCATCTGATGAAGGTGTAGTATTGATAATTTTATGGGGAGAACAAAGTATCGCCTGGTACCACCAATTAAACCTTGCCTCTGATAATTACGATTTTGTTTTCTATCTTCATACATCTAGGTGCAGCCTTCACTCGTTTTCAGACATTACGACTTCAGAAAGTTTTCCCTGAAGTCCTCGCTGAACACCTTATTAGCTATGGCAGCTGTCAGTTCCCTACCCTGGGCTTTGTTGTTGAACGTTACAAGCAGGTTGAAGCCTTCATTGCTGAACCGTTTTGGAAGTTAAAAGGTGAGTCTAGACAACAGTCACTTCTGTCAGTTGTTAAAAACAATATATTACTCACAGACATCTTGTGCACCCTCACAAGATGAAGGTGTGTGTGTGGGGGGGAACAAGATATATATATATCAGTGATCTGCCTCTGGGTCAATGTCAAGCATTTTGATTGGTTACCTCCATATTTCAGTGTTATTATGACCTCATCAGTGAAGTATACTTTTCCAAAGTACAGTTGAGAATTCTTTATCTGAAATTCCTGGGATCGGAATAGATTTATAGATTTTGGATTTTTGGGGATTTCAGAGCATTTTTATATATGCATCTATAAAATGGTACAGCTTGGGGATGGGACCCAAGTCTAAACACAACATCCATTTACATTTCATATTATAGTTTATACATAAACCCTGAATGTAATTTTATATATATTTTTAATATTTTTTTTTATATATAATACCATCAGAAAGGTACAATATCAGTTTCCACCTATGATCTTATGTTTTGATTAAAAGGTTACAGTACATGTATACCATTTGTATTTTATTTTTTATTATACAGGTATTAGGTTTTATGTAAGGTATAAAAACAAAGCATTGAATATGATTACAGGTAAATGAAATAAAAACACAAAACAAAACATGAGGGTCATTGCTTCCAAATTTGAAGATAAAGGCAGTTTCAGACATTATGACTATGTCATTGAAAAAACTTTCGGATTTTGGAATTTCAGTTAAAGGATTTTTAACTGCATTAGAAAGTCTGTTTCACTTTTTGTTTTGCTGCTTTCGCAGATTCCCATGACTCTCTGTTGCCAATCCAATTCCATTATTATAAATTTGAGAGCTTGAGTCATAGTGAATCTTTCATTAGCTGATTACACAACCATAAACACCACCCTTATTGATGCGTTGCAGTTACTCTATTGATAGAGCTTGGTGATCCTGACCACTGATCTTCTAGGATTCCTCCACATAGCATCAGTTGAGCTCTTCTGTTACCACTTCACAATCCACCATGCTGCAGTCCCATGACTTGCCATATCCCTGGTGGAGGGCAGCCCGTAACTATGCAGAGCATGGTCGTCACCCTGTGAAGTATTTTCGAAGTACTTGATGAGGTCATAATAAGATTGGAACATGTCTAGATTTATCTCTCATACTTGCTGATGACTAATATTTTTTCTCTTTGCATAAACACTTCTAGGTAACTTTTTTAATGATGCTCCCCACAGTAAGTATATGAACACTTGCTATTAAAAAAAATAGTGTTAACATATTTAAATGTTTATTAGTTTATGTTAGCATCATTATCACCATAATCATAATAATATTTACATCTGTTTTTGCCGTACTCAGTGTGTTGACCAATACTTACTGAGGCAGTATTCTGTGATCAGCTGCCCGTCATGTTGCCAGCCTTTGTTCTATTCCATCAGCCTTCACGCAAAATTGCTGGAGTATGAGTTGTATTTTTTACAGGAGATATAAACAATAACACCATTACTCAAACAGTGTTGATATGACAACACAATGAAACAAACACTTGCACACACACACACACACACACACACACACACACACACACACACACACACACACACACACAAATCACTTATCTGTTTATCACCCATGCCACTGTCAACCATGTCTCTGTTGTCTATGCCTGTATCACTCATGTCCCTAGTGCTCATCTCTTATAATCACTCTCACTCCTCCTCTTCTATACTGCCACTGTGATTAAGGACGGAAGTGCATCCTACGAAAGGATGAAAGGCAAAGTCAACCTTGGTGGGATTTGAACTTGGTGCATAGAGAGGAGCCAGAACAAATACTGCAGACCGTTCTGACACTCTAATGAGCGATGATTCACTGCCATATTTTGATAGAAATATATGTAGGTGCTGGCATGACTGTGTGTAATAGAAGTTCACTTTGTGACCATGTTGTTCTGTGGAACTTTGGGCAAGTGTCTTCTACTGTAGCTTTGGGTTTGAGCAGTGAGTGAAGTTGGAGCTGGAAACTATACAGAAACCTGTCACATGTGTGTGTGTGTGTGTATACGTGTTTGTGTGTGATCAAAGTTGTCAACATAGTTGCACCTGTGTGCAGTTACTTGTACAGGCTAGTCAATAGTGAAAAAAAGACAGAGTAACTGCACCTATATGTACAGGTAATCATGAGGAAATGGTGATGAATCAGGACAATGCAGATAACATTGTGTAACAAAATGTTATCTTTTGTTTGTCTTTGGTCAGTAAATGTTATTTCCCATTGGCTTCTATCTAGAAATCAAAGGAAATGACTACTATTCCCTTTAAACTTTGGTTTTATGACCTAGATATCAATGTTTTGAAACCGACCTATTTTCCATAACATTTCAGACAGATTCAGCGCTGAGTTGCTGAAGCAGAAATATTGTTATAGCAAATATTCTGCTCAGTACCACAGATTTGCCTGTCAGTTGCTTAACCTTAACCACTTGAGCATGTCCCTTAATGGCTGACAATATGTGCATCTCTGATAAAGAGCAGGATTAGTGGGGGAGCATCATAGCCATGTGTTGAGAGGGATTCTTTGGGGTTTGAATAAAATGTAACAAAAGCAAAGTTTGAAGGAAATATTATCCATTTTTCATAGTTTCTAAGGGTAAGCAAATAGGAAATAACAGTTGCTACCCAAGGACAAAAATTGTGTTACATATGTATTTTATGTGTAACTATTATCTCTGTTGGTAATAAAGAAAACCTTTTCAGCCCTGAAATCTAAATGGGCAACCCTGTGACAGATTGGTGTCCCGCTCAGAGGGATATCGGACACGACACTTATAAGCCATGGAAACTAGGTAAACCGGTCCCATCAGTGCCGGGATTCATGACAGTATCTTTTATCTTCTATCTTTTTACTTATTATTATTATTATGGCCGGATTCCAACCCGGGCCACAGCAACAAAGTCCACCTCTCGGTCCAACATCACTGCCTCGATGTCCTGGATATGTTCCAGGCCTGTGTCTGCAATCAAGTTGTCGATGTAAGTGTGACAATGTTTTCCTCTTCTTATATCACCATGAAGTGGGTTCCACAAGACTAATTTGAATGCTTCCAGTTCAGGGTGGTGCCCGCAGTGACCAGATAGTCACAGCCATCTTTGCCTCTTCTTACATCACCATGAAGTGGGTTCCACAAGACTAATTTGAATGCTTCCAGCTCAGGGTGGTGCACACAGTGACCAGATAGTCACAGCTGTCTTTGCATCTTCTTACATCACCATGAAGTGGGTTCCACAAGACTAATTTAGATGCTTCCAGTTCAGGGTGGCACATGCAGTGACCAGATAGTCACAGCCGTCTTTGCCTCTTCTTACATCACCATGAAATGGGTTCCACAAGACTAATTTGGATGCTTCCAGTTCAGGGTGGCACATGCAGTGACCAGATAGTCACAGCTGTCTTTGCCTCTTCTTACATCACCATGAAGTGGGTTCCACAAGACTAATTTGGATACTTCCACTTGAGGTGGGTGCACACAGTGACCAGATAGTCACAGCCATCTTTGCCTGATCTTCTCGCTAACTTTCAGCAGGTCTCTATAAAGGCATTCGTTTGTCATATGTTGCTGCTATTTCACATTTAGGGCCATTCGTAGCATCCTTGTGCAGCATCCATCACATGAAATATAAAATACAGATTACAGAACAAAGGAAATAAGAAAAAGATGAAAGAGATGTGAACTTACTGGATTTATCTGTGACGGTGGTATCTCTCATATATAAGATTTCCTGTATAGGGAAGCAGTGATGCGCAGTCACGGTTAGATGTCGGATTCCACCCTTGACCGGGATGGTATAGGTCATTACTTCAACATCTTCATGAGGTCCTCCGATGTATACTTCCCTATCTCGATGGGCGTTGCCTTTCAAAAACAAACAGAGAAGAAATCTTATCAATCTTAGCATAACTATCACCACTATGTATAGAGGTTCAAAGTAACACAGTTTATACTAAATGTCATTTAGCCATATCAGCTGATGTATTAGTCAGCAATATCTATACACATATTGCCAAAACTTAGTTCTCTGCTGAGCTGTTGGCCTAAGCATTGTTGAGGAATGGTAACTCTCCATGAAACTAGTCCAATATATATATTGAACGCACATATGCAAGGTATGTGTGTTTCTATTTTGTGGGTTTAGGCTTAAGAGAACATATTCTGAACTATGTGCCTGGTTTAAAAAAAGACTTATATAAAGGTTTGTCATGGATAAGCGAGATAACTTGCACAAGCCTTGCTCTGGAGCAGTAGACATCTGATGTTTCGCCATTCTTGTGACTTATCAATACTACCTACCAGGGGACGAGACTTGATGAAAGTTAAATCACTGTCCACGACTATATGTAGATTGGTGTAAAAACCATCTAATGGCATGTCCCAATATTTCATACCACGCATCATTGAAAATACGTTCACACAGGCCTAAAAACGCAGCCGACCCATGAACTAGAAACACACACACCTTGCATATGTGTGTTCAATATTTAAGGGCGAGGGTAAACTCTACTAAAACTTCACTCTCGGAATCTAACTCATATTTGAATATTTTCTGTGGGAGGGGATAATTGTTCAACTGGTATTTATTTCATTGAGCCAGTGCTCAACTGGTATTTATTTCATTGAGCCAGTGTTCAACTGGTATTTATTTCATCGAGCCAGTGTTCAACTGGTATTTATTTCATTGAGCCAGTGTTCAACTAGTATTTATTTCATCGAGCCAGTGTTCAACTGGTATTTATTTCATCGAGCCAGTGTTCAACTGGTATTTATTTCATCGAGCCAGTGTTCAACTGTATTTATTTCATCGAGCCAGTGTTCAACTGTATTTATTTCATCGAGCCAGTGTTCAACTGTATTTATTTCATTGAGCCAGTGTTCAACTGTATTTATTTCATCGAGCCAGTGTTCAACTAGTATTTATTTTATTGAGCCAGTGTTCAACTGTATTTATTTCATCGAGCCAGTGTTCAACTGGTATTCATTTCATCGAGCCAGTGTTCAACTGGTATTTATTTCATCGAGCCAGGGTTCAACTGCTACTTATTTCATCGACCCCCAAAGAATAAAAGGTAAAGTCGACACCAAATTTGAACGCAGAACATAAAAGCCGATGAAATACCGCTAAGCCTTTTTCCCAATGTGCCTGCTTGCCGCCTTAACCCTTTTGATAACAAACTGCCCAAGACCGCCCATGGATCTGTGATACAAAATTTCTATTTTAAAGTGAATGAAATTAAAACCTTCCATAAGAATTTCATATTAATTTATGTTCCAAATTCCAATTTAATAATGATAAAGTTATTTTACTAAATTCTTCATTATTACCAAAGTTAATTAAAACAAAGGCAGTGTATTTTAACAGGGGTTCGGTAATGAAAGGGTTAACCTCTCATCTCCTATAATAAAGCTGCCTCCATCTCTGTTCTCTTTGGTCTGTCAGTTGCCTCTCTCTATTCGTCATTTATTCCTGTCTATGAATGTCAGTCTATCTGTCATTTATTCCTGTCTATGAATGTCAGTCTATCTGTCATTCATTCTTTTACCCTGTCTCTCTGCTTCTGTAAACCTGGTCTCTTTTAATACACTCCAGAACAAATCTGATTGGACAGCTCTGTGGTGATGTCATCACTCAAACATCAAAGAGATGTTTACATATAATTTCATTGGCCCAACTTTTGCAGACATCGTTACTCAATCTGCCAAAACTTTGGTTGTTGTTTACAAGGAATTTTCTGATTGAAAATAACAAGTCTGGTTTTCAAATAGAGACCAGCTATATATTAAACCCTTTAACATTTAAACCAACCATATCCACTCTAATTATTCTACCCATTTTAGGTTCAAGCTGGCCAGATCTGGCCTCTCACACTTACCCTACAATGTCATTCTAAAAATAAACAATCACATCATTGAAATCTCAAAGCCATGAGATAATGTGTGATTAATTTAAAACAATGCGAATAAATAAGCATTACATTGGACAGAGGGGTCATCTGAATGCTCAAGGGTTAAAGGCAAGTCTAAATCCTTATTATAGTTTCCAAAGTTACCATTATTTGCAAATTCTAGTGAAAATCTGATAAGCTTCTTAATTTATAAATTTATTAATAATGTTGATGCCAAACAGTCAAAGGTCTGACCTCAGTTTCAGTGTAAAATGATACCTGAAAATTAACGAAGCCATTAGCATGTAAGGGTGCAATTAATAATTCTTTCTATCATAGGCAAAGGACTTGAAATTAGTTGATTGCATTGACCCCAGGGCTCAACCTACCAAAGGATGAAAGACAAAGTCAACCTTGGCAGGATTTAGGCTAAGAACATAATGAGTCAGAAGAAATACCATTAAGCATTTGGACCAATATGCTAAGGATTTGGCCAGCTCGCTGCCTCCAAGAGCGCAATTAATAATGGTTTCTAATTTAGGCACAAAGCCAGCAACTTTGATGGGAGGGGCGTTAGTAGATACCATCAACCCCAGTACTTAACTGGTACTTTATTTTATCAACTCACATAGGGAAAAGACGTAAAGTTGATGTCAGTTAAACTCAGAACATAAAGAGCCAAAAGATTTAGCAAAAAGCATTTTGTCTGACGCGCCAAGAATTCTGCCAGCCTTTGGTTTCAAATTTTCTTACAAGGCCAGCAATTTTGATATCATCAATCCAGTATTTCAGTAGTACTTTATTTTATTTTATCAAACCCCATGGGGATAAAAGGCAAAGTCGACCGTGGCAGGATTTGAACTCAGAACATAAGGAGTCAAAAGAAATAGCACAAAGCATTTTTTTTTCCAATGCATTAACATTTCTGCCAGCTCCGAAGAGAGATAAAACTAAATATTGTAAGTCATTTAGTCTGAAACTCTACAGTTTATACATTCTTGTCATCTTTAGCTTTTTTGGACAAGGCCCAGACTTTTTGGACAAGGCCCAGACTTTTTGGACAAGGACCAAACTTTTTGGACAAGGACCAGACTTTTTGGACAAGAACCAGACTTTTTGGACAAGGACCAAACTTTTTAGACAAGAACCTGACTTTTTGGACAATAACCAGACTTTTTGGACAAGGACCAGACTTTTTGGACAAGGACCAGACTTTTTGGACAAGAACCAGACTTTTTGGACAAGAACCAGACTTTTTGGACAAGGACCAGACTTTTTGGACAAGAACCAGACTTTTTGGACAAGGACCAGACTTTTTGGACAAGAACCAGACTTTTTGGATAAGGACCAGACTTTTTGGACAAGAACCAGACTTTTTGGACAAGGACCAGACTTTTTGGACAAGGACCAGACTTTTTGGACAAGAACCAGACTTTTGGGACAAGAACCAGACTCAGTTTTTATAGTGGGAAAGGTGTACAGTCAACAGAATTATCATTAATGTATTTATTGTGCCGTGTGGGGACCGGCATGTCAAAGAATAAATCCAATGTTTCCCCCGCATGTTGCAAAAAGCGACTAAAAGAGGTTGCGGTAGGATTTGCACTCTGACCTCGTAAAACCCTCACCAGTAATGATGACCTAAAACAGACCCATGGGTTGGAGGGTTTTCACCTGGAGTATGGTGCAAAGGTGTCATCTGCCAGGAGTAGTAGGGAATCACCAACAAATGGTGAATGTAGTGACATGCTGTCACAGCACATCCCCTTCACCATATTACCTACCTATCTATTTATTAGTTGGACTCATTGAGGAGTTTAAAGGACAGAAAGTAAATACAGTATGGCATATTGTCCAACTGTTCGGCCACACTGCCAACTTGATGAGGTGCTGCTTTTATAAGTGTTGAAATACAAACAACTAATATTAGATAGAGGCGTGGCTGTGTGGTTGAGCAGTTTGCTGCCCACCCATATGGTCTCAGGTTCAGTTCCACTGCCTGACACCTTGGCCACTTCTAGTATAGCCCTGGGCCAACCAAAGCCTTGTTTCTGGATTTGTTAGGCAGAAACTGAAAGAAGTTTGCCATCTGTGTGTGTGTGTGTGTGTGTGTGTGTATGTGTGTGTGTGTGAGTGTGTGTGTGTGTGTGCCTATGTGTGTGTTTCTGTATATATGTAAACAGTACACACTTAATATTGCCGAATGTAGCGCGCAGTGGGACTAAACATGAAGCGATGTGTCTGCAAATCGTATATATATATATATAGATATATATATAAAGTGCTACAAAGGTATTTATACACTATGGACTATACTAGTATTATAATAGGGGTGCTAGGATTCATTTAAATCATAGTAATAATGATTTTGATGAATTATATCAATTCAAAAGTATTAACTGAATCCTAGCATCCCTATTATAATACAAGTATAATCCTCACTGTATACCTATTTTGTAGCCCTCTGTATATAGATAGATAGATAGATAGATAGATAGATAGATAGATAGATAGATAGATAGATAGATAGATAGATAGATA
>JAOPUL010003754.1:15400308-15412602 GCA_027564515.1 Octopus rubescens | reverse complement strand
TATGGTGGCAGGATGTCGGGGGTTATGGTGGCAGTGGTGTCGGAGGTAATGGTGGCAGTGGTGTCGGAGGTTATGGTGGCAGGGTGTCGGAGGTTATGGTGGCAGGGTGTCAGAGGTTATGGTGGCAGGGTATCGAGGGTTATGTTGGCAGTGGTGTCGGAGGTTATGGTGGCAGTGGTGTCGGAGGTTATGGTGGCAGTGGTGTCAGAGGTTATGGTGGCATTGCTTATGGCGGTGGTGGTGGAGGTTATGGCATTAGTTGTGGTTAAGGTGGTAGTTATTGAGGTGGTGGTGGTGGTGGTGGTGGTGGTGGTGGTAGTGGTGGAGAGTTTGTAGCTGAGATAGTATTCTAGTGATAGTGATAGCAGCTATGGCTATGGCGGTAGTGGTGTTGTCGTACAAGTGATTGTCCTAGTGGTGTTTCAATGCTAGTGATAGTTATGGCAGTAGTGACAGTGGTCATGGTAGTGGTAGGAGTTGTAATGACGGTTGTAGTAGTAGTAGTAGTAGTAGTAGTAGTAGTAGTAGTGCTGGTGGTGGTAGTGGTGATATTGTGGTGGTTGTGATGTGGTAGTTGTGTTGTAGTCGTAGTGGTTGAAGTGTTGTTAGTTACAGTAGTAGTGGCTGTGGTGGTAGTAGTTATAGTTGCACTGGTTGTAGTAGCAGTGGTTGTAGTGGTGGTGGTATTGGTGCTTGAGGTGGTAAAGGTAGGTGCTGAAGTTGTAGTGATGTGGTTTTAATAGTAGTAATTGAAGTGTTGTCATGGTATTACTGTGATAGTGGTGATGGTGTTTGTGGCAGTAGTGGTGGTAGTGTGTTGTAGTGGTAGTGGTAGTGACGGTGGATGGTCGTAGTAGTCATAACGATAACTGTGATTAATGTTATTGATTATGATGATGGTGATGATGGTTTCAACCGAATTGGTAGTAATAGTACTATTGCTGTGCTGTGGTTGATGACGATGATGGTGATGATTGGTGATAATGACGACGTTGATGATGATAATGACGATGATGATGATGATGATGATGACGTGAGAGAGAGAGAGAGAGAGTGGTGCTGGTGAGTGTGAGGGTGGGGGTGGAAATGAACGAAAATCTTACAAATTGGCAACACAGTCTTGAATAATGATAAGCTGCATTGGCAGTGATAATGACGAAGATGATGATGATGATGATGATGATGATCAGGTGGTTGTGTAGTAGTAGTAGTAGTAGTAGTAGTAGTAGTAGTAGTAGTAGTAGTAGTGGTGGTGGTGGTGGTGGTGGTGGTGAGAATAGTAGTGATTGTAGTAGCTGTAATGGCAGTATAACTAGTAGTAGTAGTAGTAGTAATAGTAGTAGTAGTAATAGTAGTAGTAGTAGTAATAGTAGTAGTAGTAGTAGTAGTAACGGCGGCGGCGGTAGTAGTAGTAGTAGTAGTAGTGTTGGCAGTAGTAGTAGTAGTAGTTATGAGGATACTGGTATTGGTAATGACGATGTGATGATTGATGGTGGTTTGTGTGTGTGGGGGGGGGTGCGCGTGCGTATATGAGTGTGTTAGCAATAGCGTTAGTAATGACGATGATCGTGTTGACTGACGGGTGAGAATGGCGTTAAAATTCACCGCATTACTTATTGTGGATATTAGAGATGGAATGGTTAAAGACAAATGATTAAGACAGAACTGATGATTGTTGCGGTTTATAAATTATGGTTGTGAAGATATTGCTGCTGCTGCTGCTGCTGGCGATGGTGATGACTGTGGTAGTAATGATGGTGACGATGATGATGGTTATGGTAGTAATCATGATGATGATGATGATGATGATGATGATGATAGTGGTTTCGGCGATAGTGATGAAGGTGGTGACGACTACGATGATACTTGTGGTGGTGGTGGTGGTGCTGACCTGCAAGACAAGCAAGCAAGGGAAAAGAAAGAGATATATAGGCATGGTGATGTATGTATGTATGTATGTGCA
Organism: Octopus rubescens; assembly: GCA_027564515.1. Lineage (NCBI taxonomy): Eukaryota > Metazoa > Mollusca > Cephalopoda > Octopoda > Octopodidae > Octopus > Octopus rubescens. The sequence continues at coordinate 15,410,639 of JAOPUL010003754.1, read as the reverse complement.
CATGTGTGTGAGTGATTAAAGCGACGAAGGCGGAGAAACGTCTTCGAAGCAAGAAAAATCGATACACACAGACTGTATCAACTAGAGTGTATACATATGCGCATATGCCTGTATACGTCTGTGTGTGTGCATATAAATGTGTGTGTATGTGTGTGCATATAAATGTGTGTGTATGTATGTGTGTGTGTGTGTGTGTGTGTGTGTGTGTGTGTGTAATGGAGGGTATGAAATTGTTACGGTGAGCGTACGTTCATCTTTAGGCATCCGTAAGTAAGAGAAGCTTGCGTGTGTACGTATTTGTAAAATAGACCGACAACATGCGAGTGTGTATATATTTGTATAGTGAATAAGAGTGCGCGAAGTATGAACGACAGAAGAAACAAACAAAAAAAATTACAACTAAAAATTAATACAGTTTAACAGTGATCATGTGACAAGAAGACTGTACTGTTTCTTTATATTGGCTGTTTATGTTTGTGTATGTAACTGTGTACCTGTATATTACATGTGAGAAGTGTATGTGTGTGTGGGGGGGATTTTCTATGCTGGCATAGGTTGGATGGTTCGACAGGAGCTGGTAAGTCAGAGGACTGCAGCACCAAACTCCAATGTCTGCTTCGGCATGTTTTCTATGGCTGGATGCCCTTCATAACACCAACCACTTTACAACGTGTACTGGGTGCGTTTTACGTGACACTGGCACTGGTGAGGTCACCACAAACATACATTTATCTTTTATTTGTTTCAGTCAATAGACTTCGGCCATGCTGGAGCACCGCCTTGAAGGGTTTAGTCGAGCAAATCGACCCCCGTACTTATTCTATAGGTCTCTTGCCAAACTGTTAAGTTACATGAACGTAAACAAAGCAAGACCGGTTGTCAAGTGGGTGGGGAACACACACGCACACTCTCACACACTAAATTCATTCAAGGCGTTGGTCAACATGGGGCTATAGTAGAAGCCACTTGCCCAAGGTGCTGCACACTGGGAGTGACCCCCCAAAGGCATATGGTTGCAAAGCGACCTTATAAACCACACAGGCTGTGTGTGTGTGTGTGTGTGTGTAATAATATTTGTTTTAAGTTTGGCTATATATACAAACAATTTATCATTAAACTGAAGGATTGATTACTAAATAGTTTTTAGTACAGTACATAATATTTAGAAGGAAAATGTTGTTAGTGACTTCGAATATATATATATATATAGATGGATAGACAGGGCGATATACACATATATCATGCACATGCGTATGCACGCGCACACAGTAGGTGACACAATGGCTAAGAAGTTCACTTCACAACCACAAGGTGTCACAGTTCGATCCCACTGCATGGCATTTTAAGCAAACGCCATTTTCTATAAGCCTCAGGTTGACCTGTACCTTCTGAAAGAAATTAGGATATATGGAAACTGTATAGAAGCCTACTGAGTGGTTTGTATCCATAATTCAAAATGATACACCCTTTTCTCTCTCTCTCACACACACAGTGTCACACTGATTCTGCCTGGGAATTACATTAAGGGTACACTTGTCTGCGGAATACTCAGCCACTTAAATGTTAATTCAGGGGCAGGTAATTCTGCTGATCAAGCAAATGAATCCTCACCACTGAAAGAAACATAGATCCATCACTACCAACATACAATGTGATTAAAAAGTCTATTTAGCACTAAATATAATAAAATGGTTAAACCAAATGGAACCTGTTGAACTTTATAAAGCACATCGTCTCCATCTCTTTTACCTTCCTCCTCCTCACTCGCCACCCCTCCTCCCCCACCACTATTGACTGCCAGGGTACCCAGCTAGTCTGCTGCCTTGCCATTCATAGTGCCAGCATTTGAAGACACGTGGCTAAGTGGGTAGGGTATTTGGCTCACAATCGTAAGAGTGTGAGTTCAATTCCTGACAGTGCATTGTGTTCTTGAGCAAGACACTTTATTTCATGTCGCTTCAGTCCACTCAGCTGGCAAAAATGAGTAGTACCTGTATTTCAAAGGGCCAGCCTTGTCCCATTCTGTGTCACACTGAATCTCCCTGAGAGCTATGTTAAGGGTATGCATGAATAGGGAGTGCTGAGCCCCTTGCATGTTAATTTCATGAGCAGGCCGTTCAGTTGATCAGATCAACTGATACCCTTGTTGTAACCGATGTAATGCCAGTCTATCGTGCCAGCCACCTGATCTACCCAGTTCAGTTGAACTTGGTATACCCAGACAATTGAGCAGGATTACCAATATTGCCATTTTTCTGAAACATATGAAACACATCATCATCATTTTGGAAAGGAAAAACCCAGAATTTACTTACTCTCTTAATGACACCAACTTTAAGAAGTCTGCTGGTGAACATCATTAATGCATTATTGTCAACAATGATCTGTGTTGGATGAAGCACATTTGTTAACAAGGCCAAAAGTGTCTAAGCATAATTCAGTAAGACCCTTGTCAGCCACTCACCACTATTTATTTAAAGTTATATATGACCATGGTATGTCTACACTTACAGCTTGCATCTCTAGTCTGGAAGCTCTGTCTTGTCCAGAATATCGATTCAATGGAAGCTGTCTTGAAACATGCAACCAAACTAATACTTTCTGTCAGTCACTTACCATATCTTGAATGTATTGTTTGTCTGGACATTGATATACTAAAGTTTTGACATTTAGCATCTGACTTGATAGAATCCCCATAAGATTATCCACTATGTTTCCAACAATAACTTTGGCTACCTTTTGAATTCAATATCTCTGCCATTCATGGACATGCTTTTAAAATCAAAACAACATAGCACCCATCATCATCATCATCATCATCATCCATTAACGTCCGTTTTCCATGCTGGCTTGGGTTGGACGGTTTGACCGGATCTGGCAAACTGGAGGGCTGCACCAGGTTCCAGTCTGATTTGGCTTAGTTTCTATGGCTGGATGCCCTTCCTAATGCCAACCACCAAGACTTTCAGAAACATTTTTTCACACTCAGAATTGCGGAAACATGGAAGAAAAGGGTGTATCTTTTTGGATTATCGATACAAACCACTCAGTAGGCTTCCATACAGTTTCCATCTATCCTTATTTCTCTCATAAGGCATGGGTCAACCTGAAGCTTATAGAAAATAATGTTTGCCCAAGATGCCATACAGTGGGATTGAACTGTGACACCTCATGGTTGTAAAGTGAACTTCTAAACCATTTGGCCATATTGTTGTTAGCTGTCAAAAATGCCACACTTCATGAAGTTTGCCAACACTACCCCTGATGTGCCTATGCACCCCTTTCTCTTCATGACTTTTTTTATTGCTCACTTGTGTGTTATCTTGTATACTGTGCGCATACTTCTAGCTTTCATTGCTCTTTTTTTTTACTTGATTTATATGTTTGCTTTCTATCCCCTCTTTTACCTTTTACCTGTGAGTTGTAGTGCACTTGATTACTGTATACAATAAACTTATCATCATTAAGGCGGTGAGCTGGCAGAATCGTTAGCATGCTGGACAAAATGCTCAGCTGCATTTCGTCCATCTTTACGTTATGAATTCAAGTTTTGTCAAGATCTCCTTTGCCTTTCATCCTTTTGAGGTTGATGAAATAAGTACCAGTCAAGCACTGGGGTTGATGTAATCAAACCTGCTCTCAAAAATTGCTGCCCTTGTGCCAAAATTTGAAACCATTATTATCATCATCATCATCATTGAGGTGGGGAGTTGGCAGAATTGTTAGCAATGCCAGACAAAATGCTTGACAGGATTTTGTCCATCTTTAAGTTCTGAGTTCAAATTCTGCTGGGGTTGACTTTGCCATTCATCCTTTTAGGGTCGATAAAATAAGTACTGGTTGAGCACTGGGGTTGATGTAATCAACTAGCCCTCTCTCCAGCCCCAAATTTCAGGCCTTGTGTCTATAGAAGAAAGCATTATTATTATTATTATCATTAGGCTGCGAGCTGGCAGAATCGTTAGCACGCCGGGAGAAATGCTTAGCGGCAATTCTTCCGACTTTACGTTCTGAGCTCAAATGCCACCGGGGTCAACTTTGCTTTTCATCCTCCCGGGGTCGATAAAGTGAGTACCAGTTATGAACTGGGGTCGAAAACATCGACTACTCCCCTCCCCCAAAATTCCAGGCCTTCGTGCCCAATATAGAATGGAATATGTATGTATGTATTATTTAAGGGTAAGATCTCATGACCATTACAAAATCTCCCACACAAGTGAGACTCATGTGGTTGACATTCATCTTTCAGGTTGATTGATGCTGTGAAGGTGCATGGCTTAGTGGTTAGGGTATTCAACTCCCGATCGTAAGGTCGTGAGTTCATTTCCTGGCAGTGTGCTGTGTCCTTCAGCAAGACACTTTATTTCACATTGCTACAGTCCACTCAGCTGGCAAAAATGAGTTGTACCAGTAATTCAAAGGGTTGGCCATGTCACATTCTGTGTGTCACGCTGAATCTCCTTGAGAACTACGTTAAGAGTATGTATCGCCTGCATGCTGGTGCCATGGAAAAAACACTCATGATGGTGCCACGTAAAAGCACTAGTGCTGAGAGTCCGGTGCTGGAGGCACATTAAAGCACCCAGCACACACTGTAAAGTGGTTGGCGTTAGGAAGGGCATCCAGCTGTAGAAACCAAGCTGAATCAGACTGGAACATGGTACAGCCCTCCGGCTTGCCAGCTCCGGTCAAACCGTCCAACCCATGCCAGCATGGAAAACGGACGTTAAGGGAGGATGGTGATGATGTCTGTGGAGTGCTCAGCCACTTACACGTTAATTTCACGAGCAGGAGCAGGCTGTTCCATTGACCGGATCAACTGGAACCTTCATCGTCATAACCGATGGAGAGCCTTCTGATTGATGCTAGGAAGAAATGGAGTCAGTGTGTAAGTTTGAAAAGACTGTGATTCTAGGTAGAAAGGATCGAGCAAAGTGTTTAGTAGAGGAGGAGGGGGGTAGTGGCTCTGAATAAAGCTGAGCCAAAGTAAGGATAACAAGTGTCCATGGACTTGGGTAGAGGTAGAATGCAGTTTAGAGGAGAAGCCATTAGAAATAAAAGAGAGAGAGAGAGAGAGAGAACAGCATATTTGTGGAGCAGTGGTTGAAGTGTGGTGGGGAATAAATATCTTTACCTATCAAACTATGTGGCTTTCTTCTCCTTAGAGATATTTGTTTAGAGCAATAAAGCTACCTCTTCTAGGTGAACAGTATTCTAATGTGTATTGAACCTGTGTTTCAAAGGTCAGCAGTGGATGAATGATGAAATATTTCCTTATTTTGAAAAGAAAATCAAATCTTCAAGATACAGTTCTGGCAATATTATATTATGTAGTTGCTAAGGCAACAAGCTGGCAGAATCATTAGTACAGCGAGCAAAATGCTTAGTGGCATTTCATCTGTCTTCACGTTCTGAGTTCAAATTCCACTGAGGTCGACTTTGTCTTTCATCCTTTCGGGGTTAATAAAATAAGTACCAGTTGAACACTGGGGTCAGTGTAATCGACTTACACCTTCCCCCGAAATTGCTGGCCTTGTACCAAAATTTGAAATCAATATTATATGTAGAAGCAAGAGTTTAAGATGTAGTTTGGACAATATAATATGCAGTTGCTATGAAATTTTGTTTTTACAGAATTGGAGATTATTGTACTTGATGCAGTATTTTTTATTGAAATACACTATTTTTGATTCGATTAATTAAAAAAATATTAAGCTGGTGTCTGGAACATAAATTAATATGAAATTTTGATGAAAGGGTTAAATTATTATCACTTTAAAACAGGAAGTTTGTGTCACAGAAACAAGGTTGGTCTTAGATGGGCTGACATTCAGCCTCCTCCTTTAACGTCTGTTTTCCAAGCTGGCATGGAAAGAGTTAAATTTGTTTCAATGTAATAATATTAGTTTTTAACACACACACAGTGCCACAAATAGTTGATTATATTGATTCCAGTAAATGACTGGTATTTAATAAGTATCAGTCATTATCAGAAAGATGAAAGGCAAAGTTGACTCTAGCAGTACGAGCTATTTTGTCTGAGCCTCTACAGAGATCCTCTATCTACCCCACAAGTCTTCATGTACAATATTGTTGTTATTTGTTACAGTTCCAGCAGCTCCATTCTACATTTTATCTTTCACTGTATTTATATACAATAATGGTGAAGTGAAGAGAACTGAGTTTGCAGCAATTGAGTGTGGAATGGTGAACTATCTTACCAGAACTCTTAACCAAATCAAAATACTATTCTGCTAATTGCTACACTTCACCCCCATCACACAATCAATATCTAATAAGAGACTGTCTTCAATACAACAAGTATTTACTCTCTCAAATCAAGCTTCATCATCAGCCTCTAAAAAAAGCTCACCCTTATTACTACCAGCCTATTTTTTAAGGAAGGACCCCTCTCTGCTAGAGGCTTTCAACTAAGCACCATTTTAACTAAATATTGGAAAACATTTAGTGTAGTTTTCTGCTGCTTCTGCCAACTTGCAACTTTTCCTTTGTAGGTTTCTGTTTTTTTTTTTTTATATTACTTTTTAATAGAGTTTAGAGGTCTGAGTTCAACTCTGTTGTTCGGTAACAGACAAAGAGAAAGATGGTGGCTCTGTCACCATAACTGGGTTATGCCAATAGCTAAAGCTAATTAACTCTCAAAGACCAAACCCTGTCTTTATCTAAGTATGTTCTGCTTCAGATACAATTCACCACTCTACATACAGCAGCAGTGTTATGGAGTTGTTAAGTTACAATGCAGAGTTCAATCCTACCATTGAGAAAATCTACTTCCACAGCATCATGGTCAGGTAAATATTTATTATTACTGCTTACTAGATCCAGTGATAATGCTACAGCTCTACAGATGTTTGCTTTTTAGAAAAGGATTAACATAGCTTAGGATAGAATCTCTTTAACTGTTTTGTTACTATATTTCTGTTGAAATACACTGCATGTGTTTCAATTAATTTTGAAAATAATGAAGAATCTATCAAAATAAATGTCATTTTGATGGAAGATAACCATTTGTGTGTTTGGACAAACAAAGATAATAATCCCTTCCACTATAGGCACAAAACCTGAATTGGGAAGAAGGGGGTACAGTTGATTACACTAATCCCCCAGTACTCCACTGGTACTTATTTCACTGACCCCAAAAGGATGAAAGCAAAGTCAACCTTGCAGGAATTTGAACTCAGAATTGAAAACTGGAAGAAATGCTGTTAAGTATTTTGTCCGGTGCTGTAACAATTCTGCTAGCTTACTGTCGTAACAAATAATAAATGTTTCTGATTTAGGCACAAGACCAGCAATTTTTAGGGGAGGGGGTTAGGTGATAGCATCAACTCCAGTACTTGACAGGTTCTTAATTTTATCAACCCCACAAAAAGGATGAAAGACCAAGTTGACCTCAGTGGGATTTGAACTCAGAATGTAAAAAGCCACATCAAATGTCGCAAAGTATTTCTTTCCAATGCTCCAATTATTCTGCCAGCTCACCATTCTCTATAATGGCTTCTAATTTAGGCAACAAGGCCAGCAATGTTTGATGAAAGAGAGTGAGTCTATTCCTCTGACCCCTAATGCTTGACTGGTACATTGTTTTATTGGCCCCTGAGGGACAAAACAAAGATAATAATGATAACATATCGATTGATATAAAAATGTATTGGATATATATTTTATGTTGAAAAAACAAAATAAAACAAAATAAAAGAGAAAAGAAAAGTTACCTGTAAAAGGGTTTTGCTGATGGTGTACTGTGGTACTCGAATAGGAGGGGACGTACTCCGAGAGGAGACTGAGTTATTCACAGTCGGACTGCTAACTCTACTGTGGGGGGTGTTCAATATACTGGGACATTTCACATTGTCATTTTTCTTAATAAAGTCAGCTGATTGAAGGGGAGCAGCTGCAGGCTGGGTGGTTACTGCAACTGCTGTTGGTGCCTGTTGGGGAGATGATGTGGCTGGTTGAGAATGGGAATGTGAATGCTGTGACATTTGTTGCATTGGTTGCAATTGTTGTTGAGAGGGCTGTGATTGCTGTACAATGTGTATATGTTGATGTGGGGACTGTGGTTGCTGGGGAGACTGGCATGGTAGTTGCTGTGGTGACTGGGACAGTTGCACCGGGTGCGACTGGAGCTGTCTCTGTGGTGACTGTGATTGTTGTTGTACAGTCGGGTGTGTCTGCCTCTGAGGGGAGGGCGACTGCCGTTGCACTGTGTGGGGCTGCTGCATAGGTGACTGTGACTGCTGCCGTTGCACTGAATTTGATTGCTGTTGAGATACATGCATTTGTTGTGGTACAGCATGCACTTGTTGAGGCGAATGTGTCTGTTGCTGCTGTTTTTGTAAATGGACTTGTTGCTGTGTTTGAGCTTGATGTTGTTGCTAAAAAGAGAAGAAAGTAAAGTAAAAATATAACGAAAAAAAAGAAAAAAAAAAACCCAACCTGAGATTAATAATACAGTTATGCATAAAAAGAGTCACAAGTTGGCAGAAACAGCAAAATGTTACATCAAATATTTTATAGTGTTTTAGTTTCAAATGATGCTTAGTTTGATTTTTCACATCCACATTTGCATGCTTGCATGGGTCAGATGGTATATGTTGAAGTAAATTTTCCATGGCTAGATGCTACTCTGGTCACCAATCATTATCTGTTTGCACGTACGATAATGTTTCCCCCTCAGTGGGACAAGTTTTCATGGAAGATTGGAAACAAACGATATCACTTTTATAACAGTGATGTCTGCTGGAGTCAAGGTAGGACAACTGCTGAACTGATGATGGCTACTGCCAGATGGCTATTGCAATCGACTCCAAATGGTAAGAGGAAATAATCTCAAGAATCAAGGAATCTCTGCAACTGACATGTCATAAAGGAAAAGGCAATCTGCTTCCCTGGAGACATGTGCATATCTACACACACACACACACGTGTGTGCCTGTCTGTTCTTGTCTTGACATCACGTGATGGTTCTAAACAAGCATGACCATCATCATCATCATCATCCTTTAACGTCTGTTTTTCCATACTGGCATGGGTTAGACGGTTTGACTGGAAACTGGCAAGCTGGGGAGCTGCACCAGACTCTATATATTTATAATTGAGAAGTCACAACATTTTGTGCTTTACAATCTCTTCTGCTTTATTTGAATAGTGGCAAAAATCCCAAGGCTTTATCTTGGAACCTAGTATGTTTGTTTGAAAAAATATATATGTGTGTATGTATGTATGTGTGTGTGTGTGCATGTATATATATGTGTGTATGTGAGTGTGTGTGTGTGTATATATATGCATGTGTGTATGTGAGTGCATGTATATAAGTGCGTGTATATGTTTGTGTGTATGTATGTATGTATATATATATATATATATATATATATATGAGTATGGTAAAATAGATGTTAAACGGAGGAATAGGGAGGAAACAATGTATTATGATTTGAATTTATAAACATGAGAGGTCAGTGAGTAAACTTCTTATATTTCCTGAGTAGTGCAGGCTAGTTCTATTTGTCTGCTTGAGCAAACCTTTCGCATAAAGTAGTCAATGAATTAAACATTAAATATGTCTAGCTGTCATTATACAGGTTTTATTGTTTCCTGTTGTCCTAAGAATTATATCTTAAAACATTGTTTTAACCTTTTAGCATTCAAATTATTCTAGCAAATATAATGCGTATTTATTCAAATTGTTTTGAATTAATCACACATCATGTAGCTTTGGAATTTTGATGATGCATTTGTTTACGTTTAGAATGACATTGCAAGGTAGTTGTGAGAAGCCTGATCTGGTCAGTTTGAAGACAAAACAGGTAGAATATTTTGGCTTGATGTGGTCGGTTTGAATGCTAAAGGGTTAAAGACCAGTTGGAGGTTTGTTATGGGAGTTTGACTGGAGCATATAAAAATCTGCTTTGTTGGTTTTTGGTACAAACTTCCTTGTGCTGGTCTTGCTTGGACAATCCCTGTTTCCAACAGCTACCTTAAAGATGTGTCTTATCCAAATGTACAATGAAATACTTGCAATGGATACTGTTTTTACTATTATACTGGTTCCGTCTAATGTGTGTGTATATATATATGTATGTGTGACACCCTGAGCGTCGAAAGTCCGGATGGTATGGTAAGCGAGCGCCAAAAGTCCGGTGCTGGTGGCACGTTAAAAGCACCCAGCACACACTGTAAATGTGGATGGTATGAGAAGCAAGCGATCGAAAGTCCAGTGCTGGTGGCACATTAAAAGCACCCAGTACACACTGTAAATGTGGTTAGCGGTAGGAAGGGCATCCAGCTGTAGAAACCAAGCCAAACCA
>JAOPUL010003754.1:15246212-15256424 GCA_027564515.1 Octopus rubescens | reverse complement strand
AGCAACTGCTTTCCATGCTGGCATGGGTTAGATGATTTGACTGGAGCTGGTAAACCGGAGAGCTGCACCAGACTCCAGTCCATTATATTGTGCTGGCATAGGTTGAAGAATTCAACAGGATCTGATGATCTGACTGCATCTTCCTCCATTGTTTACTTTGGTATGGTTCTGACATGATCTTTCCATTTGTTTGCTCTTTCTAATGCCAACCACTTGATGGTGCATACTGGTAGCTTTTTCATGCCATCAACACTATAGAGGTTGCCAACACAAGTGGGGTAAGTTTTATACTTGGAAATGAGAGAACAGGCTTCTTGCTGTACAGAGGCTCTACATGGCTACTCACATTTCAAACACACACACACACATATATGTATATATACTTATTTAAAGGATAGCAAGATTTAGACTTAATCATGAAATATCCAGTGTGTAGTTTAATTTTTAACATCCTGTTGAACATTTCCTTAGTCAAAATCTCAGTCCTGAGCAGAAAATACCTAAAATGAGTTTGTTTATTCAAATGCTTCTAGTGTATTTACTTCTGGTTTGATTGTTGTGAAAATTATAGTCATTTGTGGTAAACATAATGTTGTTCATGTGTGATTGTTAATTAATTAGATTATAATAACTAAAAAAAACCAGATACATGCAGAGAAGATGGGGGAAAAGCAAGATGTTGATAATAGTTATGGACCAAGAAACATGACAAATGAGAAAAAATTTGTTTTCATCTGATTTTCCTTATAGCTTATTCATTATTTAAAAGAAAAGATAAGTTCTTACTTCCATCTGAAATAACCTAGCCATTGAGCTTTGATTGGTAGAATCAAAACTTGATGGAAAATATTGAAAAAAAATACTCAACAGGCTTCACATTAAGTCTTAAAGATATTTTGGGACCAACAACGCTTGAAAAAAGTTCAATGTCGGACCATTCTTCAGATAATATTTCATCCTGGTTATTTGATGAAAAATAACAAAGTCAGCCCTGCTTTCATTTATCATTTTTACATTCACTGTTATTATTTTACAATGTAAGTTTTTAATAAAAATGTTGTCGCAGCATTTCTGTATCAATGAGAATCTCTCTGCAGAGAATATTGGTTGATATCAAGAATTTGCTTCACAATAAATAAAATTTCTGTTTTGATAAATTGTATCATTTCTGTAATGTGTTTTCTTGCTGTGAGCCATTTCTGTCTCTCTCTATTCTAGATGCAAGTTGTTTTATGAGAAAGACAAGAACTGGGTTGATAAAGGAATTGGAAACCTGCATGTTAAACCATTCAAAGATAAAGCCCAACTCATCATTCGGGCTGACACAAACTTAGGTAAGTTCTTTCTGATGATAACTTCAGAATAATAATAATAATGATAATAATCCTTTCTATACTGGGCACGAAGGCCTGAAATTTGGGGGGAGGGGAGTAGTCGATTTTATCGACCCCAGGTCGTAACTGGTACTTACTTTATCAATCCCGGAAGGATGAAAAGCAAAGTTGACCCCGGTGGCATTTGAACTCAGAACATTAAAGTTGGAAGAAATGCCATTAAGTATTTTTCTCGGCGTGCTAACGACTCTGCCATCTCCCATTGTTCCATTCCAGTATTTTAATTTACCAAATTATCATTTTAGAAAAGTTTTGGTTAAGTTCTTCTAACAGTGAATTATTACATTTAAAAATAGAGGATTGTGACTATTGAAAGTTTTCTAATGTCAAAGGAATTGTTATTTTGGTTTTTTCTTTGAAAGTTGTTGCAAAATATTTCCATTTCTATATTGTGGTGTAAATGGAAAATATTTTATAAGAAGAATGAAGAAAGAAAAAAAATTAAAGTACCAGTCATATACTGGGGTTGATGAAATCAACTTGCTCCCTCTCAAAATTGCTAGTCTTGAAGCAATTTGAGGCAATGAACTGGCAGCATTGTTACTCTGCTGGACAAAATGCTTTGGAGCATTTTTTCCTAAATGCTGCCAAGTTCAAATACCACCCCAAGGTTGACTATGCTTTTCATCATTAGTCAGGAGTGGGGCAATTACAATAAAGTAAAATTGCTGGCCTTGTGCCAAAGTTAGAAAGAATTATTATTATTATTTCTTCTGGCCTTGTGCCAAGCAAGATAACCAACCAAGTTTAAGGTTAAACTATTTCATCAAGTCCGACACAAATCTGACCCTTGTTTAGAGGAGCTGAACTTAAACAAGTTTCATCAAATCCCTTGCCCTGCCTCTTGTCACAGTATTCTTTTCATAGGGCCTCTGTCTGTGTTTCAGTGGTCTACTTCATACAATGACCATCTGACTGCATTATTTGCAGGGTGTCTTTTAATGGTTTGGTTTATGTTATCAGTATGAGACTATTTGGCTGTTGGGTCAGTTTGGACATATGGACGCAGGTATTGCCATGTGGGGGATGAAGTTTACTTCCCAATCAAATGGTTTCTGTCTCAGTATACCATGCAATACCTTGGGCAAGTCTCTTCTAGCCCAGGTTGACCAAATCCTTTTATGTGAAATTGGGTCGATGGAATATCATTAATTTGTACCTATTTTGAAGTGGTGGAATTAATCCATCACTCTTGGTATCCTGCCTAACATTTGCAAAGTACATTGTTTTACAAGTATTGGGCAAGACCACTGAATTGAATAATGAGACTGGAAGTCTCAGAAACTCTGAAAAGGGCCAGGATTAAGATTAGGGCCACTACTACATTTCCTCCTCTCACAAAGTTCTAAAAAGAAATTTAAAATATTCTGATCAATTTTTTTCATGTTAAACGATTCTAATGAAGACAACAACAACAACGAAGTTGAATGTTTAAACAACTTAACTTGAAATTTAGACAACTGAAGTATTGTTAGTCAGCTTATTTGGTTTTATAGTTATGTTTTGTTTTGTATTATTATTTTAGTTGAAGTTAATGTGTTGAGATGTTTATAGACTTTCAAATTCTTAGACACCTTTATTTTGGATTCAATCAAATCATAATGACGAGTTACGTCCCTTTTCCTCTCTCTTTCATGTTTGGTTTTATTTCAATTTTCTCCGTTATTCGTCCAAACAGCCATGATTTTGTGATAAAACACTGCATTTTGATCAGTTCAGTTTTTCATATTATGCACTAGGTTAGATTTGAACTCAGAAGCTTGACTTTTAGTGCAGTTTCATGTTTTATCATTGTATCTCTGTACTGAAGGACAAAACCAGATTGCCTGCATATTGTTTAACCCTGTTGCTACTAATTCACCTGATTCCATTATAAAAACTTTCTGAATGAAAAACCTTCCATCAAAATTTCATGTTTATTTGTTTCAAATATCAGATGGTTTCAGATTTAGACACAAGGCCAGCAATTTCGGGGGTGGGGGAATAAGTTGATTACGTCGACCCCAGTATTCAACTGGTACTTATTTCATTGACCCCCTCGAAAGGATGAAAGGCAAAGTTGACCTCAGCTGAGTTTGAACTCAGACTTGTAAAGATAGCCGAAATGCCACAAGGCATTTTGCCCAGCATGCTAACAATTCTGCCAGCTTGCCTCCTTAAATCAGATTATAATAATAGCAGTTATTTTAGTAAATTCTAAATTTCAAAATTAATTGAAACAAATGCAGTGTATTTCAACAGAAATATGGTAAGAAAGGGGTTAATTGCCTGATTACAAATTAACTTTGTGTACCTTGTTAGGAAGATCTATGTATTAAACATTATTTGCAATCAATAAACGGAATCATTGTCAGAATAACTTATGTCAGGTTTGTGTTATACAATCCTAACCTCAGCCTTTTTCTTGTTGTTTTGCAGGAAACATTCTTCTCAACATAATGCTGCATCCAACAATGCAGCTAAAAAGACAAGGTAAAAATAACATCAGCTTTGTATGCATTCCAAACCCACCTTTAACGAAGGATGGGGATGGGACTAAACCAGTTCCGTTGCTGGTACGAGTAAAGACTGGTGAAGAAGCTGACGATCTCTTGGAACAACTCGACAAACACAAACATGGAACAGATTCTCCGGAGAATGATTAATGATGGAGCCTTGCTTTCATTTTATCAACGTTTTTAGGGACCCTTATTTCTACCTCCTTTACATACCACCCCCTATTTTTTTTTTTTTTTTTTTTTTTTTTTCCCATTCCTTCAGAAAACATACGTGTATCATGAAAAAAACCTTAACTCTATCATGAACTTTCTGATACAAAAGTATGCAATTTATGTTTGTATTTGACTTTATTAAAAGATATTTGCAATAATCTTTTATCTCTTACTTGTTTCAGTCATTAGACTGTGGCCATGCTGGAGCACCGCCTTGAATTGACCCTAGTACTTGTTTTTCTTCTTAAGCCTGGTACTTATTCTATCGGTCTCTTTTGCCAAACCGCTAGGTTACACTAATACCAGTTGTCAAGCAATGGTGGGGGATACAAAGAAAGACACACACACACACACACATACATATATATATATATATATATATACGATGGGCTTCTTTCAATTTCTGTGTATCAAATCCATTCACAAGGCTTTGGTCGGCCTCAGTCACTGCTGTTTCTTTTTTGTTTCCAGTCCTTTAGGACACGTTACCTTGTGTTAGCCAATTATTTGCTTCATCTTTGAGCCACAAGGCCTTATTTTGTTTGTATTATGTATATTTATTTCATTTTGTTTGTATGTTCACATTCTGTCCCTTGTTTGTTTTTCGTCTCTGTCCCTTGTTCGTTTGCTATTTCCCAGCGGCTTTTCACCACTGACACCACCAAAGGTGAACAATATTATCATTAAACGTGTGAAATTGTTATTATTCTTTGGACGGTAACTGACACAGACTTGGCAACATTCTATGTGTGTATTTTCTGTTTGTTGTGCTTCTATATAAATTTTGAAATATATTAGTAGACATTTTGCCACTCAGTGGGACTGAACCGAGAGCCATGTGGTTGGGAAGCAAGCATCTTACCACACAGCCATCCTTGCATCTATAATTAAAGAAAGAAAAAATCTTTTTTTTTTTTTGTCCTTTATTTCTTCCTTAACTGAATTACCAACATTCCCTCCAACCATGACCAATCCTTCCACCATTAACCCCCTCCACTTCATCGATTCAATGTCATGTTGTATGATACATCTATTAAAAGTGTCATTTTACTGTCAGACCTTCTTCCTCTCCATCATTGTAATCTATTTCATCTAAACTGCCAGCCTCCTCCTCATTAACAGGAAAAAAAGTAGAATCTCAATAATGATAATAATAATCCTTTCTATACTAGGCACGAAGGCCTGGAATTTTTTGGGGAGGGGAGTAGTCGATTTTATTGACCCCGGAAGGATGAAAGGCAAAGTCGACCCCGGGGGCATTTCAACTCGGAACGTAAAGACGGAAAAATTGCCGCTAAGCATTTCTCCCGGCGCGATAATGATTGCCAGCTAATATTAATCTAGTAACGGTTTGTGTTGGCAAAATCATAGAAGTGGAGGGGAGGGGTGAGAGTGAGTGAGATTCATATTGGACTAAATGTTATGATGAGTGGAAGGTGGGATACTGGGAGGCTTCCATGTTTGTGTGTGTGTGTATACATACAATTAAGTGTCCCCAGTAGATGGGTATATACTGGCCTGTGGCATATACAGTACGTAGAGGGTCATTAGTAACTTTTATGGTGAAAGAAAGAAAGAAAGCAGAGCTAAAGTTTGTGGTGGGTTTGGAGAATGTGAGGTGTTCATTAATGCCCTGGAGTTGAATGTTTTTCTTTTTTTATTGTGTGTTTATGTCCCTCCACCGAGATATGGTTAAGATGCTTAGTGAATTGAAATGTGGGAGTTTGAAGTGTTTTGAGATTGCTTGGGTGTGAAGGAAAGGACCAGGATTGTCATGGAGACAATACCTGGTTTTACTCACATCTAGGGATTTACAATATATTCCAAGAAAAAGCACAAGAAAAGTGCATTCTGTGAAGTGGTTGGAATTAGGAAAAGAATCCAAAGAAGACATTTGAACTTGTGAGTTTGTGTTGAACCTCCAACCCATGCCAGCATGGAAAAGGGACGTTAAAGGAGGAGGAGGTTAGTGAAGACAGCAATCAGTGGTGAGTGGCATGGAATTAGGTGGGCAGGTGTTGTGTTATAAACACATTGTTAGAGATGAAGGGATAAGTCATGGATGAGTGGACATTTTTGATGGAAAACCAAAATGAAGGAAATGTATTTCAACTGAAATCTGGAACCAAAAAGATTAAGAAGTTTGTTTTTGCTACTTCAAGATTCTGGATGTGATATCACTGCACAACACATTGGGCAAATGTCTTCTATATTATGGTCTTCAATTGACCAATTCCTTTGTCAGCAGAAATGGATATGAAGCATCAGTGAGAAAAACTGGTTCTTTATCATCATCATCATCATCATCATTTAACGTCTGTTTTTCCATGCAGGCATGGGTTAGACGGTTTGACTGGAAACTGGCAAGCTGGGGAGCTTCACCAGACTCCAGTCTATTTTGGGCTATGTATGTATATATATATGTATATCATTATCATCATTTAGCGTCCATTTTCCATCCTGGTATAGATTAGATGGTTTGACTGGAGACTGGCAAGCCGGGGAGCTGCACCAGACACCAGTCAGTTTTGGCTTGGTTTCTACGTCTGGATGCCCTTCCTAACACCAACCAATCCAGAGAGTGTATTGGGTGTCTTTAACGTATCACCAGCACGAGCGTTTTAAATGTGTCACCAGCACCAGTGCTTTCAACATGTCACCGGCACGAGTGCTTTTAACGTGTCACCGGCACGAGTGCTTTAAACGTGTCACCAGCACGAGTGCTTCTAACGTGTCACCGACATGAGTGCTTTTAAAATGTCACCAGCATGAGTGCTCCAAACGTGTCACTGGCACGAGTGCTTTTAACGTGTCGCCAGCATGAGTGTTTTAAACGTGTCACTGGCACGAGTGTTTTTAACGTGTGACTGGCACGAGTGTTTTTAACGTGTCACTGGCATATATATATATATATATATATATATATACACACACGATGAGTTTTCAGTTTCCATTTACCAAATCACTCCACAAGGTTTGGTCGGCCTTGGGGTTATAGTAGAAGACACTTGCCCAAGGTGCCACTCAGTGGGACTGAACTCAGAACCATATGACTGGGAAGCAAACTTCTTATTACACAGCCACTATGTTGAAGAAAAAGTGTGCTTTTTAAAGCTGCAAACCCTTCTTTAATAGTCAGAAATGATATTACAGTAAGAGTGGTACTCATTACCAAACGGACAAGTTGTCTATATGAAGGAAAAAAAGTCTCAAAAAAGCAAAAAAAAACGTTAAGCAATAATTATGCTTAAATAATTCAAAGTTAGCTGAGGTGACATGTTACCATCCAAAGTGACAGAGTTAATAGCTGGTATCTTGTCAATATCGCATGTAACTGTAAATAGGTACCATGAAAGAAGAGAGGACAAAAACTCCCACAAAATTAACCATAAACACAAAGAGATAATTACCATATCTTTGAAATGAAGTAGTTTTTTCTTCTTTACAGAGTCTGACGTTGGAGATGTTTTCTTCTCATTTTCAGTAGCATGTCCAGTGCTGGATGATACTTGAGCAGAAGACACTTCAGGTTTGCGAGGGGTCAGATTTCCAAACGTCTTAGTGCTCGGAGAATTATTTGCATAATCTTTATCTTTATCTTTGCTGTCTCGCCTGTCATGCTCTTTCAAAGAAGATTTGTGTTTATCTCTGCTGTAATCTTTCTTGTCCTTATATCGCCTTTCCTTGCTACTAACCTCAGCACGTTCTTTTGAATTCTGGCGGTCTTTACCATCTTTAGATTCATAGTGTTCTGTTGACAGTTTCCTTTTATTTTCTTTACTAACAGGAGTCTTCTGCTTCTCTTTCTCAACATCTCCATCTCTGGAACTTTTACGAGAAGGCGTTTTGTTTTCACTTGGAGCTTTCTTCGATATAGAGACAGGAGTAGTGTTTGTAGTGGACACAGAAGTGGTATTTGTAGTCGATACAGGAGTGGTGTCGGTAGTAGACATGGGAGTGCTTTTTGTGGTGACTACAGGAGTGGTCACTGTAGTAGACACAGGAGTTTTTGTAGTGGACACAGGACTAGTTTTTGTAGTGGGCTTTGTAGTGGGCTTTGTAGTGGACACCGGGGTTATCTTAGCAGTGGGCACAATAGGGGTCTTTGTAGTGGGCACGGGAGTGGTCTTTGCAGTGGATACAGCTGTGGTCTTTGTAGTGGACACAGGTGTGGTCTTTGTAGAGGACGCAGGCATGGTCTTTGTAGTGGACACAGGTGTAGTCTTTGTAGTGGGCACGGGTGTGGTCTTTGTAGTGGACACAGGTGTGGTCTTTGTAGTGGACACAGGTGTGGCCTTTGTAGTGGACACAGGTGTGGCCTTTGTAGTGGACACAGGTGTGGTTTTTGTAGTGGACACAGGTGTGGTTTTTGTAGTGGACACAGGTGTGGTTTTTGTAGTGGACACAGGTGTGGTCTTTGTAGTGGACACAGGTGTGGTCTTTGTAGTGGACACAGGTGTGGTCTTTGCAATGGACACAGGAGTGGGTTTTGTTGTGGGCATGGGAATAGTCTTTGTAGTGGACACAGGTGTGGTCTTTGTAGTGGACACAGAAGTGGGCTTTGAAGTAGTCACAAGAGTAGTGTTAGGCGTCAATGTTTCCTTTTTATGTGTAGCTTCATTACCAACAGCAGTTAATTTTTCTTTCTTGGCACTAGACGTTAGTGTTTTTTTGGGTGTTGTGGTTACATCACTGTTGTTCACAGATTCCTTTGAAGCTGCTTTAGAAACACTGGGTTCACTTGACATAGATTTTTTATTCTGTTAAATAGAAAATAGTACAAATAAATCAAGACAAAAAGATACTAATGTCAGTTCTGATGGTTATTCATTACACTAGTTTTGTAAAACTAAAACTATAAAACGTAATGTTTATTTCATAAAGAAACTTTTGTAACTAAAACATACATCAAAGACACGGCATGTGTGTAGGTTATATATTATATACAATATGAAGAATGGTGGACACAGTTGAGACACTAGAACTTTGGATTACATATCTGATAGTATTTGTCTCTTCCCTATAAGTTTGAATTTAAATCCCACAGGGATCAAATGACAAATTTCCAAATTTGGAAATGTATAGAAATTTATGACAGCATTGAAAAGCAGGCATAAAATAAAATAAAATAATAGTTTATAATATTTTTGTCTTTTATTTTAAAAATAAATTTAAACTCATGGAAATTTAAAAAAAAAAACAGTTTTAAATTTAAAAACAGAATGGAAAACAGTTTGCAAACATACTTTGGTTTTCTTAGTTACTTCACTGTTGTCTTCCTTTGATTTGACAACAGCTGTAGATTTATCAGATATTGAAGTATCAACTTGAACAGGAACTACAAAAAAGAAAAGTCAGTAACGATGTTATTACATATTTAATAAGAAAAATGTATTTTCCATCATTGAAAATGAAGAGAGAAAAAACATTAACCAAACATCTACAAATGACTCTATTTCATTTGTAATAATTTCTAATAATCCCTTTTCCCCATCCTGTACATTGTTATTATAGCTTTCTACATCTAACACAACCAATCACCAAGAAATCAGGTGTTTCTGTTTTTGTCCAGTTTATTTAGTTGAGCTTTCCCATTGGTAGCATTAAAACTAGTGAAGCTAACAGATCTAAAATTATGTAGCAAAATTAATTTTTGTTTTTAATTTTGTTCTTTTAGCAAGTTATTTGGATATATGCTAGTCTATATGTAGTTTATTTTAAAACCAAAATACTACAGAAATAGAAAAAAACATAGTAACATAGCATTACAATTTCTTTCAAATATTGGCAGATCCAGTAGTTGCACAAAATACATTCAAATACTGATACCAAATGAAGAGAACTTTTCTTCACACATTAGCTTTTTGGGTAATATTAGTTCAAATATTTCTTCTGATTATGTAATAAAACAAGAAGTAGGACGCACATTAATCATAAACTTACTTGTACCATGTTTTTGTAGAAACCTTAAAAAATGTTTTAGTCCTTGGAGTGCTCTTATTAACCTAGTCTATCTATCTATCTATCTGTATCATCATCATCATCATCATCATCATTTAACGTCTGTTTTTCCATGCAGACATGGGTTAGACGGTTTGACTGGAAAC
>JAOPUL010003754.1:15223349-15235686 GCA_027564515.1 Octopus rubescens | reverse complement strand
GGTGGGTGGGTGGGTCTAGTTGGTGTTGTAGTGTTTGTATTGTTGTAGCTGTTTAGTCAGAAGTCAATCCTCAAAGACCGAAGATCAAAGACAATTCATTCAACTTTTAAAATATACTACAATACTACATTTTATGTTTTTATTTGATATAGATTCGCTGATTCACTTTATACTATATATTACTGTTGCTGGTTGTGTTCGTGCTGATGATAGAAACACACAAGCACACATACATACATACATACATACATACACATTCTTATATATATATCATCAAAATCCTCCTTTAACGTCCGTTTTCCATGATGGCATGGGTTGGGGGGGTTTAACCAGAGCTGGTAAGCTGGAGAGCTACACCAGGTTTCAGTCTGATATGGCCTGGTTTCTACAGCTGGATGCCCTTCTTAACGCCAATCACTTTACAGAGTGTGCTGGGTGCTTTTTAAATGGCAACCGGTACAAGCGCTTTTACGTGATGTCAGCATGGTAGCAATTACATGGCGCTGGCATGGGTTCTTTTATACTTGGTGCCAGCACAGGTGCTCTTTACGTGGCACTGGCACAGGGCTCTTGCAAGCCATCCTCTTCATCAGGTGGAGTGGCATTAACATTCTTGTTGTGGAGGATGGGTCTTGAATACAGCAAAGCGCCAGATATCTCAGTCCTTTGTCATCTCCTCCGTCAGGTTCAGTATCCTGAGATAGTCCTTCAGTACTTCGTTCCATGTCTTCCTGGGTCTCCCTCTTCCACGGGTTCCATCCACTTCGGTGATCAGCACTTTATGAAGCTGTCGACATTCATCTGCATCACATGACCAAACCAGCATAATCTTCTCTTTTCTCTCTTGCACATTGCATCTAATTCCTCTTCAATCAACACACTAACATTCTGTTGCACATGTGCACTTACATTGCACACCCAGCTGAGCATACTATCTTCATTCTTCTATAACCTTCGCTTGTCCTCTGCATTTAATGCCCACGTCTCACTACCATGTAGAATAGCTGTTCGTATACATACATCATACAATCTTCCTTTTACTCAGTGAGAGAGAGAAACCTTTGGTTGCCAACAGACATAAAAGCTCCCTGAATTTTCTCCATCCTATTCTTAATCTGGCTATTACACTTTCTGGACATCCTCTCCCATTACTAATTTGGTCCCCTAGGTAGTAGGCATTATACACTACCTCTAAAGAGCCTCCGGGGGATTTGGAAAAAGTCAATTTCCCAAGTATCTGTAGTTTTCATGGCTCCTGTGCATCTTCCACATACAAACACTACTTTCTCTGATAATCTTCCTATTATTCCACTTGCGCCTCTTGTGTGTCCATAGCTTGCACTGGATACACCATATGGAATTCCTGCCTACACCTTTCCTACATATTGAGCAGAGCCATATATATATATATATATATATATGCACATTAATATACATTATATATACATGTGTGTGTAACATGATATAGTTTTTCAAATTGTTAACTATATACTTTGCTCTTAACTAAAACGTAAGTGGCCATTGGGCTAAGAAGAAAGTGTAGTTTTAAATTGTTAACAATTTAAACTATGCAATACAAGTTTCCATAAGAGCAAAATTACAGACTGTAGCCCAAAATTAATGGTCATACTTTACAATTTCCATAAACGTAAAATCCCGTAACCTGAGTTATCCATAACGTGGGGGATGCCTGTATATATATATATATATATATATATATATATATGGGGTGGGGTGCAGAATGAGTGACATTTACTGCATTTTTGACTTTGAGAAATAATATCATTTAGCGTCCGTTTTCCATGCTGGCATGGGTTAAAAAGTTTAACTGGAGACTGGCCAGCTGGAGAGCTGTACCAGACTGCAGTCTGTTTTGGATTGGTTTCTATGGTTGGATGCCCTTCCTAATACCAACCACTGCGGAGTGTGTACCAGGTGCCTTTAATGTGTCACTAATCTAATGTTCACTACCTTACAAAAACTATATCAGCTAACCAAATGACCTCTAAATGCATTAAAACCAATATTTTGGAAAATTATTACCGTTCTCTTTGAGCATACTAAAGACAAACTTAGGTGGGGGCAAAAATGATTAAAACAAGATAAATTTGCCTCTTCAATTCTCCAGAATTATATTTGGGAAAAGGTTCATACGCTTCAATATCCATCCTTAGATATCAGAAAGATCAGAAATGCAACAAAAATTCAAAATAGCTAAGTCAAATGAAAGAGGATCATGGAAAAATAGCACATGATATGAAATTAACTAAACTCAACATAAAATATTCTTTATAGCTTCTTCACGATCTGCTGGAGTGGCTGTCTTCCTTGTAATATTTACACACCATGCAGTTAAAGAGAAGAAATTATTGAAATTAGTTATTACTCATTTTGCCCCAATTTAGACGTCATTTTTTTTTTTTGAAAATTGTAAATGATCAAATTAGACATTAGTGTGACGAAAAATTGATTTGGAATCCAACAGAGAAAAGAATATTTTATTAGCAACCTCAATAACAATTGTGTCAAAGTTTTGGAAAAAAGAGTACCTGTCACCTGATTCTGTTCCAAACTCTCTCAACTTCAACAACTATGCTGACCAATTTTTACTCCCAAAGATGGTGTAACAGTACAAAATTCTGCCCCCACCCCCATATATATATATACACACACACTTTCATATACAAAATAGACACATAAACATGCATATACACTCTCTCTCTCTCGATAGATAGATAGATAGATAAGTGTGAATTTGTGTGTGTGTGAATATATGTAATGTATATATTTTCTTTCTTTTGTTTTAGCATCCGTTTTTCTATGTTTTTATGAGTCAAGATTTGTTTAAGGCAGATTTTTAATGGTTAGATGCTTTTCCTCTCACCAGATATTTATGTTTTGTGAGCTCAGTTGGTTTTGCTTGGTGATCCAGCTGGGTTAATTGGAGGTGATTGTTTCTGACAGGACCCTATGGAAGGTGTGCTTGAGGACTCTTACCCCACGACCCACCCAGGAATAAGTGGGCAAAGAAGATAAAATGAGAAATATATATTTATATTTTAGCCACAAACCATTGTGAATCCCAAATGCTGAAATAAATATAAATATTAGAAAGCCTTAAACTTTGATGAGGAACTCTATAAGAGTATAAATACTTTTCTTTTTCTTGTCATTGTGCAGAAAAACACCCAGGACAGACTGTTTCAGAATCTGTTGCTCACTCCTCAGAGATGTACCCTCTCTCTTTTCCTATCCAATAGCATAGTGTTCAGCTGCTATATAAGGCAGTTAATAATCAAGCCTTCTATGGTGGATAGTTTTATTTACATATTTATATTTTAGATTCAGGGTCCCCAATCACCAGGTCAACTGACCAGCACTAGACCATGGATCATTTGGTACCAGGTCACTGATCAGCACTAGACCATGGATCATTTGGTACCAGGTCAACTGACCAGCACTAGACCATGGATCATTCGGTACCAGGCCACAAAGAATAAATTTTAAAAATTTATTTCTATCTTATTGATTGTCACAGTCTGAAGAGTGTTTTGGTATCATATATGTATCATCATCATCATTTAACATCTGTCTTCTGTGCTGGCATGGGTGGATGGTTTGACAGAAGCTGGTAAGCCAAAGGACTGCACCAAGCTCTACCGTCTACTTTGACATGGTTTCTATGGCTGAATGTCCTTCCTAACACTTTACAGAGTGTACTGGATGCTTTTTATGTGGCACCAGCACCATTATGGTTGGTGTGATCTGGTCTGTGGAAAAATTTGTTTTATATGAAACTGGCCCTTGGTGAAAAAAAAAAGGTTGGGGACCGCTACTTCAGTTGGTTTGTCATTAAGTAAACCCTTTATATTTTAAGCGTAACATGACAAGAATCAGAAATACTGGAAGAAATGTTGGAAAGCTTTAACTGTGATAATGAAATCTATAATAATGTAAGCATGTTCCTTTTGGGTTTTTGGTGTGATAGACATAATTCCATTCTATACTGGGCACGAAAGCCTGGAATTTTGGGAGAGGGGAGTAGTCGATTTTATCGACACCAGTTCATAACTGGTACTCACTTTATCAACCCCGGAAGGATGAAGGGCAAAGTCAACCCCGGCGGCATTTGAAATTCCAGTCTGTTATTGAAAAGGAGAATGTGTCACCTAACATGGAGGGGACAAGTAATGACTATCTGTAGGCACAGACATACACATACAAACGCAAAAAGACAAGCACACCAACATACATACACATGAGTGTATATGTGTACACAGACACATACACTGGTTGTATACTTACATGCATGTATATTTATAAATATTAACCAGAAGAATCGAGTGAGCAACATGTCTTATTGCATGAATAACTACAGTTGTTTCTTTACCAGAAGAATTATTGCTGGAATATTTATAATATATGAAAACATATTTCGTATCCATATTATTTCAGCAATACTGAAAAAAAACTCGAATTGATTAGATTATAACATCATCATCATTTAATGTCCGTTTTCCTTGTCGGCATCGGTTCGAAGGTTTGACAGAAACTGCTCCAGGCTCCACTGTCTGCTTGGCATGGTCTCTACAGCTGGATGCCCTTCCTAATGCCAACCACTTCTCAGAGTGTACTGGGTGCTTTTTAAGTGGCACCAATTGTTTTCAATAATGACTAAGACTCTACTTCTTATTTACTGTAACACTGGAACATGCTGGTACACAAATGGCTGGAGATTCATCACTACTCTCACCTCCATTACATCTTCCATGGGAAGAAATTACTAAGATGGGAGAAAAGTGATAAAGTATATAAATACAGTTTGTGCAACAGCTGAAGCCACCTCGTTGTGGATGCAGATTGCAATAAATAGTCAGATTTTGTGACTTTTGGTTCATCCTGTCCATGCAGTTCATACAATCATAGACAAACATGGCTACAATTTCTGTACATATGTTCTGATCTAGCATTTATAAGATTAGGCACAGGAGTGTGGTAAGAAATTTGCTTCCCAGTCACATGGTTTCAGGTTCAGTCTCATTGTGTGACACTTTGGGAAAGTGTCTTCTAAGATAGCCCCAGGTCAACCAAAGCCTTGTGAGTGGATTTGATAGACAGAAACTGAAAGAAGCTTGTTGTATATGTATGTATGTGTGTGTGTTATTGTCTCCTTGGTGTGATTTCACGTAATAGTTGTAAATAAATGTTACTGTCATGTAAGCAATGTCCTTTGTCTCCAATCTTACATGAAGGAAACTGGTGAGGATTGGTGACAGGAAGAGCACCCGGTTGTAGAAAATATCTGCCTCAACAAATTCCATCTGATCTTTGCAAGCATGGAAAAGTGGGCATTAAACAATGATGATGACATATATATATATATATATATATATAGGTATTATGAGACTAATAATCTAGTGTAGAACACAATATACAATGCTTCAGAATGAAGCTTTAGTCGAGTATAGCACGGTAATAAGAAAATGAGATGACAAAGGAATAAGTGATTATCTTATGAACTTCATTAGCTTACAGCTGTTTCTGCACTTCATATTTGATGCTCCAATGAAGCTATAAGTTGTTACTCAGGTACTCAAATATGTGTCCACTGCAACTTATAGCAGAAACAGCTGTAAGGTAATGAAGTTCGTAAGATAATCATTTATTTCTTTGTTATCTCATTCTCTTATATACGCACATATATACATATGTGTATGTATATATATATATATATACATATACATATATATATATATATATATATATACACACACATACGTTTATTAAAGCTGCAACAAGATCTTCATGAACTGTTACTCAGAGTTTCACATTCCCATTCGTCGGACAGTTGTGATCACAACTGTCCAACAGACGGGAACATGAAACTCTGAGTAACAGTTGGTGAAGATATTTTTGCAGCTTTAATAAAAGCATATTACTCTACCTTCGGTATTCGAGTAATATCTTTCTCCACCTTGTTTTGCATTCATGTGCTTACTCATGTGTATATATATATATATATAGATAAGAAATAAAGAATACAAAATATGAGATAAAAATAAAAGAAGTAAAAGTACATAAAAACATGGTGGTGCTCCAGTATGGCTGCAGCTTTTGAGCTGAATCTAGCAAATGAATCAAAGAATTTGGTATGGATGATATTACAGTTTATGTTTTGGTATATTTCAGGTATCTATAATCATCTTTATGAATCTTTTTTTCATGGATGAATAATCGAATAGGGAACTTGTGTTTATCAAGAAGACCAAGATTTTAATTAAACTCATGTATTGGAATTTATACGTCTTCGAGAAGGAAATACATGATGAGTCTACAAACATGAAATGTGGTTTCCAAACAAGGATGTACTCACTTGAAAACAAGACACTAGAAACATTTACAATTGAACAGCTCAATATGATAAAACAGGTAAATAAATAGTTTTCATCAATATTCTTATAACTTTCAAGATGTCTTGCGTGTCGTCTACTGCAAGTTTTACCATAATTCCAAAGACGTACATATTGGATTTGATAAAAAAAAAACCAAATACTACAATGCAGTAAAAGATTTAACTTCAATCTTTAAAATAGATGACAGTATTGAATGCTTGGCCGTTTATCATCGTCATCATTTAACATCTGTTTTCTATGCTGGTATGGGTTGGATGGCTTAACAGGAACTGGCAAGGCCAGAGGTCACACCAGGTCCCATAGTCTGTTTTGGCATGGTTTCTGCAGCTGGATGCCCTTCTTAACACCAACCACTTTACAGAGTGTACTGGGTGCTTTTTATATAGTACTAGCACCCACACCAATGCTTTTTACGTGACATCTTGGTTTTAGGATCTCAACTCTGTTGTGGTGAGTGGAGCCTTCCTGAAAACAGTAATGTACCACATATCTCGGTTGTCTGACATCTCCTTTAATCATTGTTTGGTTCAAAAATGTGAAGGTGTGTGGCTTAGTGGTTAGGGTATTTGGCTTACCATCTTAAGGTCATTAGTTTGATTCCAAACAATGCGTTGTCTTTGAGCTAGATATTGTAATCCATGTTGCTCCAGTCCATTCAGCTGGCAAAAATGAGTGGTACTTGTATTTCAAAGGGCCAGCCTTGTCACATTCTGTGCCACCATTGATCTCCTTGAGAACTACGTTAAGGGTACGCATGTCTGTGGGGCACTCTGCTTTCCGTTTAACTTCAGACTTACTTAAATTGTATGCTTTATAGACATATACCTGTAACAGATTTGATAGTGTTTCTACCAGAGATCTTCGGATCAATACCTGCAGCTGATTTTGGCTTACATTATTCTTTGGAAAATGTTGCACATAATTTTGTCAAGAATCGCACTAACACTAGCGCCATCCTTGTGCATTCATCCAAAACAGGTGAAACACATCTTTAGACAAAAAAGACAGCAGTGCTCCACTGAGGCTGTTGTAACTGTATGTATATAAACATCCCATCTTGACCTCCTGATATTTGACCTTTCAGAAATGGCAAGTCGTACTTTTGAAAGTATCATGTGACCAAAGATTGTACCAGGGAGATTATCTCTGGATCCTCTTTCATGCAGAACTTTTAACTTCCTTTAGTTTTGGGGCATTACTTGTCACTACTTGATGGTTGATTCACATTTCTCAAACTGCTGCCTGTTATTGTTATTCCACATTATTGATTACTGTTCACTTCTGTTTAGTGTAAGCTGTTCCCAGTGAACAGTGTCGATGTTCAAGGCCATAACATTGATTTTTTTTACATCATGAAATCTCTTTTTTTCTGGTTTGTACTTGGGAAGTGTACGAGGAACAAAAACTCCATAAAGTAATCACTTTGGAAATTTGAAATCACAAAGACAGATGACAGGACTAAAACCCATCATATGATGACATGACTAACCCATCATATGATGACATGACTAACCCATCATATATGATACTTGATGAGGTGAACTTCCTTGTTGTTCTCTGCACCTCTCTGGCAACTGCCTGGTCCCTTTTCCAGCAGTTCTGTATCAAGTGTAAAAGATTTCCAATAGATGTTTAATATACATCTTAGGCACTTTTGGTGAAATCTTTCAAGTATTTTGATGTATCATTAGTGCAGGGTCCCTGCCTCAGAGGAGTGTAGCAGGACTGCAATGACATAAGCATCATAAAGGCAAAAACTTGACAAATAGTTTCAAACCCTTGTCTCACTGAACTTGTTTCCCCAGTGTCTCAAATGCAATTCTTAATACTTAAGTTGATTTCAGAATCTACAAATCCATTCCTGGAGATGAATCTACCAAGATACACAAAAGAATACACTACATCAAGTTGTGATCTTGGTTCCGCATATATCATACCTAAAGCAAGTCTAATCACATTACCTTAATCTTCTTCAGGATTATTGTTGCCAATAGCAGTACAGACAATTAGAGGCATGGTTCCTTATTTTCTGAATATCTTGTTCTGAGTGATCCACAAGAACACAATTCACTAACAAGAATTATAAAACTCTTTGATTTAGATTTGAATCTCTTCAGCTTAAACCATTTGTGTTGTGTAAATGTGGACAAAAACATTTAGTTTTTAAATGTTCGAGTAATTAGCATTGCAAAGAATATGAAGAACAAAATTGGTACAGGTATATCCCCTTGTTTAACACCATTATCCACTTGAAGTGGTACCAAGAGGTAGAAGTGGTACTTGAGGTAGATTTCCATACCAGTGAATAGTTGGATCAGCAAATCAACAAACTTAGGTGAATATTCCAACTTTCCTAAGATTCTTCCCAGTGCATGACTATCTACAATGTCAGAGACTCTCATTAGATCACCAAAAAGCATGTTGAAAGGTGGGGAAGATCTCTGCTCTATGCATTTCTCTTGCTAAAGACCAGTTCTGTGATGTTCTTTACTAGATCTAAATCCACTCTGAAACTCTGGAACAATGACTGAGCAGCATATGTATGTCTGCAGCTGATTCAATAAAAATTTGATGAATATTTTATAAACAGTTCCAAGAAAGGAAATACCAGGAAAGTTACCATAATTTCACTTGGCACCTTTTTCATTATATAGTGAAATCAGTATAGCATCTTTCCAATCCTGTGGAACTAGTGAGCCATTCCATATCTTGGTAGTTAGGGGTGGTCAGCCACTACATCTCATCACCAGCTGTGTAGTTAAGTAGTTCACTTTGGATACACATGGTTTGGGGTTCAGTCCCATCATGAGGGTGCTGTTGGCTGCTATTGTCTAGCCACAAGTTGACTAATACTTTGGGAGATGGAAACTGGAAGAAGCCCTCTGTGTGTGTGCATGTGTGAAACTGAGTGCATATTTCCTATGTGCATGTTGATTGTAAATGAGGCAGTACGGAAGCCAACAATATTTCCTAACCTGAAGATGAGGCTGAGACAGCTAGGAAAGATTGATAAAAATGAATTTAAGAACTTTATTATTCAAACAAACTTCATGGGTCTCCTACAAAGATGCAAAAAAACTTCAAAAAGATTAGAACATGTGTATTTGTGTGTAATTGAGCCTTTCATACAAGGCTTGGCACCTTTTGTAGGTGTTTCTCACTAAACCCCCAATGATCTGAGAAACTGGGTTTATGCAAACCCTAGTTTTGAAGGGGTAAGCAAGCAGGTTCCTCTGATGCTCTTGATGGAGTTGTTGTAAACACTTTCACCTGGTCTGCTGAGAACCACCAGCCATTGATCTTTCCATTGTCTTTAGTAGTATTTCTCTCCAAATGCTGAGTAAACACTTTACCCTCGTCTCTCTGTAACTTTTAGTTTTCGCTGTCCTGTCTCCAATTTTTGTCAGATTTATCCAATTCTACCTTCCATATTGTTTATTGCCACCTTCTGTTTCATAGATGCAAGCCTCTAAGATTTTTGTCTTTTAGCAATTTGGCCCACATCCTGACATCTTGCAGTCACCTAACTCTTTTCAGATGAGATGTTAGTGAAACCACTTCTGTTGAGATGTTGAGGTCTGTTTGATAAACTCTTCATTCAGTATTGGGGGTAATGAGCAGATCTTTAGGGATATGAAAGTACATACATTTGGACAAGATGTGTAATATATATAACTGCTGCTCTTCTATCCATGTGAGCCAGAAACCTTTAGTTCACAAGTAGGGTGGCTTTAAACTAACCACTGCTTGAAATATTGGTGTATCCTGATAATTATCATTATTTCAGACAGACATAGTATATAGGTTTACATTAACTTCAAGTAGAAAGTGAAGTCTTTGTTTTTTCAAAAACCTGAAGGCCTGAAACTGTCCTCAAGGCTTCCAGTGTCCAAAATATGGTTTGTGATATATTTTCTACTTCCCATACATGGAGTTGACTGAATTCAATTTGAGTGACATAAATTTTGTTATAGACAGAAACTTCTACTTTAATATTAAAAAATATAGATTTGCAACATGCTATGTCCACCTAAAACAATAGAACAGACATAAATAACAGCTGTTGTTGTTGAGTAGCTCTTTGAGTCAGCCCTGTTTGGGCATTTCTGTGACATGAAGGAGGATGAGGTGAGGTGCTACTCATAAATTCATCTTACTAGTTGTAACATGTTTTTTGCACAACCAAAGATCCTACAACAAAATCTAACATACAGAGATGCAATAAACTGCATGGAATGCAGTCTGCAGTTATTCTCTCTCTCTTTCTCTTTCTCTCTCTCTCTCTCTTTCTCTCTCTCTCTCTCTATCTCTCTTTCTCTCTCTCTCTCTCTCTTTCTCTCTCTCTCTCTCTCTCTCCCCCCCCCCAATCTATTTCTGTTCTCCTGGAGATTCTGCCAGTGACCAGATTGGAGGTGGAGAAATTGGAGGTCTGACGTATTCCCAAGAAAGATGACCCCCTTTGGCCCTTCCAATCATCACTTCAGCTCCCAACAATAACTGATTCTCTACAAGGCTCAGGTGGAGCCCACAACACAGTATTACTCCCACATCTCGGACAGTGCTGCTGCTGCTGCTGTACACACAAACATCGTAGACTGCATCTTGAAAAAGACGGTTCCCTAACTGAGTGACATAAAGTCACAGACAAATTTGCTCCATTCTCTGCCCCACAGGCATGCTGTGCCCTTCTCTCTGCTAGTCAAGAGTTAGTCAAGCACATGTCCCCCCCCCACTCACACACACTCAGGCATTCCCACCTCACTTGTCCCTTTTTCCTCTCACCATCCCTGTTGTGTCTGGCTGCCTCCACCCCACCTCAGGCCCTGCACTAACCACTAAGTCCAGTCCTTTCTCCCCAGAATGTCATCCTCTGAAAGTCTCTCCCTGTTTGTGTCTTTTCTACAGATGTTGAACTACTTGGTTCCAAAAGATCATTAATGGTCTATGAGGCTCGGTACAGACCACGAGTGCTGCCTCTTCCTCTAGACCCCAGCAGTTAAAAAGATTGTTACCCTAGACCTGAGGTTCTCAACCACAGCTCCCAGGGGCACATGCGGCTCTCGATAATCTTCCCTCTATAAATATAATAAATTTTTCTTTAAGTGGCATGTAAAAATCACCCAGCACACCCTGTAAAGGGGTTGGCCCTAGGAATGGCATTCAGCTGTAGAAACCATGTCAAAACAGACAATTGTAGTCTGGACAGCTCTCCTGTTGGCCAGTTCCTGTCAAACCGTCCAACCCATGCCAGCATGAAAAATGGACATTAAACGATGATGGTGATGATGATGACTTGTGTTTTACTTTTTTTGGTGCAGCCCCCTTAAAAAATCCAGGTTTTGGATTTGACCCGGATATTAGAAAGGTTGAGAACCACTGCACTAGGAACTCCTTCAATAATCCCATGCCTGGCATGTTGCACACTCCATCACAAAATGGGACCAGACTGTCATACTACATTAGAGTCAGCTGTCATCTGCAAACGAGTATGGCTTGGTCATATGTACCATGCTTTCACTAATTGTATTAGGTGCCTGTGTGGTCATGAACAGACAAAGACACCTTCTTGATTCTGCCAACTTACGACCCAGTGGCACATCAAGGATGTGACAAATGGAAGAAGAGACAGCCACACCCAGCGCTTGGCTGTTATTCATTTCCAGCTGAGAAGTAGAGAGAAGCAATGTGAAATGAAGTGTCTTGCTCAAGGACATTATGTGTCACCTGGTTAAGGAATTGAACCTACAACATTATAATTGTGAGCTGAACACCTTTACCACTAGGCCACAGGCCTTCACCAGACTACAACATTACATCTTACCCTAGATTGTATATCCTCATTTGAACTCATCATCATCATCATTTAACGTCTGTTTTTCCATGCAGGCATGGGTTAGACAGTTTGACTGGAAACTGGCAAGCTG
>JAOPUL010003754.1:15109940-15121371 GCA_027564515.1 Octopus rubescens | reverse complement strand
GGTATGTAGGATCGAGTGGGGTAGCCTTGTACCAAGTAATGAGAAGTTAAAGTATGGCAGAGGGACAGAAATAAGAGACATGCTGTAGGGGAAATACAAAGCTAAGTGTGTGTGTGTGTTGTGTGTGAGTGTGTGTGAGTGTGTGTATGTGTGTGTGAGTGTTGTGTGTGTGTGTGTTAGTGTGTGTGTGTCTACATATGTGTGTGAGTGTGTGTGTGAGAGTGTGAGAGTGTTGAGTGTATGTGAGTGTGTGTGTATGTGAGTGTGTGTGTGAGTGTTGAGTGTGTGTGTGAGTGTCGTGTGTGTGTGAGTGTGTGTATATGAGTGTGTGTGTGAGTGTGTGTGTATGTGTGTGTGTGTGTGTGTGAGAGAGTGTTGTGTGTGAGTGTGTGAGTGTGTTTGTGTGTCTACATATGTGTGTGAGTGTGTTTGTGTGAGTGTGTGTGTGTGAACATCTATGACAACTGCCTCAGATTCTCAGATAATAGCTGTCTCACATTCAGCCTAATTGCTCTGCTATACTATCATTCATGATATGATTATATATCCATTGCCATAGGACTTTATAAAATACAAAACAGATCAATGAAATGAAATGATAGTGGGACATCTGGAGGTAACTGGATTTAAATGACAAAAGCTTGTACCACATTTTTGCCACTCTCTCGGTCACCAGAGTAGATTCCAGTAACAAGCATTGCAAGATGACTGGTAACTATTTTGACTGCAAGTTTTATGTCAGAGAATCTTTCTCCTAGAAGAGCTGAATTCCCCATGACTTTGTCAAAAATAATAGGAGACTACTCTACCCCTAGGAAATCTATTTAATCCATAGATGAGGCCCTGACGGGCTTGTACAGCACTTTTGCCACTCTCTCGTTCGCCATAGGAGGTTCCAGTGATAAGCATTGCAAAATGACTGGTAACTATTTTGACTGCAGGTTTTATGTCAGAGAATCTTTCTCCTAGAAGAGCTGAATTCCCCATGGCTTTGTCAAAAATAACGGGAGCTTCCTCTACCCCTGGGGAATCTATTTAATCCAGAGATAAGGCATTGATGGGCTTGTACAACACTTGCCACTCTCTTGGTCGCCATAGAAGGTTCCAGTGACAAGCATTGCAAGATGACTGGTAACTATTTTATGTTTTATGTCAGAGTATCTTTCTCCTAGAAGAGTTGCCTTACCCACAGCTTTGTCAAAAATAACAAGAGCCTCCCCTACCCCCGGGAAATCTATATAACCCATAGAGGGGACCCTGACAGGTAGTAACTTTCTGAGTCACAATGGACCTAAGAGTCATGGTAATTAAGGGGACTTTCCATGCTCTCCACATAGGACCGGATTTAAACTAGGGGGGGGGGGTTCCGGGGCACTTCAAGTTTGGAGGGCCCCCCTCATACAAAAGAATTCAAATGATTGGTGTCGGCAATGTGGAGAAATCTATGGTTATTTATCATAAAAGAGAATCCATTACATTTTTTAAGACATCAAAGATATGTTTGTATATTGAAAGAAAGCCTCTTCATGCTGGGAGGTGGGTCTCCCTGTATTGAATGCTCCATACCCTTCATAGCAGGGGCCCCCGGATATCGAAGGTGGCCTGGGGCAATTGCCCCTTTGCCTCTCTATAAATCCGGCCCTGCATGTCAGCTGGCATGGTACAAGAAGGGTTGCTAGGGAGGGGGGACTCGTTGCCCAATGTTCCAATAGCATCAGGAGGAAATAAGATAAGATAAGATAAGATGTTATATAAGAATGTAACATGTTGTTCTAATGTTTATTTCATACAATTAGTGTGACAGATGGTTGTAGGAAAGAGGTATTAATACATTT
The DNA here is from genome assembly GCA_027564515.1 of Octopus rubescens. Classification (NCBI taxonomy): domain Eukaryota; kingdom Metazoa; phylum Mollusca; class Cephalopoda; order Octopoda; family Octopodidae; genus Octopus; species Octopus rubescens. The sequence goes on along the minus strand of JAOPUL010003754.1, from coordinate 15,119,536 downwards.
ACTGGTCTGATATGTCAACTGAAAACAAGATGCAAAACCGAAATTCTACAAAAGGGAGTGTGGGTGGGGTGGGGGTGAGAAAATTAGATATAACATGAAGCTTGTCATATAAAAAAAATGATTTTTGTCTGAGATTATAATTTTTGGAGCTATTAACTTCATCTTCAGAGATGAAAATTTTGTCAATATTTACATCTATGCTACGTTTGGAATGATTTGATCTCTGATGGTTATCAACTGAGATTGATGTGGTTGGTATTTAGCTTGGAGATCTGTAGTGTTTAATGTCTGACAGGATAACATACTCTTGAGGGGAACTTTTAGAGAGTTGCAGCTGTGGTGAGTAAGAAGGGTTGGGGAAAAGCATTTACAAGTGGAAGATGGGGCGGGGGTATAAAATACAATAAGTGTGATATTGAGGAGAGTTGGGGTTCAGCAGGTGGTTAGATGTGAAGGCTGATAATTCAGAAAAGTAAAAATCATTGTAGTAGTAGTAGTGGTAGTGGTGGTGGTGGTGGTGGTGGTGGTAGTAGTAGTAGAAGATGCAAAGAGACAAAACATGTCTTTGAGTTGGTGGTTGTAGTGTGTTGATAAAGGAGTGTTTGTTTGAGTAGTACTTGTGTGTTGGTGAGTGAGAGGATGTATTGTCTGATGCTGAGAGTTTTTTTTAGTGCTATGGTCAACTAAATTGATCCTCTATCCCCAAATATATCAATCATCATCATCATCATCCTCCTTTAACGTCCGTTTTCCTTGCTGGCATGGGTTGGACAGTTTGACTGGAGCTGGCAAGCCAGGGGGCTGCACCAGGATCCAGTCTAATTTGGCTTGGTTTCTACGGCTGGATGCCCTTCCTAATGCCAACCACATTACAGTGTGTGCTGGGTGCTTTTAACATGACACTGGACTCTCGACAGTGGTGCTCTTACGTGGCACCAACACAAATGCTTTTTACATGGCACCACACAGGCGATTAGTAGACAAACAGATACATAGAGCAGGGACAAAAACGAGACATAGACGATGAAGACAGGTTTAAGGGCCGGGGACATGTAGACCGGGGGGGGGGGGTGCAGACATAAGCACCAGGAGCCCCACGAAGCGGGACATGCTCAGGGGGGATGGGTTTAGTTTCGTTGAGCTTCTGGTCCTTATGCCTGTCCCCCCCCCCCTATGGAAGCTGAAATATCTCTTGGCCAGGCATAGGCTCAATGACATATTTATTGATAGATATGAAGAAGAGGAGGAGAAGGAAATAGAGACTTATACCATAGAGGACAACTGGGAGTTTCTACAAGATAAAAGGCCTAGAAAGATTGGAAGAAAATGGGAGAGAAATGAAAAATACCAGGTAGCTAGAAGAGAGAAGCTAGAGGTCAGGTATAAATAACAAAGAGAAAAACTGAAAGCAAAAGGATTGCCAATGTTTTGCAATAAGAGGACGAAAGGTGTGAGAGGTTTGGGATTGCAAAGCAGTGCATTAGTGCATATTGAAACATCAGTGTGTGCATAATGATAGTGGTGCACTTCCCCTCACTGATGTTAAAAAGAAATATGCATAGAAGAGCTACTATGATGGATTGGTCAATGAAGAGAATGCATAGGGGAGAGACAGTCTATTTGAAGTAGACTCAACAGAAAGACCAGCAACTGGCAGCTGTATGGTTGAAAGTGCATTTAAGGATATGAAGACTTGAAGGTAAATATAGCAGCTGAACCATCAGCGAAAGTCAGTGAGATAATAAAAACCTGGTGAAGTAGGGCAGGCATTAGCCATTTGCATAAACGATCAGGTAGTCTAGGGATGTATCTGATTCAATAACTGATGTAGTAATATCATTGTCTGCTGTATCAAGGGATAAGCCTAGAAATGAAAGGCTTCAAATAAACTCAGAAAGGTAAAACGTTTCATTTATCAAGAAGGCAGTCAGGGCTCTACTACCAAAGGTACCTCTATTTAGAAAGCACATTCCAAGCAACCCCTAAATATACATATATATGTATGTACATACCTACATATGTAGGTAGGTAGGTAGGTAGGTAGGTAGGTAGGTAGGTAGGTACACACACACACACGTGGTTCCGGGTTAAGTCCCACTGCATGGCACATTGGGCAAGTGTCTTCTACTATAGCCTCAGGCTGACCAAAGCCTTTTGAATGAATTTGGTAGGCAGAAACTGAAAGAAGCCCGTTGTGTATATATCTATGTGTGTGTGTCCTTGTGTCTGTGTTTGTCCTCCATCATCGCTTAACAACTAGTGTTGGTGAGTTTATATCCCCATAACTTAGCGGTTCGGCAAAAGAGAACGATAGAGTACCAGGCTTTAAAAAATAAGTACTGGGGGTCGATTCATTCGACTAAAAATTCAAGGCGGTGCTCCAGCATGGCTGCCGTCTGATGACTAAAACAAGTAAAAAGAAGAAAATATGGCCATAGGGAAGTATTACCTTGCTTGGGAACAGGTAAGAGTTGGTAATAGGAAGGGCATCAGGATGTAGAAATTCTGTCTCAATAAACTTATTACAACCCATGCATGTATGGAAAAGTGTGTTAAAACGATGGTGAAGATGATGATATATATTATAATAGTACTACTTTAATGTGCAAAGGTCAAATTAAGGAAAGAAACAAATGAGAAACTGTCGTGATTTTTTTCATGATGCTTTTAAGTGTATAGTCTAAATATATTTAGTCTTAACACTATAGGAATCAATTTGAACTAATTTATACTTTTATCTAAATGGGCCACAGAACATTTGTGTAACTTAGAAGCATTTCCATTACAATAGGCACTGCATCCTGTTGCCTAGTTTGTTCATCTTTATCAAACTGAGATAAAAAATGTAGACCAAAGCAATTTAGAAATCTTTTTTTGTTTTTTATTTTGCATTTTGCTATTTCATGTCCATTTTTTCCCCTCCCTATGTCAGTATATAAATAGAAAAGTATGTCTAAGTTCTGAAAGTCTATGTTTCGATTTGAGTTTTTTCTTTTCTTTTTTTTTTTTGCATTAAGAAGATGAATGACAACTGTCTCTTGGGAGAGGACATTAAACTGTCTCCGGCAGACATTACCAAATTATCTACAATAGTTTATTGATGGCATCTTCGTGAACCAAGATGAATTTTTGTTGCTGTTTAGATTGAGGGTCATCCTTGGCTTGACTAATGATCAAAAGGTGTTCAAGCTGTGACTATCCTGTTCTTTATTTCTTTATGGATATAATCTAACTAGGATTATTTTATCCAATGTTTCCTAGCAATATATAAGGTGGAAAGCTGGCAGAATCGTCAGCACGTTGGACAAAATGCTTAGCAGCAGTTCGTCTGGCTCTTTAAATTTTGAGTTCAAATCCTGTCAAGGTCAGCTTTCCCTTGAACCCTCCCTTCAAAACTGCTGGTCTTGAACCCTGCAATGGACCAGTGTTCAGTTCAGGGGGAATGTGTTGATCTTGGTCACTTATACACCATGGAAAATCAGGTAATCAGCCTTATGAATCCTAGGGCTCAGCCCCACCCCCAAAGAAAAACAATCCAAGGGAGATTTAACTGCTATTTCAAGTTGGTTTTGAATGATCACAAATAGAAATTTGACTGAATACATCTGTGATATTTAATTCCACAATAATCAATGAAAAAGTATTTTTAGAAAATCTATATCAAATTTTGTGATGTCAAATTTTTAAATATCACCTCTTATGATATAAAAGTTTGGTTAAAAGATTACAGTAGGTTTAATTACTGGTTTATAGCATGTCCAACATCGACAGTGTCAAAAGAGTATCTGTGAAACTCGGGCAGAACAAATGCTATGAGGGGGTATTTTAGTTTGAAAGTCCTGGCTTATCAGTTTTCTTGCCAATGTTGACACCATTTGCTCATATAATTCAACTGAAAAGACACACATACATATATTGTCATCATTTAATGTCCAATGTTCCATGCTTGCAGAGGACAGATGGAATTTGTTGAAGCAGATTTGCTGTGGCTGGATGCCCTTCCTGCCAACAACCCTCACCTATTTCCAAGCCAGGTAATATTTTTCCATAACTAGACATGCTCTTTATGGAACTCTGGCGATAAACAACCTCACTTATATGATGATGATGATGCTTATTTACAACCATCACATGATGTCTAGACAAGGGTACACACACACACACACACACACACACACACACACAATGGGCTTCTTTCAGTTTCTGTCTACTAAATCCACTCACAAGGTTTTGGGTTGACCTGGGTCTATAGTAGAAGACATTCACTCAGTGCCATTCAGTGGGATTGAACCTGGAACCATGTGGTTGGGAAGCAAATTTCTTACCACTCAGCCATGGTTGAAGATTTAAAAAATATTAATTTTGTAACTATTTATATTTGTGATTTATGAACGTTTTCTATTTGCCTTTATATATATATGCGTGTGTGCCTATATATATATCTATATCTATATATATATTCTACCTGGAGTTGTGACTGATAGATAGTATTAGCAACTGGAAAGACCAATGGAAAACTTTGTTTCCTCGGTCTGATTTGACGAAAGTTGATCGATTGTCTATATATATATGTGTGTGTGTGTGTGTGTGTATACTATTGATATATATTTATCTCTCTATTATTGTTTCAGAAACTGTTTATTCCGTGCTCTTGGTGACCAACTTGAAGGACACGGCCGCAACCATTATTGTCATCGGTTAAAAGTTGTTGAATACATGTTAAAAAACAAGAAAGACTTTGCACCATTTCTCGAAGACAACATACAGTTTGAACATTATTGTAAGTTATTTTCATTAAGTTTCTCTAACTAACTACAATCCTCTTCTCTAATCAGCTCCTCTGTCAGACTTAATAAGTGTGGTAGCTGCCTAAAATAACAGCACGTCTGATTGCCATGTTTGGTGTTGGTGGTCTGGACATTTAACTCTAAAATTGGTTCACTACACTTTATCGTTCACAACATGGTTTTAAATGTTATTGCTGTAAACAGTGGGAACACTGTATAATTAAGTGGTGCTTGGACTTGTGTTAAGCTCAGATCCCATCAAGTGTATGACTTTGGAAAGTGGTAGGTTTCTTCAGACAGAGTCTCTGTCGGTACCCTGTATGATGACAGACAAGTTCCAGTGGATTTCTAGGGCTCACATTTTGGCAAATTCTGAGACAAGTTCTGTCGTTTGGAACTGTTACCATAATTATTTAAATTAATTCATCTTCGATTCCTTAGAGATTTAGATTTACTTGCAGGATAAACTTATAAGCTCCTCTTACTGGATCCCAAACCACAAACCGATTTCTAAATATTATTGTAATCATCGTTATCATCATCATCATCATCATCATTGTTTTCATGTCTGCTTTTTCCATGTTAACATGGGTTAGAGGAGTCATACTGGAGCAGTGTTCTATGTCTTTTTATAGTTTTTGTTAGGACATTATCCTCAACTTAATTCACCCTCAGTTGCTGGTCTTATGCCTAAATCAGAAAACATTATTATTATTATTGATAAGGTGGCGAGCTTGTAGAATCGTTAGCACGCTGGGAGAAATGCTTAGCGGCAATTCTTCCGACTTTACATTCTGAGTTCAAATGCCGCTGTGGTCAACTTTGCCTTTCATCCTTCTGGGGTCGATAAAGTGAGTACCAGTTATGAACTGGGGTCGATGAAATCGACTACTCCTCTCCCCCAAAATTTCAGGCCTTCTGCCAAAATTAGAAAGAATTATTATTATTATTATGTGCAATATGTTTCCTCATAACTAATAACTCATTTTTACATTTTAGCTCGACATATCAGGAAATTGTTCGGTTAAATACACAAACATGGGAGGCCGCATAATTAAAATCAAAGAAAAGTGTACAAATATGGAGATTGCTGGAGATTTCACTGGAGCAGAAAAAGTGAGTTTTTATTTATTTTTTTAATATTTTTTTAAGCACAGATTCTCATTTTTAATTTATTTAACTTTATTGATATTTAGTAATTTATAATTTTGGATCACTGAATTCAGTCAGTGGCCTGGCTCTCTGTTGGTTGTGACAATAAGGGTTTCAGTTGATTCGATCAACCAAACAGTCTGCTTCTGAAATTAACATGCAAGAGGCTGAGTACTCCACAGATATGTGTACCCTTAAAGTAGTTCTCTGGGAGATTCAGAGTAACACAGAATGTGACAAGGCTGGCCTTTTTGAATTACAGGTACTACCCATTTTTTCCAGCTGAGTGGACTGGAGCAATGTGAAATAAAGTGTCTTGATCAAGGACACAATGTGCTGCCGGGAATCGAACTCATGACCTTACGATTGTGAGCCGAATACACTAACCACTAAGCCACGTCCCTTCACTGAACTCAGTCAATATGAATGAATGCAATTATATTTAGAAAACTAATGGATTTTTACAACTTATCTATGTCTTGCAGTTCCTTTTCTCTTTCTCTCCCTCTCCTTTAGCCCTACTAAATGTGAGTAGCCATGCAGATCTCTCTGCATAGCTACTAACATAGTACTGTTAATATTTCTTATAACTCATCTTCTCAAAATCTTCTTAAAAGAACTTACCGATATACTGTCCTTTGTACAATGATGGATTTCCCCTTGACCCCTAGCATGACAGTGACCCATCCACCCCCAACCTCAGTACATGGGCTCATAGTCCCATGTACTGCATGGTGAGTGACCTCAATAGTGCAGAAGGCACAATAAATAAAGGCACCCAGTCCATGCTGTAAAGTGGTTGACATTAAGAAGGGCATCCAGCCATAAAAACCAATGCAGTCCTTGGACACATTTAATCCTGCCAAACCGTCCAACCCATGCCAGCACGGAACATGGACGTTAAATGATGAGGAAATTCCACTTAAGGTTTTAGTCAACTCAAGGTTATGGTAGAAGACATTTATTCAAGATCTCATGTGGGTGATGGTCAAAACTGGACCCACATGCTAGGCTTACCTAACCAACACATACAGGGTAAAACATGGTAAAACAGCCAGCAAACTGGATGAGTTGTGAGAGTAGATTAACTTTTGGTGTTTGTTCTGATTCTGTTGTCTGAGTTCCAATCCCACCAAGGTCAACTTTGCCTTTCATCCTTTTCATCATCATCATCATCATCATCATCACCATCATCATCATCATCATCATCATCATCGTCATCATCAAGCCCTGGACATTACTGTCTTGAATCTTAGGACTCGTTGGGCCAGTTACCTGGTTTCTATGGTGTATAAGTACCAAGATAACATTCCCTATGAATGGGATGCCAGTCTGTTGCAGGGTTACCTATTTACAGCTGAGTGGACTGTAGCAATGTGAAAGGAAGTATTTTGCTTAAGAACACAAAACACATCCCAGTCAGGGAATTGAAACCATGATCGCAAGATCCTAACCACTAGGCCACATGCCTTCATTTTCATCCTTTTGGGGTTGATAAGAAATGTGCCAACCCAGAAGAGGATTGTTGAAACTGTTAAAGCATCAGATGGAATGTTCTTGGAATATGTATTCTGGCTGTCTGCATTCTGAAGACAAAATTTGAAGACAAAAATCTGAAGACAAAAATCTGAAGACAAAAATCTGAAGACAAAAATCTGAAGACAAAAATCTGAAGACAAAATCTGAAAACAAAAATCTGAAGACAAAAATCTGAAGACAAAATCTGAAGACAAAATCCCTGTATCAACCTCACCATTTCCTTAGACAACATCAGCAGCATGGAGAGATGGAAACTTCAGAAATGGTCGACTGCCAATCTTCAAAAAGAAAAAAAGATAAAAGGCCCTTACCAATGCCTGTACAATGGAGAGGAACTTTCTAGGTGAAGAAATTCATGGTCAACCACAACAAAAGGAGTCCCTACATGTTCAAGTTTTGTTTACTTACATTACTTTTATTTTCCTTGGAAACAAAAATGTGTAGCCTGTAATTATGGTTGGCCTTTTCCGTCATCGGTTGATGATATTACAGAAACAGTTATTTAACCACCTCTGCTATGCCTGGGCTGTTTCCAGAAGCAAATGCTGAGTCTCAAATATACTTATCTTATCAACCTTTCCATTTTTGAATATTCCATGAAGGAAAAACAAGTCAATACATTCACAGCATCCATGGAGCTGCAGGGGATGCCAGATATTGGTTAAGTGTAACCATACTTATCTGCAGATTTTCTGTAGGGGTTTACTCCCTTAGCCTTTTTTTAGATGCTCAATAAATTACCCACAAGGCATCAGTGGTTTATTATTATAGTAGGCATGGCTTGTGCAGAACCAGTTCCACTCTTTCGTCCTTCAAACATTTATTGGTCTGCTGCAACAAGTGCCACGAGCCCAGTGGTTATCAGGATGCAGGATTTGTATGGGGTTACCTTCTCTTAGATGAGAAGCTAAAGAGCTGAAGGGCCTCATTTGCTGGGTCTGTTGGGGGTGTCAATGAGTGACCATGATATGCAGGATACAAATGATGAGGGTGTCTGTTGATGACTGTTGAACGTAGGTAATTATATCTCAGTTTATTGAACAATGGACTGCCTGAACAGAGTTATGTGCTAGAAACAAACAACACCCTTTGAATGCATTTTTTGTTTACAAAAGTCAGGCAACCTGCCAAGACATGCCAAAAAACCATGGATGTGCTTTCACAGTAGACTGCAAGAAAGTAACACCACCTATACTAAAAATGATACTTTTTGTTTAGAATCAGCAAACACACACAAAGACGAAAGGAGAACAAACACACACACACACACACACACACACACACACACACACAGTGCTGACCACATAGGCCTGTGATTAGAGTTGTCCCAATCAAAGGCCATTTAATTTTTTATTTCTTTTTTTTCAGACATAAGGTGTATGGAACTATACTATCCTGTACATCCTCTTTTATAAAAACTGTAGTTATATATATATATATATATGTATGTGTATGTGTGTGTGTGTGTGTGGTTGTGTGTGTACATGTATGTGTGTGTGCCTTTGTGCTTGTATTAGTCCCCCTTCACCTCTTGACCACAAGTGTTGGTTTGCTTACATCCCCATGACTTAGCAGTTCAGAAAAAGAGACCAATAGAATAAGTATCAGGCTTAAAAAAAAAAAATAAGTACTGGGTTGGTACATGATCTGTTCGACTAAAATCCTTGAAGGCAGTGCTCTAGCATGGCCGCACTCCAATGACTGTAACAAGTAAAAAAAAAAAAAAATTATTTGAGGAAAATTTAGCTGCTATTTCTCACACAAGTCAAGTCTCTGCATAGAAGCCTCCCTCCCTCCCTCATTGACCAATTCTGGGACCTGTGCTGCCACTGTTGCCTACATTTCTCTACATTTCTTCTTTCTGTTTTTTTTCTTTTTCTTTTTTTTCTTTCTTTCTATAAGATGTTAAAGGGAAAAAATTGTACGATTCTACTACTACTACTACTACTACTACTACTACTACTACTACTACTACTACTACTACTACTACTATAAGTTATTTCTGGTATATGTCAATGACTTGCCTGACACAGTCTCCCAACTTTCCCTCCTGTTTGCCGACGACGTCAAAATCGTAGCTCCCAGAGGTGAATATGAAGATCTTCGCCGTTGCCTCCA